>CM054113.1:241407102-241949602 GCA_028673005.1 Tanypteryx hageni | reverse complement strand
ACTCACCCCCACCTCCAGGAATGCCAGCACTACGCCGCCTGCTTCTTATCCAACTATAGGCGATAACAATATTCCCACTACAGTAATTAATAACAACCAACCGACAACTAATACCGTTCTTTCAACATCCCAAATTCCTGTCTCAATATACCGTCCTAATAAGAAATTAGCCGTTGTGTGCGACTCCCTAGATGGAACATCTATCGAGGATTACATATTTGTTTTAGGTAAAATTGTTCCACCTCACCGAATTTAATACGCTCGAGGTTAAGCCAAGGAAGGTTGTGTTTTTATCTGTAGAGTGAAATGACGTCGAGAAAGTCACGGCCTCTCCCGGGATTGAGGTGAATCTTTCCTACGTCCCCATAATGAAATATACATCATCGGCTACAAAATTGGTGTTACCCAATGTTTTACCTGACATTTCCGATGGTAAAATACCGAAATGCTTAAGCCGTTTCGGAAAAATTACAAGCCCCTTTAGAGAGATGAACATCGGTATAAAACTCCCCGAGTTTCAACACATTAAGTCCTTTAGAAGGACGGTGTACATGATTATACCAATGGCAGAAACTTTTCCGGCCAGTATATCAGTTATGTACGATAACACTTCTTATAATGTATGTTTCCCTAGATGACGTTATATGTTTTTATTATAAGAAAAAGGGCCATGTCTCCAAAAGGTGTCCAGATGCGAAACTAATCGAAGGCACGAGCCCTGTTTATGAACAATCCTTGTTCCCACCTTAACGAGTGTAACGTCGGAAAGTAAGAACGGTCAAATGATTTCTCTCCCCTCTCCCAACGTCACCTCCACCTCCACTGCGCAACTATCTTCTCCTACCCCTACCATTCCTACCACTCCCCACACCCCCTCCCCTAACCCAGCCCCTACTCCAATACATACCACAATACCCACCCCTACCACTTCTAATACCCCCACGTTG
The DNA here is from genome assembly GCA_028673005.1 of Tanypteryx hageni. Classification (NCBI taxonomy): domain Eukaryota; kingdom Metazoa; phylum Arthropoda; class Insecta; order Odonata; family Petaluridae; genus Tanypteryx; species Tanypteryx hageni. The sequence goes on along the minus strand of CM054113.1, from coordinate 241,948,655 downwards.
ATTCCCTCTCTTTCCTCTCTCCCTACTTTCCCCTGGGATCCCTTCCCCTCTCTACCGTCACTGTTTTCCGTGACCGGTAATAATACTCTTAAAAATAGGTCCGAGGGTGAAACAGCACGGCAAACTAAGTCAAATCAACCGAGTAAACGGGCACAGGACCCATCTTCCAAAGGAAAAAGCAAAAATAAACGACCGGAATGCGAAAAATCGACACTGCTCGTTGATTCAGATGTGGAGGATACGATGTCAGCCTCGTCACAATCCTCCGTTGACATAGAACATATGGAGAAGACAGGTAGCCCAATCTAACAAAGGAAATTGGGAGAATTTTTAAAAGAGTGCGCGAGAGCTAAAGCAGTGCTTCCTATACCAAAAATATATACAGAAAATTTCGGTGCTCTAAAGGAAATGCTTGAGGCGGTGCGCGAAACGGCAAACTATAAAGCCACGAGGCAGAGAGCTGGCCGAATCATCTCCTTGCTTGAAAACGAAATCACAGATACCTTCCCATAATAACGGATGTCTCCCACGCAACAGATACTTGCAAGATGACATCTACAGATTGCGAGTTTTAGAATTAATAATGAAAATATAAAAATCATTAACATATACTTACAGCTCTCGCCGTACTAGAGAGATTTCGATCGTAGGTCGAAAACTGCCCAGCCTCTGAGACAATGATATGCGGCAAGGTTGGAATGTCACTTTGAGAAAAGAAGACCGCAATGGATCGGTGGAAAAGAAAAGGAGAGAGTAGCGTCCATACTGAGAAATACACTTGAAAAGAACAACCTTGTGGACGCATGACTGGAATATAGGGGGAATACACCCTCCTACACCTTTTATGGACCGTCACCGCACCATGAGAAATCGAGATTAGATAGATTTGATGTTAGAAGGAACCTTTTTAGAATAGTTAGTAACGTTTTTACAACCTCTTCCTTTTATGACCACGACGCCGTTTTTATGTTTCTAGACAGCCCCAGTGTTTTTAAAAGAAAATATTTGTGGAGAATGCCCTTAACGTTGTTGCACGACGAAGATTTCAAAATTTCTGTGAAAAACATTACTGACTATTTTATAAGCGTTGCTGAAGGACCAAGAGCCTACGCGTCTTTAGTTTGGGAAAGCTTCAAGAACGAAATTAATATGACAGCCTCAAGGCATATAGTAGAAACGCGCAAGAAAGAAACAGCTGCTTTAAAAACAATTGAGAGCGCGATAGCAGCGTTACGGGAAAAAAATTCTCTACTAAAGACGAAGCAATGTTCCTCGCTCAATGCCGGGCAGACCTCGCGGGAGTCTATACTTGCGAGCAGACTGGCAGACAGTGAGCATTCGAGCATTTGGAACATCAACAGCAGAAAAAGAAGTCCCAGCTCTCCATCGAGCCTCTCCGGAGCGATACCGCCTAAATCGCATTGCCCACGGAGATTCCGTGATCGACGATGCAAAAGAACTCAGAAAATACTTGCGTGCGCATTTCTCCGAACTGTTTAAGTATAACAACAACCAAAGCCAGAGAATCGAAACAGATAGAGAACTAGGTATAGAGCTCCCCTCTTTAAGCGAAGAACTAAGTGAATATCTAGACCGAGAATTAAGCAAGGCAGAGTTTACTGAGGCAGTAAAACAACAACGAACAGGATTCACCATTCCTATCCGTTCAGCGTTTTAAGGACTTTCAGTTTCGGACCAAAAATAAGGAAAATTATCAGCACCCTATATAACGGAGCATTGTCCAGCGTGCGAATAAAAGATAGCTTATGCTTGTCCTTTAATGTAAAACTCGGGGTGCGGCAAGGAGATCCACTCTCCGGCCCCCTCTACACAATGTGTTTAGAACCTTTTCTTGCCCTATACCGAAAAAACATTGCAGAATATGGGTTACCCCTTCCAGGGAATCCCCAAAAGAAACTAATACTCTCTGCATATGCGGACGACGTAACTTCTTTCTGTCCCAAGAAACTGGTTTTGCTAAACTCCAAGAAGCTTTTACAACCTATTCTGTAACAGCCGGAGCGAAGATCAACACTACCAAATCAACCGGCGTTTTTGCGGGAAGCTGGAAAATTTGTCAGGATAATCCTATGGGTGCCAGATGGTCCGACACAGGTGCTCGCTTCTTAGTGGTACTGTTAGGTCCTGAAAAAGACTTTGAAGAGGAAAATTGCACCCTTTTAGCCGGCAAAATACGCGGTTCTCTCACTCGATTGGAGAGTTTTAAGGGGATAACATCTATCCAAACAAGGTGAAAAATAGTAAATTGCTTAGCCGGAAATTTGACGACTCACGCAATGACGGCACTTCAACACTCTACCGCTTTTCTTCGCGGCTCAACAAGAGCTTCAAAATTTCATTTGGAATGGTCATCACTCCCTCCATCCCAACTTTGTCTTCAGCCCGCGCGAAATTGGAGGAATTGGCTGCATGCATCCGGAAAGCACTGCAATTTACTTGCGACTCAGATATTTAGCGAACTAATTGTCAAGGCAGAACGAAGACTCGGCCCTAGTTATTTTTGCAACACATTTTCTTAGTGAAGTAGCCGAAATCCCCGCAGGGAGCGTCACAGCAGCCTTGTTAACTAAAGATAAACTGTGCACCAATCATGCAGAGGATAATTTCTACGATTCTGCCCTTCAAGCATGACACCTCGTATCCCCAAAACCAATTAACTACCCCAGCAGGAGGGAAGACCTACCATATGTCCCCTTAGAATCATATCTTCATCCGACGATTATTACGCAAGGAAAATTCCTGTGCAAGGCGCTGGAAGTTAATTTTGTAGGAGACCTAATTTCCCCGGAAGGCACCCCCAAAACTTTTGACAACCTCCAAACACAACCAATGACGACATCTGCGACGAGAAGGCTTCTTATAGAATATAAAAAATGTTATGAAACAATTAAAAACATCGCACAAATTCCAACTACCGGTGGAAGTTGCACGGAAGTGAAACTTTCATATAAAATTGACTCAAACCAAATAAATACCCCATATTTTAACACAACAGACATCCTCAGCCAATTAGATCAAAGTAAAAGCGCTATCTTCTCCGGAGATGTTAGAAAGCTTAAGGTCGTACTATTTAAAAACGATTTAGGGGCACCCTACCCAACAGGGAAGTCAACTGTTTTACCCGTTGTGACGCAGGACTGGAAGCAACTCCGCCAATCCCCGAACGATAGCAGTGATGCTGAGATTTTGTGGAAATTATGGCTCGATAGGCTTCTAACTCCGGTAACATTACATAAGTGGGGAAAGAGAGCTGACGGGAAATGCCCTTTGTGCGGAGAGATCGGTGATGTCCTACATATCATTTTCAAGTGCGTAACAGTGCAGCCAGCGTGGGGAAAAATCAAAGATTGGTGGAAGTGCATCATCGGGTCGGAAGGGATACTTAACGATGAATGTGATAGGTGAAAGAGACTAGTAAATTATTTAAGAAAGACAGCTATCGGAACTATATACAAAATAATGAAGAGCTGAAGACGTAGCTAACGTGCCGAATATAACAAACGTACTAATCAAAAGAATAAAGACCCACGTAACTTTAGAGTTTATTCAAAGAGGAGAGAACTTTCAAAATTTTCACTCACAAAGCAATAATAGCCATCTTTACGAACAAAATGTTAAAATTCCCAATTGATACGGGAGATTAAACTTAAAACGCGAATTCGTAGTAAAAATATTTAGGGTTAAAAAGTCTTTGTTTGTGCGGTCAGTAAAGAATATACATTGTAAAGCTTTAACACAGTGAGTGATACTCTTTTTAGGGGAAAAACTCTGATATAAAAACAATGTCTAACAAACCAAGATGGAAAAATAACATATGTATTAACTTGTAAAGTATTTTCATGAAACTTCCTAAAAACATTTGTCAAAATTATATGTATATGCTGTAAAACCTTTCAAAATATTTAAAAAACCTTCATTTTGTAACTTTTGTCTCTCAAAATGTAACCATTAAAGAGATGCAATCGGTAAAAAAACTTACCGAGCGCATATGAAATCGAAAAAAATCTCTCTCTCACTTATTGATTTCTTTAGTGAATCTGAGTAGTCTTCGCAGGTTTTTCGCCCCCCCCCCCCCTTCTTCTTGTTTGGGGATTTTCTGCAGCGGTTTTTACATGGATTTCATTATTCAGCAATCCTTATTTTTTCCCAAAAAATTACGTTTTTTTTCCAATACTTGTATTTTTATTGTTACTTATATTTACATGATGTTCTATGTATTATTGTATATGTTTCATGACGAGAGGTTAGGTGGAAGATGGGACTTCTTAGTCTCAATCTCGCCCCAAATAAAGACCAAATCAATCAATCAATCTCTCTCTCTCCCCCGCTCTCTCCCTGTCTCTTTCTCTATCCCTGCCTCTCTCTACCTCTCTCTATATTCCGTCCCATCTCTCCCTCTCTCTCTTCCCTCCCCTCTCTCTCTCTCCCTCTCTCTCTCTCTCTCTTCATGCCATCTCTCTCCCCTTTTCTCCCTATCTTCCCTCTCCCTCTCCCCATCGCTTCCCGGTTACCCACGTTATCGAACACACACTTGGTAAAAATCCAATTTCTTTGCTTATATATAAATTCATTCACGCACGAGAAGGAGAGGCACTCGTGCATTAGTACTGTATTTGCCCGATCGCGGCGCAGTTCTTTTTAACAAGCGTTTCACTTTTCTTCTTCTTAAAGATGTTAAGTGTCGAAATATTCACACCCGGGTGCTATCCGACTGCAGAGGAATTTCTTCTCAAGGTGGGAAGCACGCCATTTACCTTTGTAGGATTTTCTGTATTTTATTCTATTATTTACTTTGTATTCTGATAATAAATTTCGCTGTTATTAAAGTTCCATTTTCAACAGGAATCGCAGATTCTGGTTAAATGTTAAATAAATAAATGATTTTGATAAGCAATTTTCATAGACAAAATCAGACTTTATTTTGTGTAGTTTACTCATCATGATCACAGAATAAACGTAATCAACGTATCTTTTACGAAATTATTTCATTATACTCACAACCGATTTACCTACCACCAGCTGATGATTGAACGATCTTAATGAAACCGATCGTGATTTTAATATAACCTTTTCGTGGAAGTATATTTTTTCTGTGATCATGATGACAAGTAATTGCTTCAGTCATGAAAAATGCAGTTTCTCAAACGGCTTTTCTGATTGGCATGAACAAACCGTTACAATCGAAGAGAACTTTCGCTGGAAATTATTATAAGCGATTGCCTCCTCCTTTATATTAGAAATTAGAAAAATACTGTTGCCTAAAATTAATTCACCAGAAGTAAATAAATCGCTGACATTTTTAGCGTTTGCAGTTAGAAAGTGGAACAATGTTCTTTTCAATGCAGAAGGGCGCCACGAAGTCATGTGATTCATCTGCATCTAATAGACGATATCGCGTTTATCACGCTCAGAGCAGTACCGTGAAAAATAAGCTAATCATTTCCAATTAATTCGCCTGGTCATGTTTTAAATTTTGTTTAAGTTCGTCAGATTTTATTAAGGAATTTATTTTAGAAAAAATATTAAATCACAAGAATTCGTTATGGTAGTTATTTAAGGACAATATTTAGATTATCAGGTCCATTCTTAGGTCTCACCCGGAATGACAAAAGCAAACGCCATTCTCTTGGCGAGATTCGAGCTTACGACTTTGGAATCCAACGACAGATAGATACTCGAACCGACCATTTAATGTCGGTAAATTTTAGTGATATTTACAGAACAAAGTTTTCTATAACGAATTGATATTTGATTCGAAAATTGAAAAATAGAATATAAACTAAATTATTTTATTTTCGAGATCTAAAATTTTCAGAGCATTATATATATATATATATATATATATATATATATTCATTCATTCGTGTTCTGTCTTGCGACAGGTCCTACCAATTAATTAATTGGTTTTGACTAGGCAATATACATACACGGTGTGGTGGTTTCCCGTTGCCTTCCACATCGGACTCACACACAGAAGGGAGGAGGGAAACCCGGTGCTGGCATTTGCCTGCTCTTACGAAGAACACCAGGGGGCCAACGGCTTAACGTCCCTTCCGAAGGACGGAACAGCTGAATTTGCGCGGTCTCCTCAAACCACGCAAACAGGGGGCCGGGTGACCTTGAGAAAAAATCCTACTCGCGCAGGATTCGTACCCGATGACTTTTTCAAGCATCAGGCGAGTAGCAGCCAGCGTCCTAACCACTACACCACCGGCAATACTCGTGGTAGAGAGACAAGGACGTCTGCTGATATGGCCACGAAACACTGCGTCTAGTCATCTTATAATGTTGCTATTAAATTTACGGTGTTGTTGTTAAAGGGATTCGTTATCATTTGCAGGTGTCAATTATTGTCATTATAATTATAATTGAAATAATGTCACAATACTTTTGGGTTATTTCGATGCATTGTTCTTTATTCCTCCTTTCAAATCTCGTCATGTATTGTTCATTATGATAAATCGGTTGATGGTGTCAATTATTGCCATTATAATTCTAATTGGCATTATATCACAATATTGTTGGGTTATTTCGGTGCATTGTTCTGCATTCCTCCTTTCAAATCTCGTCATGTATTGATCACGATGGTAAAGCGAATGGGTATCCATAAAATTATGTTCGTGAAGAATTACGGTGAAGAATTACAGTGAAGAATTACAATGAAGAAAAAGTAGTTATAATGCATGGAATAAATTTTTTAAAAATGTTGTGCAAGTCTTATCGACGATATGCTGGAAATCGCGAAAAAAAACTTTTTAAAAAATCAGAAAAAGATTTTGGTCCCTTCGGGAATCGAACCCCGGCAAAGATATTTGTAATCCAACTCGTTTCCACTAGACCAACGACCTAGATAATAGCGAAAGGACTTTTAACGATCTTATTACGTTGACTGTCGGATCGCGATTTTCAAAGGACATTTTCTCGTAAACGACGTCGAGTTGGCACCTAGGTAGAAATAGGAGTCCGTTATTTTACATATACTTTAATTCTGCAAAGTCTCAATCCGATGCGAGTGTCGCACCTTGGGGGCTTCCCTTGTTAGTGTTGTTTCACACAATTGATATATTTCTTTCACCTCTCGCACTTAGCTCCTGAGTTCGTTAACACGACTCTCTCACGGATCTAGGCACGAGACTCTAGGCCAGGCGTGGGCAAGCTACGGTCCGCGGGCCACATGAGAAGCGCGATGCCATCATGAAAACGAACCGTAATATAAAGTACAGATAATTTCATATTTGTAACTTAAGATTATGGCCGGAAAACCTTTTCCAGTGATTTCATGTGGACAACATATTATTTATTATGTATTTTCACTAGCGGGATCCCTTGCATTATCTCAAATCGCTTCCGATGTGAACCCTAACGAGGCCCGCCGAAGCATTTTCATCGGCCCACCTAAGAAGAAGCTGCAACTGTTAATGCGGCCCGCCACGTAAAAAGTTTTCCCTCCCCTGCCCTAGGCGGTCGTCTGAAATCGCCTGGACCTCGATCAGTCCCTGCTTATTAGAATCTAAACAAGAACGGAAAAACATGTCCCATGTCGGAGCACAGAGTTTCCAAATACTTTCTTTGAGATTTAACAATCCTGAAAGTTGTAAATTGATGTGAAGTTTTATTTAGGTACTCGAAGAATAGTACTTCATGTCATTATACTTATTTCATGGGATATCTGTTCACTATGACTAACATTATAATTTATTATGACCTATTGGGGAAAAAATGTTTGGTGAGCTTTTGTGTGTATTTTTAGCACCGGTTGCCCGTAATCGGAGTCCTTACGTCGTCGTCTTTTCCGCTCAGCGATCATTTGATTATTTCCTCCTAACAGAGCATATGCTATGTTAGTTATTTTCTCTTGGGCATTATCAACAAAATGTTTCATATATTAAAACAATAAATTTCCATCATATGTTTGGACAATTAAGCACGGCAAATGGTTTATTGTTTCCAAGTAAACAATCTTTTCGTGCACACACAGCGTAAAGTAAAGAATTGATTATCTACGACGAAGAAATGAACGTAAAAACGTTCTCTTACTTTTCGTGCACAAAAAGAATTTTTAGTAAAAAAAATTAATAGTTTACTACGAAGGCATGAGCGGGGTTAAAAATTATAATCAAAGCCCTTATAGCCACACAATCACACAAAGTTTTATCTGATTCTGTTAGCTTTATAAATGAACGTGAACCTACAAATTACATCATAGCCATTAAATTAATCTGAGGCATGTTCGCAATTCTTTTCGATTGTGAAATAATTTAGACAAAAGATGATCATTTTTATTATTAGGAACAATCAACATATTTTTTCATAGAATAAATCATAAGCTAGAATTGCGTAAATACGTTAATATTCTTTCGTGTACTCACAGAGTTAAGTAAGTGAAAAAAATGTTAGGCCCGATTCTGTTAACAATATGAATGAACGGGAATCTAAAATTACATCACAACCACTTAACTCAAGTGGGGTATGTCCCAAATAATTTTCGGTTTTGTACAGTGAATTTTTCATTAAAAAATACAAAATTACTTACGTAAATTTGAACGCTTGAGCAGGACAAATGTTTTTATAAAGATAAATCTTTGTAGCAACCGATGTAAAGAAGATTTACTATAATTAAGTAAATACGTTAATTTCCATTTCTTTAAATTTATCGTGATCGTACCTATATTTTAGAGTGAAAATTATGCATGTAGCTCTTCATGTAAAGTGGTCGTTAATATCGTCCGATTATAACCAACATTGGAATCGGTCGACAAATTTTAGTAAAACTCCCTAAAAGTACCTAGTTTCAAGACATGCGGACGGACAGGCAGACGGAGACGACCTCCCCTATATGCGTTCACTTTGTGCAAAGAATGCATAAAAAAAGGATAGGTCTTTCAATTATATCGGCGATGCCGAGTTTCGCCATTTTTTTCAGCGTTCCGAGGTTTGACAGGTGTTCACTTCCTCGAGTGAATCAACCACTTGCGCCTTGAACCTTTCTATTGCCGCGGCACAGTGGCGGATCCAAGGGAGGGGCGATGGGGGCGATCGCCCTCCCCTTGGACGACCCCATTGTCATCCACTGGGTACATTCTTAAATTCATTCCGCGCAACATTCCTTGTTTCTACACCGAAGATTAAGTCTGCATGACAAGGAAAAGAAAGGTTCTGATGGGGATAGGGATTTTCAAAATGTATGGTCGTCGGCAGAGGCGGAATCAAGTGGGGGGAGGGGCAATTGGGGCTATCGCCCTCCCCTTGGGAAGTTTCTGGATCCGCCCCTGCCGAGGCATAAAGGAGGAAATACTTCCCTCCCTCCCTTCTCCTCCTCACTGCCTCCTTCGATTATCCTGCATTCTCCCTCCCCCGCTTCTCCTCCATCCTCTCTCCCCCCAACCTTCCATTCTCCCCTCCCCTCTTCCTCTTTCCTCTCTCCACCATCCCTCTTCCTCCTTCCTCTATCCCCTCTTCCTCCCTCTCTCCCTCCCTCCCTTCTCCTCCTTCCTCTCTCCGTCCTTCCATACTCTCTCCCCCATTCCAGTTCCTATTTCCTCTCTCCCTCCTTCCCTTCTCCTACTTCCTCTCTCCCTTCCACCTTCCTCCCTCCCTCCCAACTTTCTCTCTCCCTCCTTTATACTTTTTTATTTTATTCATTTATTTATTTTTTCTGCTTTATTTTTTGTTTAGTCATAACTGTTATTATCTATTCATTTTGTCATTTTCTTATGTTCATTACCTCATCAATGATGTATTCGTATTGTGCCAAAATTTTACTGATGCATAGCTTTAAGTTTTTCATGTATTCATCTTTTGTTCTAAATATCAGTTATTCATGTCTTTAATGAATCTCAGTAGGTTTCGCAGGTTTTTCACAACCCCCTTCTTGTGTGGCTATTTTCCTTCAGAGGGTTTTTTTTAGATGGATTTCATTATTCAGCAGTCCTTATTTTTCCCCCACAAAATTACATCTTTTCTTTTCCAATTCTTGTATTTTAACTGTTGCTTGTATTTACATAAAGTGCTATGTATTATTGTATACGTTTCATGACGAGGGGTTAGGTGGAAGATGGGACTTTTTAGTCTCAATCTCGCCCCAAATAAAGACCACATCAATCAATCCTCTCTCCCCAACCAAAGTTCCTTCTTCCTCCCTCCCTTCTCCTACTTCCTCTCTCCCTCCCCCATTCCTCTCTCCCTCCCTCCTTCCTGTCTCCAACACCCCTCTTCCTCCTTCCTCTATCTCTCCCGCCATCCTCTCTCCCAAACCTCCTTACTCTCTCCCTCCCTCCTTCGACTCTTCCTCCCTCCATACTCTCCCCATTTCTTTTCCTCCCTCCTCTCACCTTCCCTACATTCTCCTCCTTCCTCTCTCATTCCCTCCTTCAACTCTTCCTTCCTCCTTACCCCCTCCTCCGCCCCTCTCCCATCTTCCTCTCTCCCGCTCCCCTCTTCCCCATTCCTCCCTCCCCCGCCTCTCTCTCCTTCCTTTCTCCCGTTCCCCTCTCTCCCCAACTCTCTCTCCTTCCTCTCTCCCCTCACCGTTTTTCATCTCTTCCCCGCCCCTCTCCCTCCTTCTCACCCTCTGCTACTCTCATCCACTCATCCACTCATCCACTCCCTCTATTTACGCGCGCGTGCACTCGACAACCCGCGTACGCCCACGCGCGCAAACATTCACGCTTCCGAGGTTGGGAAAACTGGATTCTCAGCACGGTAATGGTGTCCCTGCTGACCCCGTATGGCAGTCTGTGTGCGTCACTGCGTCAGAGTTAGAGACGTTGAAGATGAGTTGGACGCATTCGTGAACCGAACCGGGATCCTCATCTAATAAGCGCCGTCGAGTTGATGATCAAGGGAATGGCTTATCGCACGTCCTCTCGCTCCCACATACATTTTAAAGGACTTTTGATTCGTGCAGTAGAACATTTAAAACCTTCCTTATCCCTACAACTTGTTGCCGTCCATTTATCCGATTTACCTTCCCTCTTCCGTAAGCATTTATCATCACCATAGGTAGTCTGTCCGTAGACAGGTCCGTGATTATTCAGGATTAAACCTGGTTCACCATATACTCCTATTTTCCGCTGTCCTATTCATATCTTGACAATTCTCTTTCCCTTATCAGCTGAAACCTTTTCCTACCTCTTTCCCTTTTTCCATCTAGTTTTCCTTCTAACATGTCTTTAATCATACTCTCTCTCCTCAGGTAATGTCCAACCCAGATAGCCTTCTTCTTTCTGATAGTCTGTATAATCATTGCTTCTCTCCTACTCTTCGTAGCACTTCATCGTTTTTCATCCTATCTGTCCGTTTTATCTTCAGCGTTCTCCTCCAAGTCCACATTTCAGAGCTTTACAAGTATTTGATGTCATTTTTCCTTAGCGTCAATGTTTCTGCACCTTACAAAGCTACACTCCATACATAGCATTTTATGAACTTCTCGTGGACATCTTTCCTTATATTCCCTGTAAGTAGGTGTTTATTTCTTCTGATAGCCGCTTTTGCTTCTCCTATTCCTCCTGTCCTGATCTTATCCGTAAATTTTGCTTCTTTCCTCTAATACTTATGTTCAGATTCTCTTCTTTGTCCGATATTCGAATGACCTTGGATTTTTCTGTATTTATTTATATTATATTATAAGCATACGTGCAGTCTATAATATATACTCATGAAATTTATTATTTAACATATATATATTAAATAATAAATTCCATGAGTAATAGCAGTATATTTATAATTTACCGTGAAATTAAGGCGATAATCCATAATTTCTAAATCCTCTGGCAATCGGGTCGTGTCCAAGTTTTCGTATTTCGAGTTTAGTAACTCAGATCGCCCTGCATTAGCAATAAGAATAATCATCATTGAGACAATAACCTATACGTTAAATTTATGGAAGAATTAGGATATTTTCTGTTAAAACAATGGCATCATCATCCATTCCTTTAGCGCGTATTTGAATAAAATATATCGAGTAATAGGTATGACGGTATTATATTAAACAATTGATATAAGTTAAAATTTATCGAAAAACTATCAAATACAACATTAAAGTACTTTTCAAGTTTTACCGTCACTGCTATTAAGGTTGCTTCTCCTATTGTGATCCCTTATAGCTCTGGAGAAAAACAAACCTATTCGTTCCTTCCCACAGTCTATAACCCAAATTTAATCGTCATGTTTGTGCTTTCAATAGTACGTTAGAATTGCAAGTGGAAGGCCCGGGTTCGATTCCCGGTCATAGCAGACTTTTTTCTCGTTTCAAAATTATTCCCAACTTTACAGCTTATGCCTGTCTGCATAGGATCTTCGGATCGCTTTATTCCATCAATTTCTTGCTTGGCAATCTCACCATTTGAGAGGGAGGAGTTTTCTTCTATGTATCTCGTCGAGGACATCCGTTGGGGCAGTTTGATACTAGCTTGGCTAGTTCCGTCCCAACCAAGAAAACATCCGCGTTCAGAAACGAGAAACTTGATCTGCTACGATAGTTCATTGGTAGAAAATCCGTCCGGCTAAGAGGAAGACCAGAGTTCGATTCCTGGTCATAGCAGACTTTTTTTCTCGTTTCAAAATTATTCCCATCAAATTTATTGTCATAAACATATAAGTCTAATTTTCAATATCGCACATATTATGAAAGCATCATCACCAATATTTTCTTCCGTTAATATGTAAGATTTTACTCTATCCAAAACACTAATTGCATCACGCACTATGATTGAGGGTATCATAGATAATTGCAATTCTCACGTACTACTGAAAGCACGAACATGACAGGAAGGAGCGAATTGGTTTGTTTTTCTCCAGAGCTATAAGTGACCACAACAGAAGGAACTCTGATTGCGGTGACGGTAACACGTGAAAAGCATTTTAATGTTGTGTTTCGTAATTTTTTTTTAAATGTTAAATATTATGGCGTTATACCTGTTTCTCGATAATTTTATCCAAATATTATAATCTAATTGATTTTAGCCAACGACGTTTACTTACGATGACGTGATAATTTTAAATTAATTTTTTTGTCCTGATAGGAACGCATGATATCGCCATAATACTAACACAAAAAGTATCCTAATTTTTACATAAATTGTAGCGCGATATATAGGCTATTTTCTTAATGATGATTGTAGCTATGTCTGAAACAGGGCGGCCTAAGCCATGAAACCGAAAATTCGAATACTTGAACGCGAGGCGATTGCCAGAGGATTCAGATATTACGGATATATGCCTTAATTTCGCGGAAAATGAAAATTATTCTCTTATTTATATATTATTATGCCATTGATTTTAAACGAAGACGTAAACTTATGATGACGTCATTATGCTAACTCACGAAATTTAGTAAAACGTTAAAAGTGTTTTAATGTTGTTTCGTAGTTTCTCGAGAAATTTTAACTCTTTTCAATTATTAAATATAATGGAGTCCTGCCTATTTTGCGATTGTTTTTATCCAAATACGTGCTAAAGGCACGGATGATGATGCCATAATCTTAGCACAAAATATCGCACTTTAACTCACCACACTCCCTCCTTATTGGCTATCCACCCTTCCTACTCCCCGCCTCCTCCAATCATCAACCTCCCCACATCACCCTGTCATTCCCCGCCCAGAGTGTCACTCTCAGTTACTCTATCGCTGAAGAAGGGCATAGGCCCGATAAGCTTGCGTGTTTTTTTGTGTTTTTTGTGTTCGTGTGTTCAACGTGTCTCTTCGACGCCCTCAGCAGACTGCCAACTTGGTCCCCGACTTGGTAAGTGTCCGCTGAGCTTCCTTCAACACCTTGTAGTCACCCTCATCACTACCTTTTCATTTCTTTAAGTTTATATATATATATATATATATATATATATATATATATATATATATATATATATAACGATACGGAAAAAGAAATAATATGATAAAATAAATGCAACGAGAGGTTGAGAGGGATAGGAAGGAGCCAGTGAACACTTACCATACGGTGGTGGACGTCCACAGCGATAGAGGAAGGCTTGTAATTTGGAGCTTTCGGGCAACACACGCCCTTCTTCAGCGAGAGAATATATATATATATATATATATATATATATATATATATATATATATATACATATATATATTAACTAAAGGAAAAGAAAAGGTAGTGATGAGGGTGGCAACAAGGTGTTGAGGGAAGCCCAGCGGACACTCACCAAGTTGAGGACCAAGCTGGCAGGCTGCTGGGGGCGTCGAAGAGACACGTAAAACACACGAACACAAAAACACACGCAAGCTTATCGGGCCTAAGCCCTTCTTCAGCGAAAGAGTAACGTAAAGTGACACACTGGGCGGGGAATGACAGGGTGATGTGGGAAGGTTGATGATTGGAGGAGGTGGGGAGTAGGAGGGGTGGATAGCCAATAAAGAGGGAGTGTGATGAGGTAGAGTCCGAATAGTGACAAAGTAACAAGGAAACATTGTAAGGGGGCTAATAGGGTTAGCGGAGGTTGAGGCCAGGCGGAGAGAAAGAGTCGAGAAGATGGATATGTGCTAGTTCCCAGTGTCGGAGAAGGGGGGCAGGAGTGTCATAGGGTAAAGCGCGAATAATCCTAACATTGTAGCAACTATTAAAGGGAACATTGTGGGTATTAGCATGTAATGCAACTGGGAGGGGGCGTCTGAGAGAAACGCTATTCCGGTGACCGTTCATTCGGATGTTTAACGGATTGCTGGTGAGGCCTACGTAAAACGCGGGACAAAGGGTGCAGGTAAGGAGGTAAATGACGTTACGGGTGGTGCAGTTGCTTCTGGAGGTGATGGGGTAGGTGATGTTGGTGGAGGGACTCGAGAAAGAAGATGATGGTAGGTGGATAGGGCAGGTGAGGCAGCGAGGTTTTCCGCAGGGGTGGGAACCTATTGCAAGAAGCGTGGTAGAAGTGGGAAGATCCTTCCTCCACAAGATATTTCCCAAATTTGGGGGCCGGCGGAAGGAGAGGAGCGGAGGATTGGCAAAAAGGTTGATAAAGAGGGACTGATGGGAGGAAGAGGTAAGAATTGGGTGGGCAGCATGAAGGATAGTTTTGAGAGCTTCGTGGATACCAGGATGGAAAAGTGTCGTAAGAGTGAGTGGAGGGGTAGATGCAGGAATAGTGGGTGTGTGAGGATGAGATCCAATGTGGGTAGGCGTCATCGCCTCCAATACCTCCACTTTGATAGCTGCCATCCCCTTCATACCAAAACCTCTATCCCCTATGCCCTTGCTCGTCGAGGATGGAGGCTTTGTTCCGATAGAGCATCCCTTCTAGAGTATTACTCTGTTCTCGAGGATGCTCTTCTCAAACGTGGTTACCCTCCGGTCTTGGTCCGCGAACAGATCCATAGGGCGATGACGCCTACCCACATTGGATCTCATCCTCACACACCCACTATTCCTGCATCTACCCCTCCACTCACTCTTACGACACTGTTCCATCCTGGTATCCACGAAGCTCTCAAAACTATCCTTCATGCTGCCCACCCAATTCTTACCTCTTCCTCCCATCAGTCCCTCTTTATCAACCTTTTTGCCAATCCTCCGCTCCTCTCCTTCCGCCGGCCCCCAAATTTGGGAAATATCTTGTGGAGGAAGGATCTTCCCACTTCTACCACGCTTCTTGCAATAGGCTCCCACCCCTGCGGAAAACCTCGCTGCCTCACTTGCCCTATCCACCTACCATCATCTTCTTTCTCGAGTCCCTCCACCAACATCACCTACCCCATCACCTCCAGAAGCAACTGCACCACCTGTAACGTCATTTACCTCCTTACCTGCACCCTTTGTCCCGCGTTTTACGTAGGCCTCACCAGCAATCCGTTAAACATCCGAATGAACGGTCACCGGAATAGCGTTTCTCTCAGACGCCCCCTCCCAGTTGCATTACATGCTAATACCCACAATGTTCCCTTTAATAGTTGCTACAATGTTAGGATTATTCGCGCTTTACCCTATGACACTCCTGCCCCCCTTCTCCGACACTGGGAACTAGCACATATCCATCTTCTCGACTCTTTCTCTCCGCCTGGCCTCAACCTCCGCTAACCCTATTAGCCCCCTTACAATGTTTCCTTGTTACTTTGTAACTATTCGGACTCTACCTCATCACACTCCCTCTTTATTGGCTATCCACCCCTCCTACTCCCCACCTCCTCCAATCATCAACCTTCCCACATCACCCTGTCATTCCCCGCCCAGTGTGTCACTTTACGTTACTCTTTCGCTGAAGAAGGGCTTAGGCCCGATAAGCTTGCGTGTGTTTTTGTGTTCGTGTGTTTTACGTGTCTCTTCGACGCCCCCAGCAGCCTGCCAGCTTGGTCCTCAACTTGGTGAGTGTCCGCTGGGCTTCCCTCAACACCTTGTTGCCACCCTCATCACTACCTTTTCTTTTCCTTTAGTTAATATATATATATATATATATATATATATATATATATATATATATATATATATATATATATATAATTGATTAAGAGAGAAGCAAATGATTATACAGACTATCAGCATTGTATGGGGCAGAAACATGGACGCCAAGGAAAAATGACATAAAATACATGGAAAGCTTTGAAATGTGGACTTGGAGGAGAATGCTGAAGATAAAATGGACAGATAGGATGAAAAACGATGAATTGCTACGAAGAATAGGAGAGAAGCGAATGATTATACAGACTATCAGAAAGAAGAAGGCTAACTGGGTTGGACATTACCTGAGGAGAGAGAGTATGATTAAAGACGTGTTAGAAGGAAAACTAGATGGGAAAAGGGAAAGAGGTAGGAAATGTTTTCATCTCATAGACGATTTGAAAGGGAAAGAGAGTTATCAAGATATGAAGAGGACAGCGGAAAATAGGAGTATATGGAGAACCAGGTTTAACCAAGAATAATCACGGACCTGTCTACGGGCAGACTACCTATGATGATGATAATTGATTACATTGCAAAATCTAAAAGTAAGCATTATCCAAATTTTGACGTACATTTGAAGCATTTTCTTTTTTAATCGCGTCTGTATTCGGTTTATCTGCCCGTCCTTCCGTCC
The DNA here is from genome assembly GCA_028673005.1 of Tanypteryx hageni. Taxonomy (NCBI): domain Eukaryota; kingdom Metazoa; phylum Arthropoda; class Insecta; order Odonata; family Petaluridae; genus Tanypteryx; species Tanypteryx hageni. Next base: position 241,931,609 of record CM054113.1, on the reverse strand, counting down.
GTGACTTGGAGAATTTTTTTCTCTTGAGTCCTGCCACTTGTAGAGGCCAACTTTTCAGAATAAGGCGTTCTACATGGGGGCTACATCTACATCTACATATTACCCTGCAAGTCACCTTGACGGTGGATGGCAGGGGGTGCCGCGCACCAAGTTCCTAACTAATTATTATTCACAGTTATCTATTGTGGTCACGTATTGTCCTAGGGAAAAAGGACTCCTTATACCTCTCCGTCCTACTATCTATTTCGCGAATCTTGTCCTCATTATCCCTCCGTCCGATATACATTGGTTGTCGAATAATATCCTTCATTTCATTTACGAATATCTCCGACCTATATTTATCTAGAAGTTTACGTCTCGCATGTAATCTACGATCTTTCAACAATGGCCAACTCAACTCATCAATGAGTAACGTAACGCTCTGTTTTTTATCGTAATTCTTTTTCACGAATCTAGCTGCTCGCCGCTGTATTTTTTCTAAATCCTTTATGAGTCCACTCTGATATGGATCCCAAACCGCTGCTGCGTATTCCATTTGAGGTCTAACCAACGATAAATAACAGGATTCTCTCACCTTTTCCGTGCTTTTCCTGACTATTCTACGCACAAAAGCCAACTTCTTATTTGCCGCACCTAACACTCGTCTTATGTGGGTGTCCCAAGACAGGTCACGATTCAAGGTTACCCCGAGGTATTTCACGGATTCCGAAACAGGAATTCTCTCACCATCTATCGAGTAGGTAAACACGGACGATGGGCTTCTAGATTTCCAAAAGTTTAGAACGTTACTCTTTTTCTGATTGATTTCTAGCTGCCATTCCTTGCACCAAACAGATAACGGATCCAGATCATCCTGAAGCTGACGATGGTCGCTAGGACCACTAATTTCTCTATAGACTACGGTGTCATCCGCAAAAAGACTGATATTACTTTTCACAACTGAGCTGATGTCGTTTATATAAAGCAAGAGCATATTCTATCATTACATAATTTATCGTGATTATATAAAGCAAGAAAAGCATAGGTCCGATCACACTACCCTGCGGCACTCCAGAGACTACATCTGCCACACTCGAGGACTTACCATCGATAACTACTTTTTGTTTTCTATTCCAAAGGAAAGCGCGAACCCAGTTAATGACCTTAACATTAACGCCAAGATTTCCCCATTTTAATAACAACTTACGTTGGGGAACCTTGTCAAAAGCTTTTCTAAAATCAAGGAACACTGCATCGACCTGTTTATTATTTTCGCCGCATGATAAAACATCATTCACAAACAGACCGAGTTGGGTGTCACAGGATCTACCTTTTCTGAAGCCATGTTGACAGCTGACTAAGAGTGATCTACTCTCGAGATAACGCATTGTGTTGCTAACAATAATGTGCTCCAAAATCTTACATGATAATGATGTTAGAGAAATCGGCCTATAATTTTCGGGGTTTTCTTTGTCACCTCCCTTGTGAATGGGTGTGACGTGTGCTAGTCACCAATCATCAGGAACCTCACAGAGGGTAAGAGATTTCTCGAAAACTATCCGAAGGAAGGGAGCTATTTCTTCTGCTAGTTCTTTTAATACACGCGCGGGAATTCCTTCTGGTCCTGGGTTTTTGTTGGGCTTTATCGCACCCACTTGCTTCGCTATTCCTGCCTCAGAGATTTTAATATTATCCATCCGAGTACATCCATCGGGAATAAGATTATCTTCAAGTCTATCTCCACCTGCCGTGAAAGCCTTCGCGAAGTAAACGTTTAGTAGATTAGCTTTATCATCCCCATCGTGAAGGATGTCTCCGGAATCACGTCGCAGGGAGGGTATTGAAGGACCCCCTCCCTTGACTTCTCTTACATAGGACCAGAACGCTTTTGGATCCTCCTTCAATTTTGTATTTAATACCTCATTCCAGAAGGTGTTAAATGCGTTACGCATGGTTTTTCTCGCTAGTACGCGGGCACTGTTATACTCATGGACTATAGCTGTGCGATATTCATCGGAAGCGGTGGTAGGTATGTTTTTCAATTTTGCGTGGCTACGCCTCTGCCGTCTTAAGGCAATCCTGACTTCCTTATTAAACCAACGAGGTTCTTTCTTATCAGATTTTAACTTACTGGGGATAAATCTAATGATACCTTTTCCTAGTATATCCTTAAATAATAACCATGATGGCTCCATACCTAATCGTTCTGTCTTTTCACGATAACTGACAAAGGTACTTTTGAGATGTAAGCTGAAACTATTAAAGTCGGCCTTGGCGAAAGCGTATACATTCCGAAGGGGCTTAGGATGTCTTTTGACCTTTAATTCGAAACTCCGCATACACAGCTCGATGGTCGCTAAGTCCCTCCTCTGTGGATACCTTAGTAATCCTATGCGGGAAGTTAGAAGCAAGAAAGTCGAGAACATTGCCCGAACGCGTGGCTTTTCGTACCATCTGGATTAAGGAATATTCATGAAACGTGTCAATTAAGGCTTCACACGATTCGCGTTCTTTACCTCCCGTAACGAAACATAGGTTTTCCCAATCGATTGACGGTAAGTTAAAATCGCCTCCAATTATCACATAACCGTCGTTCATGATAGATCTAAGCTCGGCTAATTGCCTCTCTAAACTTAAAATATAATCAACTTTGGCATTAGGTGGTCTGTAAAATGAGCATAAATATATCTTTTTCGAATTATCCTTACCTAGGCGGCACCACACGCTCTCGGTCGTTTCATCGATAATAGGGATCTGACAACTATCGTACTTTTCACTTATTGCCAAGAATACTCCGCCACCTATTCTATTGGCACGGTCTTTTCTGTATACTCTATAGCTTTTCGGAAAAATTTCTTGGCTAGCGATATCTTCAGTGAGCCAACTTTCCGTGGAAGTAATTGTAAGATGAGCTGCTGTGGAGTAATTTGTTTCTATTTCCAACCCCTTTGTTTCAATTATACTCCCCATTTTATTATGAAAAGCATGATGTCGGTGCAGGGCATAGTAAATGCGCATTTTTAAATAAGTAGAAATTAAGATGGAAGCTTCGGACATAAACCGTTATGTAGCTGAAAGATCGAGGTTTATATTTTTTTAAAACAGAATTCAAATCCATGGTGAATGATAGTGAACAATGGCTTTTAATCTACTAAATGAGGGGAAAATATTACGATTTTTGACATTGGGAAATAAAACTGCCATAGCAACGAATGATGCTGCTTTTAATGGGAAACATATTGATACACTAGCGTAAGTGCCCGCTGAATTTCTACGGATTTAGTTATTCTACTACCGCATTTCTTAAAAATATGAATTGCAAATTGTCAACAATTAATTACTTTTACAAAATAAATCTTAATTATATCGTTATCATTATACTAAAGAATTTCCAAAAAATAAACATATTTGTTCATATTCAATAGATCGATATACCAACAAACGGAACAAAACATAAGAAGTCAATGGCAAACAAAAACGGACAAAATATTACAAATAAAATTTAGAAAACCTGCAACTACGTCCTATGTGAAAATAAGAACCACTCTGATGTACGTTTGCCGATCATTATTGTCCAATTTACTATCAACAATATTTCATTTATTGAAAAATCTCACTTCATGCTTTATTGATAATTCTAAATAAATAACTGCGGAAGTAAATTTTTCCCCGATAAAATTAACGTAATTTTTTTTCGTAATATAACATTTTAAATTATTGTAATAAGAAGTTTTATGCACTCGGTTCTTCTCGAAAGAGGAACATTGCAATATTCAGAAGCTTTGAAATGGAAGTACTATATTTTGAGGCCGTGAATCTCAACTAAAGATGTAATATTATGATGATCCTGAAACAAGGAAAACAGCGGCAAATGTAATTTACTTTGCAGTTCTTCCCACACTTGTAATAAATCCATGAGGAATTTTAAATTTAAACAAGAAGTCCAAACCAGGACTACTGTAAATACCCGCGTATAATGCGCACTTTTTTTTAGAAATATTTGAGCTAAAAATTAGGATGCGTGTTATATGAGGGTACATAATCTTCCTATTTTCATTTGACCCCATATTTCCACAATTTCGGCACATAAATTACTGCCCGGGTATCCTCTTATTTTTATTGGTGATTTTTACGAAAAGTAAGATAGATAATAGTTCGAATTTATTAACTAATGCTAGAAACATACATTAATTAGGTATGTAAATAATGAATTCAGTATTTATTCATTTTAAAAGCCAAGAAATTCTTCGTCATTTGACCATTTTTCTTCGATGTTGTTATCGGAATCGTCATCTTCGGTATCTTTTGTATCCTCCGTTGCAGTGGCGTTGTCATCGTCGTCCTCCCACCCCATATCATCTTCTCTACTATTTAAACTAATACTGATGCAACATTTCTTAAAACCTTTTATAATAACATCCGTGGACAATTCATTCCACGTATTCTCGCATTTCACTGTATATGATTTTCTACATTGTAACTCACCTTTCCTTTTGTTGGCACAATGATGAGCTATTTTACGCATGACGTCACCCTACACCGGCGCCCGGCCTGATGGTGAGGTACTGATACTACTTACAATTAGAAACAATGGCAGCTGATGCCTATGAGTTCGCTGAGAGTTGATGCTTTTTGTGAAATTAACATCAAGTTATCGTTCCCTACTTTTCTCTCAGCATTCATACGTGATTTATTCTTGATTTGTAGAGTCTGTAGTTAATTATGGTTATTTGTTATCGTTTTTACGAGCTCCAGAGTGTTCTAATAAGGGTAAAACTGAAGGTTGGGCGAACCCGTCCACCTCAGGCGTGACAAAAACGTAAAAAGTTCGACATAGGATTATCGTCATTCCTTAATTTTATTAGCTCAAACAATGTCGTATGCCATATTATGAAATTAATATAATTCGATTTATTGTGTATGTCCTAATATCACCTTGTAAGTAAACATAGAGTATGTAATGATTGGGTTAGCTGGAACATTCGAAAATTTCATGCCGCACTTTCATTATGTTACCAATACAATACCAATAATTCGATCATTGCTTTAGACCACGTTACACCATATACTTTATTCTGGAGCGGTAACGCTAAAAAAAATCGCGCTATACGCGGGTATATAGAAAAATCATAGATTACGAGGCTGAAAAACCCCCTGCGCGTTATACGAGGGTGCGCATTATACGCGGGTATTTACGGTAATGCAGACTGGTTTCTCAAATTTGACGTCCCGAATTGATTACTTATATTGACATGAAATGTTTCAGTATCTGTGTGTTAGTCATTCCAACGAATTCTCATACCATAAATACCACTTGTAGTTCATAATTTATCATTGATAGAGAAAAATTGGAAAAGAAATTAATAGAGAATTATCAGGTTTAAATTAATAAATCAATGTCAACATCTCTTTCTGATATAATATTTTGAATGTACCTTTTTTATAAAAGAATTTAATAAATGTCACTGTTTATACGCTAATGTGTATGGATTAACTGCCCATTGCTGAAGGGTAGTCGAGTGGAAAAGAAAACAAGATTGGAAAGTTGTACTCCATGTCAAAGTACACAGTTTCCAAATGCGTTCTTTGAGATTTCACAATGTTCTCAATATTTATCACTCAGATAAGAATTTAACGAGAAGCAAGCGAGGTACGTTGTAAAATACATGTGGGTCTTCATGTAAATTATTGTCCGGTTTTAACCAAAATTGGAATAGGTAAATTTATTTTAACAAAACCCCCAATACCAAATTTCATTACTATACGTCAATCGGTTCCCGAGTTGAAACAAAGGAACATTGTAAACTACATGTATGTCTTCATGTCAAGTAGTCGTAATTGTTGCCCGATTTAACCAGAATTGGAATCGGTCGACCAATTTTAGCAAAACTCCCCAATACCAAATTTCATAATACGTCCAGCGGTTTCCGAGTTTTAACATGCGGACGGACGGACGGAAACGACCTCCCCTATATGCGGTCACTTCGTGCAAAGAACGCATAATAACCCATTTGTTCACTCGTCTATGCTCAAGCCGAGTTCAACAATAATCGTCTCCATCGCAACAATCCGATAAAAGGCGATTTAAAACGCAGCAACGCTATGTTTAGTGGAAATTCAACAAAATACGATCAATTATCAAAATTATGGGATAATAATTAGAATTTACATTCTTTTCCCCTTAGAACAGTACAAACCTCGCTCCAATATCACAATTTTAAGATATTTTAAAGTATTAAAGAAAACATCTCTGCACGATGGATTTGAGATTTCCTATGCAAAACAAATAGGGAAAATCACTCCTGGAATCGAACCCGAGACTTCAGTCTTTGCCAAACCAAATATAGCCAGAAGGTGGGCCCTGACAGCACGAGCCTCATACCAAAAGTTGTTTGCAGTGGACACACACACACACACACCTTCACACAGAACCCTTTCATAAGGCTGTTTTCTTTGGAAACCACCCTAAAAATTACCATCGGATGTTACGTATTATTGTATTCAAGCGTATTCCTTCGGATTACACTTCAAAGATCCGAGAATGCCATTATGTAATGGCGAGGTGTATTTTTCAGAAGTTGAAGCGTTGCTAAGCGGCGATTGCACTAGGAACCGTGTGCTTTATTAATGCATCGCAAATTCCACTCAACGCCACAACTGATCTTTTTTTGGGAAAGGTTAAGGTTGCTAAGGAAAGTGCAGTTCGGCGAAATTCTTTTAACAGCGAAGCAAAGATCAAATATTGCAAAAAGCTATGACTGTATAGAGATGATAACTAAGTAATTATATTATTTGTTTGCAATTATTTCATAGATCTACGAGAGGATGATTGGCCGGAAGTCATACTGCAGACACGCATTCAACCATTCGCCGTCTCTATTTTTTAGCCATTTCAAAAAAGATTTCTCTACGTAAATTTTACGCTTTTCTCAGAAAAACGTCGTCAGTTATGATTGCCAATGAATTTAACCAGATTTTTGCACTTTATAGTAGGCCTCAGCAACTGACGCCACTTGTGCCAAAGGTGACTCATGAGATGATTTCTATTGGCAAACGAATGTGCAGACAAACCATACAAATGAGCGATTTTTTAGGGAAAAGTGCAAAAAGTGGAGCAGAAAAATAATTTGGCCTAGGGGCGGCATATTTCCAAATCCGCCATTGGTTTAAGTGCTTTCGTATAGAGATGTTATGCATGAGATCAGCGGTGATTTAGTTGCTGATGATTTTTGTCTATTCCTTTCTTAATAAGCCATGAGAATCTCAAACTCAAGTTGATATTTCCTATAGCTTTCACTAGAACATAAAATGTCCTATTTACTCCTGCACGCAAATACAAGATAAAATTTTCAGTAATTGAACGAATCTTTTTTAAAATATTTCCAGTAATACAATATCGCCGTACGCAATCTGCTGGCGGACATATTTTGCATACAAATGTCGATTATTTTTTCCCCACCCCGTTGCGTAACTCGGAAATAGTTTCATATCGCAGCGGCTCGTCAAGGACTTTCCTTTTCACTCGAGAATTCTTTCGGCCCGAGGCCTCCTTCACTCCACTCTCTCTTTTTCTCTCCCTCCCACTCTCTCTCTCTCTCGCAACGGCTTTTCTCTCCGGAGACGAGTCTCCCTCGCCTCTTCCAAGCAAGCCCCCTCCGCTGCTCCTCCCTTGCCATGGATCCGCGCCAAAAACGAAGCCCTTCGACGTTACTATCGAGCAACCGATTATTCGATAACTTCCTTATGTGTGATATACGTACGTTAAAATTTCTCTCCAATGCCGAAATAAGGCTTTTTTTTTAAATACCGAACAACAAAGTCCTCAAGCAGAAAGATCTATCGTTTTCTCATTTATCCCTGGCGCGTTTGAATATTTTTCAGTTCGGCAGCTTAAATTCCTACTAAGCACGATCCGACTTAAAATTACGTTTACGTATATGATTTTTTTAATAAGATGTGATCGAAATCTCTCGAATTTTACAAAACGCGTGCCTTCGAAGTACCACGCGGTCAGACGACGAATACCACATTCGGTTGAAGGTCGCAAGAGCTGGTCGTTGGCGGCTGAGGGTCGATGGCCAAGTTTCTTAACCGGAAGGAGTCGTTGAGTCACAAACAGCTATTTTAATTTTCGCTTCGGCTGTTTGTTTTGCATCGGAAATAAAACTGGAATCCAACGCTTTAAATGAAGTCTTCCGCTCTGAACCAGTGATTTGGTCTTCGTAGTATTTCTTGTATGTAAATAGAATGGAACGATCGAAATCTCTTACGTAAGCCTCATTTCAGACGTATTATTTCTTAAGTTTAGAAAAGCTATCATAATGATTTAAGATGCCAAATACCATGCAGTGTGCTCATGTATTTAAACATTTTAACAAACATTTGGTACATTTTAAATTTTGTCAACTTGGATTGCAACTGAATGATTAGATACAGTTATGCCTCGCATAGCGCAAGGGACGTGTCCCGGAAAATCTTCGCGCGAACAGAATTTACGCTAAATGAACAGTTCATGATGTAATACTTAACCCAATTGATTTTTCCTAGTCAGAAATTTTAAAAACTTTATATACCTTTGTAAAGCTATGTTTTTAAATTAAATTAGTAAAATATGTTTAAATACACATTAACATTATTGAAAATGTTAGTTTATTAATATTTACTTAATCTTTATTATTGCAGTAGAAGATCGTTTTTCCCGAAGATTCAAATAACGACAAAATACAAACACGGAAAAAATATGGTGCCAAGAAAATATGTATTAAATTTTCGATAGTATACCGAACTATTATTTAATCAGTTGTAATTAATCAAACAACCGAAAGTTATTTAAAACATATCGCACTCTATGTAATTTTAATTTACTTTTACGTTAATTCCTTGGTCGTAAATCATCCATTGCGTTTCTCTTAGAAAACACTTTGTGTGCATAAAAAATAAATAAACGTATTTATGATAATCCAGTTTCATCTGTTTACTAAATGCTACCTACACAAGAAAGGAAATTAAACGTGTTTTCGTAATTATGATAGATTTTATTTACCTTAGTTACTGCGAAGATAGTTTTCTTTGACAACAATTAAATAATCATGCAAGAAATTGTGGAGTTTCAAAGTGAATTACGACTTCGTTTGATTTTATTGCTGAACGGAAAGTTTTTTGTTTTTAGTGCCACGCTTTAAAAATGCGAATAACTCAATAACAGATCAGGATATATTTTTTTAAATTTGGCAGGAATACTAAAATCGCATATTTTAAGGCGACGACGAAAAAATCTCTAAAAATATCCTGGGTTCGACTCAAAGGAAGACATTTTTATTTTCCATAAAATAACACGTAAACATCGACTTTTCGATGTGCAGGCCTTTATTATTTTTAAGATCTAAATTAGAAAGAATTAACCTGCAATCTTCGTATCTGAAACATTTTAAAGAAACAATTATAAAGTTTCTTATTCTGGTCATATTTTTCCGCCAACAGTTCTAAAATCCTCATGATAAAGGTTTAATTCACATATTTTGGGAAAATCTGACCATTACATTGTTAAACCTCTAAATCCTATTGTTATTTCAATCGTTATGGATGGAAGCATGCTTTGAATGCTTTTAATACGAGAGAGAGACAGAGAGAGAAGATAGGAGAGGGAAATGATTTTCATAGCAACGAATGTAAACAACATTCGTTGCGTTATTGACGAGAAGGAAGACATTTGTGTGCAGAACATTAATCATTCGCATATTAAAACTACTTAGAATCATGGAAGGAGATGAAAGGCTTGAAACTACAAACGCCTAAAAGAACGAAAGTTTGTTTTCCTGCTATCGATTTTTTAATACGCTTCGAATCGATCAACAGATCAGAATTTTAAAGCGAGGATTTAACGCATTCTTAGTGATTCGCGTTGTTGCCGGTTTCGTGTAATTGGGTACCATTAACTTGGATAATAGCTTCGCGTGGCATCTATTCACGAAATTTCATTTTAAAAACTTTCCCGTTGAATTTCAACGGGCATCTCCCTAGTAAGTATAAATATATCATCATCATTATAGGCAGTCTGTCCGTAGACAGGTCCGTGATTATTCTTGGTTAAACCTGGTTCTCCATGTACTCCTATTTTCCGCTGTCCTCTTCATATCTTGATAACCCTCTTTCCATTTCAAATCGTCTATCAGCTGAAACCTTTTCCTACCTCTTTCCCTTTTCCCATCTAGTTTTCCTTCTAACACGTCTTTAATCATACTCTCTCTCCTCAGGTAATGTCCAACCCAGTTAGCCTTCTTCTTTCTGATAGTCTGTATAATCATTCGCTTCTCTCCTATTCTTCGTAGCAATTCATCGTTTTTCATCCTATCTGTCCATTTTATCTTCAGCATTCTCCTCCAAGTCCACATTTCAAAGCTTTCCATGTATTTTATGTCATTTTTCCTTGGCGTCCATGTTTCTGCCCCATACAATGCTATACTCCATACGTAGCATTTTATCAACTTCTTGCGGATATCTTCCCTTATATTCCCTGTAAGTAGTTGTTTCTTTCTCCTGAAAGCCGCTTTTGCTTTTCCTATTCTAGTTCTGATCTCATCGGTACATTTTGCTTCTCGTGTTATGATGCTTCCAAGGTATTTATATTCTGAAACTTGTTGTAATGGCTTTCCCCCAATAGTTATTTTCAGATTCTCTTCTTTATCCGATATTCGAATGACCTTGGATTTTTCTGTATTTATTTCCATACCGTATTTTCTACCTGTTATCACTAGTTTATATATCATTTTTTGTAGCTCCTCTTCTTTTCTTGCTAGAAGTACTTGATCATCTGCGTATTTTACTGTTCTTATAATCCTTCCTCCAATTTTGAAATCTCCTGTGCCTTCTAAAGCTTCTTGCATTAGACTTTCTCCATATATATTGAATAGGGTTGGCGATAGGCAGCAGCCTTGTCTTACTCCTCTACCGATATTTATTCCGCAGGTGTCCACATTCTCAAACCTGACCTTTACAATTTGATTCACATATAGATTCCTAATCAGTTTCCTGTCTTTCCAGTCTATACCTTTATCCTTTAATATCTTCATCAACTTTACTCAATTTACCCTAACAATGGCTTTCAGCCAGTCTACGAAACATGCGCAGATATCTTGACTGTACTCTATTGCCCTTTCTGATATGATTCTAACTACACCTATAGCTTCTCTAGTTCCTCGTCCTTTTTTGAAACCGAATTGATCTTCCCCTAGTATTTCTTCTGCCTTTTTCTCCAGCCTTTTATTAAAAATCCTCGTGATGATCTTCGATGTGTGTGAAAGAAGGCTTATCGTTCTGTAATCTTTACACTACATTGCCTTTGGCTTCTTCTTTAGAGGGATCATTGTTACTTCTAGGAAATCCTGAGGCCACTCTCCCGTGTCGTAAATCTTATTAATTAATTTCGTGATCGCTTTTAGTCCTTCTGATCCTATGACTTTAAGTATCTCAGCCGGTATTCCATCGCTGCCCGTGGCTTTCCCCTTCTTTAGTTCCACCATCGCTTTTTCTACTTCGCTCTCCATAATAATTGGTCCTAAGTTGTCTTCTTCAATGTTTTCCTCATCTTCCAGTTCTATTTTTGCCGCTCCTGCCTGTTTGCTGTATAATTCCTTAATGTATTCTTCCCATACCTGTTCTACATCCTTTGTTTCTGAGACTATCTTCCCATTCGTATTCATAATTCCCATAACATGAATTCCATTAGATTTCTTATCTTCCAACTCGAGTGCTCTAGCGTACATCATATCGTACCATCCTAACTTCTCCATTTGTTCTATTTCATCACATTTTCCTTTTATCCAATTTTCTCTAGCTTTATCTGTTACCCTTCTCAACTCATTGTTTATACGCCTATAGTTGGCTCTACCTTCTTCAGTGTTAACGTTTTTCCATTTTCGTCTCTCATTCATTATCTCCAGCATTTTCTTCGTGATCCATGGTTTTCTGATTTTCTTCTCTTGTTTTCCAATCTCCTTATCCAAGGTATCCTTGATACTGGTTTTAATTTCATCCCATTCTATATCAACGCTCTTCGGTTTGTTTTCCAACTTTCCTAGGTTATCTTCCAACTTCATGCTGACTACATCCTGCCTTTCTTTCAGTTTTTCTTGGTCCCAGGTCTGTCTTTCTCTTCTCGTTTTTCTTATTTGTTTGAGCTTTGTACTCACGTCAAGTATTAGAAGGCTGTGATCTGAATCAATGTCTGCTCCTTGCAATGCCTTGGCGTTCTTTATGCTGTTCCTGAATCTTTGTTTTACAAGGATGTAATCTATTTGGAATCTCATTCTATCTCCTGGGCTTTTCCATGTGTATAACCTTCGTTTATGGTTTTTGAACCATGTATTAATCACTGCAAGGTCATTATTGATGCAGAATTCTACCTGTTTCTCCCCTCCTCGATTTCTCTTCCCAAGTCCGTATTGCCCGACAAAATTTTCTTCCTGTCCTTCTCCGACTATGCTGTTCCAATCTCCCATTATTATGCAGGTTGCCATTCCTTTTCCGTCTTCTTCGTAAATTTCATTAATTTGCTCATACATCTCATCGATTTCTTCATCTTCATTAGCTGACGTTGGCATATATACCTGGATTATCAGCATGTCCACTGGGGCTGCTTTTAGCTTTATTACCATTAGTCTGTCGTTCTTTGCTATTATCTTTGTCACGCTTTTCATCATATCTTTCCTAAGTACCAGATCTACTACCCTTTCCCCACTATTTCCTCCAGAATAAACTACCCTGAATTCTTCCGAGTCGAACTGTCCTTCTCCCTCCCATTTAGTTTCGCTTAGTCCTATAATGTCAACTCCATTTCTTCTCATTTTTTCTTTCGAGTTCTCTAGCTTTCCTGCTTTTTTCATAGTTCTTACGTTCCAAGACCCTATTCGTAAATTACTTTCGACAAATGTTTTCCTCAAGGCAGTCCCCGCCCGGAGATCCGATTGGGGGACTATTTTACCTCCGGATTGTTTTACCTCGAGAGAACTCATATTGTCCAACCATCTAATGATTACTAGGGATTGTAATGTGGTAGTTTCCCTCTTGCTTTCCACATCACAGTACTGTAGCCGTTCAAATCGTCCTGATCACGCCTACAGCTGTATTGGATATAGACCCAACCAACATCATTTGTTTTCGGCTCTATACCATACTGACAGCATTGCTGCCTACTGGCAGGCACTGATGATAGTTTTTTTTAAGTAAAACCTCCATTCGAGGAGTTTGAACCCCCGAACTTTGCAATAGAAAACCGACACGCTAACTACTACACCATCAGTGCAGCTGTATATATATGCATACATATACACACATACATTGGTCCTATTTCCAACCGTTGAGGAGCTGCGGACGTTTTAAGATTTGCAACGCAATAATGGCAACAATGGTGATGGTTTGAGTTACATTGTTATCACCGTTGATTGTTGTTGTTTCTTGCCTCCCTTGCTTCTGATCCATGCTCAGAGTTACACGTGACACTGTTTCGATAAGTTCAAAATCGTAATTTCTTCTTGCGTTTATTACAAAAGGAATCAACAGTTCACTCCCAGTGAATATGGCGACATCCATTACATTTATGGATTATGTGATGTTAACAGCAGGACAGCATTTGAAGAATATCGTACACGTTATCCGAACCGCATTCTTCAAATGCTGTCCTGCTGTTAACATCACGCAATAAGCGCAATATATATGTATATATATAAAATGTATTCGTTAAGGATGTACTCTTTTGTCCCAAATGCTAATGAAACCTTTACAAATAAATGGCAAAATGGCAGCTGTAATATTTTATAGTCGTCTAATCTGGTGAATGTAGCCTAATACTTAAATTTTTAATTCAAAATTTGGGGTCGTCTTATGCACCAGTCGCCGTATAGGCTGCAATTTACGGTACTTAGCGGAGGGTAAAATACAATCGATGTGTTTGACACTCCCAGAGAGGGACTTCAACTCTCTTTAATCTTTGAAAGGTTCTGAGAGTATAACCCTTATTCATTATTTAGCTCTCTGTGTTGCAGAGACGTTGGACATATGTTTGGTCTTATATAGAGGATTTAATTCCGAACATAAATTGTTAAATTAATTATATCGAAATTCAGTTAAACCTCACATTTGATTCAAAATGCCTACACTCTTGATTAGGGAAATACGAATAGGCGGTTTTGGGTGCATGATCTTTGGCGATTACATACAGAGGGTGAGTATTTTAAAACGTGTGAAATTGAGGACCTATCCGGGAAAATTAATAATCCGTTTTATTATTAACTGGTAAAAGGTGCTTGAATTCTGCAAGCAGTTCAGATCGCTTTTTTATTTGAGATTATGTAATCTCGTTCAAAATTAGGATTGAGAACCTCCTCAGTGAAAAATTTCCTTTAGAGCGAATAGTCATTGTATGCGCATTAAGAATCGCGGTGGACGATGCTTGCTTGTTTTCCGCAACTACGCGCTATATCGGCGTGATGTTGTCACCAACCATTCGGAAAATAATATTTTGATTTCCCTAGCCCGTATATTATCTATAAGGTATCGATTAAAATGTTTATTCAGGCATAGGACAACATTTTCTACAAACAAGTCCGCAGCAGCACGTATCTACGACTTTTATAGTTTTAGAGATACAAATTATTAAATTGCAATGTACAAATTGGGTAAAAAACGCCTTAAAATGAACAATTTTGAAATTTTCGATTTTTTGTTTTGTTGTGGCCAAAATCCTATATTCGTGTCAAATGTCAAGCCTCGAGCTCTTCTTGCACTATTTGTACCAACGTAGATTTATTATATTCCATCTCAACACTGAACTGCGCCGTAGAAAGGCAGACGGACGCCTGGCAAAATATCAAATTGTTTGTTTCTTTCAGACCATCTGAAGTGGTCTGGTAATGTCTGCTAGGGTTGGTTAGGGTCGGGCGGTGACCGTGTAGCCACTCAAAAATCAGACAGCATGTTTGATTCCACCCAACTAGTCTGAAGTCGGGTTTGGAGGTCTGGTCTTGTCTGATCCGCTTTCAGTGTAGCTGCTGCCTAAGCGAGACGCCCTTTGACTATGAATGGCCAAGAGAT
Source organism: Tanypteryx hageni (assembly GCA_028673005.1). Taxonomy (NCBI): domain Eukaryota; kingdom Metazoa; phylum Arthropoda; class Insecta; order Odonata; family Petaluridae; genus Tanypteryx; species Tanypteryx hageni. The sequence goes on along the minus strand of CM054113.1, from coordinate 241,916,543 downwards.
CACGGGGAGTGGGGCAGTTTGGCGCGGTCGGTTTGGCGCAGAATAACTAGGTAGAGGGCCAGTTTCGGCGCACACATTAGTATAATATATATCAGGAACATATAGAGGAATTAAATTTCAATTTAATACCAATTAATTTTAATTACAAACTGAATTCGTCCATATTTGTGTTTTTAGCAACAACGTTTGCATGAGTGTTATGATGTTTTCCGCGAAAAACAAAGCTAAAAAAATGGCACTTTTCTTCCCCCCTCAAAAGAAGTTTCCTTTTTTCCGCCAAATAAAATCGGCTATTGGTGATTATTTCTAGTTAGGTTGGTTTGGGTTGGGTAATTCATGGCCTAAAGTGGATTAAAAGCCCCCCCCCCCTGATTGGGTTGGCGGGCGGCGAGTTGGTTATGTATGGCTTTAAGTTTTAATACAATTTTTGTCTCCTGTTTGAACGCCCATGGTTTAGGAGGGCAGAGAGGTAAGGTATAGTTTTAGGATCTGAAAATTATATATTATTCATGTAAATAAAAGATAAATTAATTTTGTAATTATTTTTACTTCTTCGTTTTTGCAAATTTTATTATGGCATGGGAAGGAAACAGTGCCAAAAATGTACATCTATTTTTAAATGTAAAATAAGAAAACTTAAGAAATATATGAAATGGAAAGGTCTTATATGTTTTGGATGCTGCGCCGAACTGGCCTCCGTCGAACTGTTCTAGACCCAAGGAACAATATTCCATTGCCAAAAGTAGAAACAGCCAGCATGACACATTGTGTATCTCATTCCCCTGTGATTTGGATGCCAGCAACCATCACATCAGAAAAGGACGAATCAAACATTCGAAGCGCAAAGTCAACTTTTTAGGCGTTCTTTGCCAGCAAAGAGATAGTAGCGGAACGCCTTATTGGGCACGTCTCTTCCGTCCGTCCGTCTGTCGTAACTTTCATCTCCTAAAACGCTGGACGGGTTTAAATTAAGTAAGAGCTATCCTCATTAAATTTTATCGCTATGTTGTGATTTTTATCTGCATCTGTCAATTACAACTTCCACTTTACATTAGTTACTTTAATAAACTTATACTTGTATCTCGTTCAACCCATCAAGCAACATCTAAATATCATAAATTTCTCTCCCCATCTCTTATTCGACCAGTCAGGTATAGATTAAAATATGTATTTGTAAAACAGTGCATGTTTTGTTCACATTGATTGCTAAGACGGTTCTCTCGGCAAGCAACAATTAAACGCCATATTTTTTCTTCCTAGCTCTTATATAATCTGTAAGCTATGTATATGTATATATGTATTATTAGGATAGAAGACTACATTTGCCACAAAACAGTCCGCGAGACCACGTAATTACGACTTTAATTTCGGGTGCAGAAATTCAAGAATCTTTCAATTCCGTTTTGTACGTATTTCCTATAAAGAACGACTTAGAGATCTCTGTGTATTCCATTTTTTCCATCTTGTTTCAAATTCTCTGCGCCGCCTAATGATGATCAAGTCTCTGCTGCTGAACTTCGCGAAGTGAAGCATGAGCACCCGTATTATTATTGTATATTATTATCATACTTTCAAGTGTATAATAAAATTCGTCTTCTTACCATGTGTAATTTGCCCTCTTTTGTTCTCTTTCGTGAAACCATTTATCCTGTGTCCATTAATTCAATATTTAATCACCCTAGTCCCACAGTATGGAAACCACGGCCTTAAAGAAATGGCGAATTTTTCTTCTAAACCAATGAAAGATCGCATATTTGTATAGACTTTCCTCATTTGATTGTTAAGTGTGACAGATCGTTAAGTAAACTGATAAGAATCTTATAGAAATCAAAAAAATGTCAGGATTTGTCCGTTATGAAGAACGTGAAATTCTCCTTTTATTAGTCTTTCCCTGATTATGGCATGAATCCATCGCTTTCGTTTCCAACGTCTTCAGCGCCTTCGCGACAGAAAGAAACCTCTTCAAGGAAATTCATTACTTATGAGAGCGGTGCCCAACTGACCGAATGTGGCTCGCAATGGGGTTTTGTGCGGTCCGCGAAGCTATGATGAAAAAGCAATCCGAAGAATGCAGCACACAATTTCATACATCTTTATGAAAATTTTGGTAATATGATTTTTACTAACTCCATATACGAAGTATAGAGAAAGTATTGTTTTCATGAAAAAAATCGAATTCGAGATTTCAACGGAAATAATTACGTCTTAAGGTCCCCTGAACACGTTTTGGCTATTTTCTCGATGATGTCTGTGGGCTGTGTGTGCTTGTCTGTGTGTGTGTTTGTCTGTGTGTGTGTGTCTGTGTTTGTGTCTGTGTTTGTGTCTGTGTGCCTGTGTCTTGACCGGAATATTTTGGGTGCTCTAACTCAAATACTATTAATCAGATCAAAACGACATTTATTTTAAAGGAAGAAGTGCTGATCAGTTTTTGGTAAACATCGGTGAAACGAAAGTGACTCATGTCTAGACCGCGGATTTTTAGGTTTTAAAAATTAAGTTTTAGGCGACTAAAATAGGCTCTTTAAGTACCTTAATTAGGCTTTATAAAACGTAAAATAGGCTCTAAAAACTACTTCCAAAAACTGTGTCCAGTAAAACACAACATCATTTCTGTCAACTTTCAACTTTAATTCACGAAAAAAGACTGAAACATGCACGCACGCAAAAATTGCCCGTCAATGAAACTTTATTGATTTGTGTTTTCAAAGAACAAAAATATTTTACTACTATGCATTGAAACTTATTCTTATGGTAATATCCCATGCGTTAACGAGAAAATACTATCTACATTACATATAGTAATACTGACTGAAAACACTATTCAAGTATATATTTAAGTACTACGCAGAGTGTTTGACAAAGTGTTTCATTCGAAATTCCCATAATGAATTTGTCACCTCTTTGTGTTTATTCCACAAATTTCCCGTAGTTGGCCTCCCAGTAAATAACAAGCACCTTTTCTAAGTTTTCTACCACAAAACTATGGCGTTTGTCAGTTAATATCATTTTGTAAGCAGAAAAAGAACGTTCGACATCAACTGACGTGACGGGGGCGAACTTCAACCTGGGTACATGTTGAAATGGAATTTTGCACTCAACTTCACTGGATTTTCCTGCCAGTATATCTGCTGCTGTACATAGGCTCTGCAGTCCTGAGTTCTTTTGTAGCAACTTTTCTAGTTTTGCTTTTACTTTTTCCCCCACTTCACCTGGAGCTTCCTTTATTTTTTGTTTCACTTCATTCAGCATAGCAGTTTTTTCGTAGATGGGTTTTCCTGAGCCCTCTAATTCAGCAATAATCTGCACAAGGGATGTATAGTGGGATCTAATATACGCCAAATCCTTGAGAATGGAGGGATCATCTAGCAACGTTTTTGCCGAAGTGACGCAGGCAGCATCCTCGGCTAGATTTGTCACAACTTCCTTGACATGAAGGATATGCTCGCTGTAATATTCAGCTGCTTTCAGCCATGTGCCCCAGCGGGTGAGCACAGGCTCAGGTGGCAGAGGGACATCGGGCAGTTTTTCTCGAAAAGCCTGTATTCTTGTTGGTGCCTTGACGAAGACCTTCTTCACGGTGGAGATCAATTTGTTCACCTTGGGGAATTCCAGTCTTATTTGCTCTCACTCACTCACTTTCTCTTTGTCTAGATTTTTGGGATACAGCACTTTCAGTCCGTTGTTCACAAAGTGTGCTATTGTTTCCTGGTTTGTTTTGGCAAGTTGCCTCGTGCAGATGAGGTAGGCTCTGGATGGCGCATCTGGGTCCAATTTCCCAACAACCAAGTTGGCCATGTATCTGCCAAAAGCATCAGTGGTTTCATCGACCGATATCCAAATATGTAAATCTCCAATGTCCTCCCGTATCCTGCGCATTGCGTCATAGTACGTGGGTTGCACGTAATTCTTGCGTAGCGTTGACTCGGAAGGTACCGACTGATGGCAGTATCGTTCTAGGAACTCCTAGAATGTTGGATTTTCCAGTGTTCTGAGTGGAATGTTGGCTGCCACAATTGCGTGACACAAATCTGCATAAAACTGATTCTTCTTGCTGGGTCCCTCAGAAGTTTTTGTTAAAAGCATTTGTTTCATCTTAGAATTGTGTTCAACATTTGCCTTATGTAGCACTCCTTGGATGTGCTGATTTAGGTGGGATTTTTTATCACTTGAAACCTATAAAGAAAAATTATGAAGAAATAATTAACCTTAAAAATACGGAAATAATCTAATAAACATGGAAATGGGACTAAAATATAAAATTTACTTTACAGCTACGAAGGTCCGCAGCTGGATTGCTGGACATTTTGAATAACCACTTCAATAGTTACCATAAAATGGCTCGTATAAACAAAAGATGTGGATGGTTTTTGCCTCAAAGATGACAAGCAATTCACGGCCAATAATTCGTTGCAAGCCAGCATTATAATGTACTTACCTCCTTGTTGCATGCTTGACAGAAGATAATTTTTCCATCCGTTGTGAAGTACGGCAACTCTTGTAACCACTGACGTATTAAATAAGCTTTCGAACTTGATACTTTAGGCATTGCACTTTCACAATTTTCACGTTCACACTTCTCACCTTTACCCTCTGCAGTCTGGAGATGGACTGCGGGGTTATTCTCGTTTTCCCGTGTCGCACGATATGACAATGTAACAACGAGAAATAAACGCAACATCAGAGTAAAGGCATTGTTACATTGTCGTATCACGTGACACTGGGAAACAGAATAACCCCGCCGAACGCGAGACAGGTCCGAGCTGCTGTTCGCCACTTGATCGTGACCGTGGTGTGAAGGACATTTCCAACCCATGACTGAACATTGTACAGTCAATGAAAGTTAAAAACTCCAGCCAAAAAACAAGTAGTAATAGCCCGATGCATTTCGCCCACTAAGTGGGCATCTTCAAAGGCGACGTTCCTTCGACAGCGACCAAAGTAGACTTTGGTCGCTGTCGAAGGAACGTCGCCTTTGAAGATGCCCACTTAGTGGGTGAAATGCATCGGGCTATTACTACTTGTTTTTTGGCTGGAGTTTTTAACTTTCATTCAGTTTACGCCAAAAGGTTTTTTGAGCCATCTTTGAATATTGTACAGTCAGTTTAAAAAATATGAATAATACCAAAATCTGCTTTTATAGTCGATTATTTTAGAAAATTAGCCCTTTTTAGGCTTTTTTTGCATGAAAATGACAAAAATAAGCATTAACGTCGAAATAGGCATTTTTAGACATTAATGTCAAAATAGGCATTTTTAGGCACTATAAAATATACGTTTTCGGGGTTAATTATTCATGAAACGTATATATACAATTGTATATTGAGATATCTACTCAGGAAAAAAACAGTTTTTTACCTAAAGATCCGCGGTCTACTCATGTCACATCCGAATTTTATTAAATATTTGCTTTAATATTTGATAAATGTAAAAAGGTATTGGCATAAAAGTTGTAGAAAGTTTAATTGTCTACAATGTATATTCGAAACATTCTCTCAAATAATGCATTGTTGAAGAGATATTTTAAAAACTAAATTATTTAGCTGCCACCGCCACACCACCTACGGGCGACTATTGTAACCACTTTACGCTTCTTTTTATTTTCTTAATCGTTGAATCTTCGGGATATATTCAATATCAAAGAGCTACAAGTTTGAGTTTATTTTTGTTCTTTGTAAGGTCTTTTGAATTTTTCTCGCAGTTCCTTCAAATATCTATTTTTTATCATTTAACCTGGGAATAATTTTGGAACAAAAAAATTCTGCTATGACCGGGAATCGAACCCGGGTCTTCCACTTGCCGGGCTGATATTTTACCACTGAATTAACGTAGCAAATAATTTTTCCTGTTTCTGAACTCGGGTATTTTTCTTAGTTGGGTCCGGGTTAGCCAAGCTAGTATCAGCCAGCCCCAAAGGACGTCCTCCGAGAGATACGTCTAAAAGAACCCCTCCCTCTCAATAGGTGAGATTGCCAAAGGTAGAAACTGACGGAATAATGTGATCTGAAAAATTATCTGATACGGTAGTTCAGTGGTAGAATATCCGTCCGGCAAGTGGAATACCCGGGTTCGATTCCCGCTAATAGCAGATTTTTTTCCTGTTTCAAAGTTATTCCCAAATTACGGCTTATGTCATTCTGCATAGTTGCATAGTTTCATATTAATCCACAATTTAACCTATTTGAAATTTTGAGAAATATTACAGGTATGGAGAAAGTCATGTGATGGCTACATCAGATTTTTAATATCGATTTTCTTTTATATGAGACCTCAGAATATATAGATAATTTCCTATTTAAACTCTAATCCGGCCCTCCGAAGAATTGGCAACTTCCAATGCGGCCCTCCGAAGGATTCCCAACACCTGTCCCGCAGTCTCGAACCAGATATCTTATTTTCATTTTCTCGGCAAAAGAAATCCATATTTTCATTAGAAGGCATAACAACCGCTGTGAGAAGATGGTTTAATGCAGCGTTTCTCAACCGGTGCTCCGCAAACATGAGGCAGGTGCTCCGAAAGCCTTTTCAAAAATTAAAGTGAAAAGTCCAATTATTGAAAATATAATATTAAATTGTTTATTAGAACGAAGTGTAAAGACTTTTGTCTATCACGTTACGATAATCGCAACACTGCTTTGATTATAAATTCTACTTGTTCTGCCTTTTCTTTCCGAATATGTACTACCTCGTTTTCTTACCCCACCCCCAACCTCTTCCAACTTTCTGCCTCCCCTTTCCTACTCTCCAATACCCTCCCTTCCCCATCTTACTTTGTTTACTTAGAAGCATATTCACTCCCTTTATTCCTCTCTCCAATTCACGGACCTTCTCCTTCCATATTGTATACGTAAAAGAACATCTTATTGCCCGCCAACCAACCTCTCCTTCACCATTCCACCTCCCCTCTCCTACTCACCGATTCCCTTCCTCCCCCTCGGTGTAACATTTGCTATAGATTCTATATACTTGCATCTGGTATTGACTGCGGACTCTTCCACTGCCTCCATCCACTCGCCTTTCAAAATCGACTCGGGGACATAGTTACATCTCACGGACTATAGTTTAATTACGTTGTGCTCGCAATCCACGAAACAAGCCCGGCACTGTATGTGGGCGGCCATTTGCCCTGTGTTCCATCGTAGTTGTTTGTATATCAGTTTTTTCGTTTACCATTGTGTAATATTTAAATGCGTTGGTGAGTGGTTGTGAAACATCTATTCTACATATTTCGTCGAATTTTGGCAGTGCGTGACTAGCCTTTTGAGTTAATAAAATGAAGGTTAAATTTAATATATTTCTATTTATTCTAATAAAATTACGTCTGCTTGGTACCCATAGGATAAAATGAGTAATGAGTTGACTTTTTTATGAAAAATTCTGGAGTGAGTGGAACAAATGTTGATGAAGCGATTCCATCTACTTCCATGAGAGACAATGCCGGTAATAGATCATGTGACTCACCTTCACAGTCAGATCGGAAAAAGCAGAAAGTGGTAGTACATCGAAAGTATGATCCTGATTAAATTAAATACGGTTTCACATGTCAAGGCAGTAGTCCACAGTGTGTCATTTGTTCTGAGGTTTCAAATAGCGCCATGTTTCCAGCAAAATTAAAAAGACGTCTTGATAAAAAACACCAACAGTATCAAAATAAGCCAGTTAAGTATTTTAAGATAAGAGAAAATGAATTTAAAAGCCAGAGGAGATTAATTAATAACATATGCAAAGTAACTGACTCAGTGCTTAATGCATCGTTCTTAATTTCACTCCGAATCGCCAAAACTAAAAAGCCTTTCACCGTAGGAGAAAGTTTAACCATGCCTTGCTTAGTAGATGCATGCAAGACGATTTTGGAAGAGAAGGTTGCAAAAAAATTTAGACAAATACCCCTCTCCAATGATACGATTGGGAGACGTATCGCAATGATGAATGAAGATCTTCATCAGCAACTGTTAGAGAAAGTGAAAAAAGCTAAAACCTTCGCTCTTCAATTGCACGAATCAACAGATATTGCTAACAAAGCTGTACTAATTATTTACGTTCGATATATTGATTGGGACAGTGAAGTGATTGAAGAAGAATTAATAAACAGCTTTTACTTGCCACACCGTTCAACTGGGTCGGAAATATTCTAGGTAATATCTGAATATTTCTCCAGCAAAGATATCGATATTTCAAATAGTGTTTCGATTCTTACTGACGTTGCAGCAAATATGACAGGTGTACATGCAGGATTGGTTGCAAAATTTAAATTAGTAGTGCCAACAATTCAAATTACACATTGTATTATTCACCGAGAATTATTAGCATGTAAACAGTTAAGCTTAGAGTTAAATGAAGTGTTAGCAATATCCATCAAAACAGTAAATTTAATAAAATCCAGTGCACTTAACTGCCGATTGTTTGGAATACTATGCGATGAAATGGGGTCTGCACATTCCACACTATTATTGCATGCAGAAGTTCGCTGGCTGTCCAAAGGTCGAGTGTTAAAAGATTGTGTGAACTTAGAGAGGAAGTAGTGTGTTTTCTGTCTGAGAAAAATTCAGATCTTGTGAAGTACTACAAGGATATTAATTGGTACTTGAAACTTTGTTATCTTTCAGACATTTTTCAGAATTTGAATGAGTTAAATTTATCACTACAAGGACCATTGAAAAATGTTTTTCACATGTATAGTAAAATAGAAAGGTTTAAAAAGAAATAATAGTTATGGGTTAACAGAGCCAAAGACAACTACTTTGATATGTTTTCTGGATTAACAGAGCTTCTGAATGAAGTAAAAGATAGAAAAAATGAAGAATTTAATTTTGCAGAACTTCAATTGATCATTGTTAATCACTTGGATACACTTAGTGATAGATTTGATAAATATTTTCCTTTAAGATCCAAGAGTAGGTTCTTTGTGGGTATTAGATCCACTTAATGATAATCAACGAAATAACTTATCACCAGAAGAAGAAGAGTTACTAGATGATCTTTCCTCATACTGCACATTAAAAATTTTAAAGCAAGATTTTCCTCTTGAAACTTTTTGGATTAAAGCTTTCACTGAATCTCCACAGCTAAGTGAGAAAGCGCTGAAAGTCCTTCCTTTTTCATCGACTTTTCTATGTGAAAGTGGTTTTTCTGTAGTTACTGAAACAAAAAGCAAGCTGAGAAATCGTTTGGACATTACTTCAACATTAAGACTATCTCTATCCAAACTTAGTCTAAGGATAGATGTACTCTGTTCGAACATGCAGGCCCAAATATCCCATTAAGTAGGTATGGATAAACCATATACGGATTAAAAAAATCAAATTATCGATTTTCTACTAAATTTTAATGTTTCTTTTTATTGCTCTGTAATTATAATATTTTTTATTCGTTTTTTGTGTTTTTGTTAAGGTTACTTAATTTTTTTAACGTTTCCCTTATTTTTATGGTAATATTTTGCTTCAACACTAAGTTTTAGGAATAATTACTATTTTGGATTTTTCTTTCATTATTTCTATTTGTTGGAATACCTTCATGTTAATCTACCTAGTTTGTAATACTAAGTTTGTAGTATAATTAAAGGACTTGCTACAATTTTTTATTTGTTTTATGTATTAATTTAATTACGTTGCTAGCTATCAAGCCACTCTGGCTTTTATAGACCATAGGTTTCTGTGCTGAGGAATACATTTTTCCATAATTTATTTACAGGTATTATCCGTGTAAAAATAAGTAAAAACTTATTTATTTCATTTTGTGGATCGTTTTCATGACAATGTAAAATCATGTACTGTAAAATGTAAAAAAGTATATGCAAATATACAGTGCCTTACTTAATTACAGCAACAATTCAGATACCCTTGACTACAATATTTTTTCGTCTAAAATTTAGCCATAATTTCTTTTTAATAATGAATTTGCTGAACGATTTGACGCGTATTCGAAAATCAATGGCAGGAAAATGAATTTCCATTCTTTCAGGCGTCGTTTGGTTCAAGTTTCGCATTCATATAAGGATTCTAAGTGATTTTGAAATGCGAATGAAAAATATGCTGCATCGCATTTGCTCCCATTTAATTTTGTCAACCTATAGGGAGAGGGGAGGGTTTTGATTTTATATAATAGAAGGATTTGGTCTGGTGCTCCTCCTAAATTAGGGGATATCGTGGTGTGCTCCATGGTCTAATAAAGGTTGAGAAACACTGGTTTAATGGATAGTACTTAGATGTGGCAGAGGAAAAGGGTAATGGTTAAATTTATTGATCTCGCAAGTGCACAAAAGGCGATGGGCGATGAAAAAGTTTTATTTGCATATTTAAATCCACAAGATAACATTCCGTCCGCCTTACGCCAAATTCTACGAATTTGTATCCTTTCTCACCTCTATTCATTGTTTTAAAAGAAAGATATCAACCACTCAGATGAATTAATTTTTCCGCTTTGAATATGTTTTCTTCATCCGAAAATATCTTACGTAATGTTTCAAAATTAATTTTTTTTAAATGGATACGAATGCTTAATGTCAAAAGCCTGGTGACAATGCCTGGCGACGCATCAATCAAAAAGGGAAAATTATTGCGGCACAACCTTCATTGTTGTTGGTGAATTTCGTGTGACGTTTCTTAAGCAACTCGCCCCAAATCTCTCTCTCTCTCACATCTTTCTTCCCCTCCCCACCCTCCCTTCGCCATCGTTGTCCATCCACTCCCCACCCTCCCTTCTCCCCACTCTGCTTTCTCCCCACACTCCCTTCTCCCCATCCTTCCTTCATCTCCTTTGTCTTCCCTTCTGCCGACCTTCCCTTCTCCCCACCCTCCCTTCTCCCCACCCTCCCTTCTCCCCGCCCTCCCTGCTCTCCACCTTCCCTTCTCCCCACCCTCCCTTCTCTCCACCCTCTCTTCTCCCCACCCTCCCTTCTCTCCACCCTCTCTTCTCCCCACCCTCCCTCCTCTCCACCCTCCCTTCTCTCCACCCTCCCTCCTCTCCACCCTCCCTTCTCCCCACCCTCCCTCTCCAGCCTCCTTTCTCCCCACCCTCCCTTCTCTCCACCCTCCTTTCTCCCCACCCTCCCTTCTCCCCGTCCTCCCTTCTCCCCACCTTCTCTTCTTCCCACCCTCCCTCCTCTCCACCCTCCCTTCTCTCCACCTTCCCTTTAGGGAATATGTATAACATCGTAGGTCGCCTGCTCTCTCCCCTTGTGAAATGGTTATCTGCCCCGTATGCCAGCTGTCTGTGAGCCGCGGTAAATCTACCGTGAAGTGTATGAAGTGCTCCGCAATTTTTCATGGTGCATGTGTAGACTTATCCCTGGAGGACATTGACTTTCTGACTAAGAGTAAGAATGGGTGGTCCTGTCGGTCATGTACAGCGGAAGAGCGTGCCACTCCTCTTGAGCTACGACAAGTTACACCCACACTGAGCAGTCTGGGGGCTCCCTACAGTCAGTGAAAACTATGTTCAACGATCTCCTCCAAGGGATTCAGACCCTACAGGACGAGCAGAAAAAGCTGGTTTGAGCGTTGGAGAATAATAGTGAGATTCTGACCGAGCAATCAGCCAAACTTAGTGTAACAGTAGCGGAACTGACAGCTCTAAAAGTGTCATTTGAGTCACTAGAAGAGGAAAATCGCACTCTAATGCGTCGACTGGATGAATTGGAAATAAACCAAAATAAAATGGATCAAGCTACCAGAAGAAACGTCATTGAAATCAACGGGATTCCCCCCAAACCAGGAGAAGATCCCGTCTCCCTGGTTAGTGCCATTGGATCAGCTCTAGACTTTCCCATTTTGGCTTAGGACATCGATTTTTGTTATCAATCTCGCCCTCGCCCTGCCATGTCCGATACTCCCCAACCGCCTAGTCTGGTCGTCAAGTTCCTTCGCAGGCAACCACGGAAAAGATTCTCCAGCGGAGGAGAGTCAAGAGAAACTTCAGCACAAGAGATATTGGGTGGCAGGAAGTGTCGGCTAATACCATATATATTATTGAGTCCCTGACCCTATTCAACAAGAAACTATGCGGCAGCAAGATCCATGAAAAAAAAGCAAGATTAAATATGTTTTGGTTAGGCCTGGTAATGTCCTCTGCCGTAAGGAGGACAAAGCACCAGTGGTTGTGATTCATGGTCCCGAAAATTTGAAGGTATTTATGTAGCAATCACTGATACAACCAAATTCGGAGACAAATATGGAGTTTTTCCATGACGATTACTTAGCCTATACACTATTCTTCAATTTGTTACACGCTCTAAAATTGGATCTATACCGTTTCTTTATTCCCATTTCATTTGCATTCTCAAAGAATTTGCAATCTATTGTGAAAATACTTCCTATAAATTCTTATTTGTTTTTTACCCTTCCTAAAATCCTTGGCTTCTTTTATAACAACCACTGGGTGTTGTGTTCACAGAATACAAATATTTCTCAGGATTGTGAGACAATACGCAATAACCATTGTCACCCAGGTGTGAGGCGAAACTGTGTGTATTTCATACTATCAACTAATCATGCTATGTTTATATATTTTTATGTAATGGGTTTTTATGCAAGGATGCTTCGAAATTACAAGATACCGGCATTTGTTATTTTCCTAATTACTCTCGTTGTATCACAGTCCGGTTCTTTTTGTACTCTATTTGTTATCTAGCACAGTACGATCTCTCATATAATTGTGTAAAAAGATATTCTAATGACTTCTAAACTAAAGGTATGTCATGTTAACGCTCAATCCATCAATGCTCATTACGACGAATTCAGCGACTACTTTCACTCTAATTTCTACCACATAATCGCTGTATCTGAAACATGGCTCAAGCCAAACGATTTCTCTGAGGCAGTGGCACTCTATGATAATTCCATTCATCGTTGGGATAGAGTGAGAAGTGGAGGTGGTGGTGTCTGCGCCTACGTCCATAACAGCTTATCGGCTCATCAAATTTGCGCTTCAACTCATCCCTGTCATCCGACTCCGGAATATTTATTCCTTGTAATCTCGTCGCAGGATAATAAACTCCTGTTGATAATCTTGTACAGGCCACCCAAATCTGGATTTTTCCATGAAATGGAAAACGATCTCTTTGAATAAGTTCCGCTCTATTCCAATATTATAATCGCCGGCGACTTCAATGATGACTTTAACGGAAATCATCCTGATAAGGTCCATCTTTCGAATCTATTCTTTTCGCCAAATCACTCAGTTTTAAATTTTAACCCAACCCACAACTTACCTAACACCCATACGTGGCTCGATTTAATTATAGTCGCTGATATGAGTAACGTCATCGATACGGGACAAGTCCCGGTCTCATTTCTTCTCACCACGACATAGTTTATGTTTCCTATAATTTCATAACCCAACCGTACGTTCAAACTCCATTTATGAATCGGGTCATTAACAATATTAATCTTGACGAACTTGCTACCGATATCGCCTCAGTAAGTTGGGATGATGTCTTCTCTGAGAGATCTATTGATAATAAAGTGGCATTGTTCGCTGATAAACTTTTCGATATTTTAAATCATCGCGCTCCTATGAAATGCTTTCATCCGAAACACCGCCCCGCTCCGTGGATTACTCCCGATGTAAGAATATTAATGCGAGATAGAGACCGATTGCGCAAAAAATTCATCAGAACCAATAATTTGTCGGTATTCAATTCTTTTAAAAAGTTGCGAAATAAAATTCAAGTGGTAATCAGGGATTCCAAAAGGAAATACCTAATCGATAGGCTTAGTAACATATCCAACTCCAAGACACTTTGGACTGAACTCCGCCGACTTCAAATAATTCCCCAAAAGAAAATGAAGGAACTCAACTTCTCGGCGGAGGAACTAAATTCTCATTTCGCGACGCGGCCTCGTCCCCCAGCCCCTCCCCCGCAGCCCCTCGACCCGTTTGTCTCCTTTGATCCCGATCATTTCTGCCTCGCATTGCCTCACACCGATATAGTGCTCAAAGCGCTACAATACGTCAAATCCAAATCCATCGGACCTGACAATTTGCCTATTACGTTTATACATTCTTGCCTAGCTGAAATTTTTCCCATCATACTTTATCTATATGATTATTCTCTGTTGAATTCCTCCTTTCCACAGATGTGGAAGAAAGCATTCATCCGCCCTATACCAAAGAAACCAAACCCAAACGAATTGGACGACTACCGACCTATTTCAATACTCTGTGCCGTATCAAAACCTCTTGAACTAATTGTTTTTACCCAAGTCACCGACTACCTACGGGATAACAACCTTATCGATCCATACCAATCTGGTTTTAGAGAGGTGCACAGCACTAAGACCGCCTTGATTAAAATCACGAATGATATTAAAACTAATATTGATGGAAAAAAGGTTACAATACTAGTACTGTTCGATTTCAAAAAGGCATTTGACATAGTAGACCGTGATATACTCCTACATAAAATGAAAAATCTGAATTTTTCAGCTAGTGCACTCATTTGGTTCCGAGCTTACCTGTCCGACCGCCAACAGGCGGTGTGCAGCGGGAATGGGAAAGCCTCTTAGTGGAAAGCTATTAGATCAGGACTGCCGCAAGGCTCTGTGCTATCACCATTGCTTTTTAAATCATTTATTAGAGAACTCCCTTTATGTCTGAAGCATTGCAGCTATCATCTCCATGCAGACGATCTGCAAATTTATCTTCCTTGTAAACTATCTGAGTTAGCTTCTGCTGTCGGCCAAATAAACGAGGATATCGAAAGAATATGCTCTTGGGTGGTTAACAATAAATTAATTATGAACCAGTCCAAGACTAAAGCGATAATAGTCGGTACTCCCAGATTCATAAACAAAATTAAGGTACTTGGCTCTGAGATTGACTACTGCACAACGGTAACCGACTTGGGTGTAACCAAAGACTAGTACCCCTACGGAAAGACCGGAAACTTAATGCTATAAAACGATTCCCAGGTTTTTCCATGGAAGGCGACAATCGATGGGTCAACGGGAAAATTTGGAACTACGTGTTAACGAATGCTAGCGTGACGTCATCACAGTATGTCCCTCGCCCCTTCCCCTCCCGTTTTAATACGATAATCGTAGCAAATATAAATTGCACGGACAGATTAAATGGACTTAAATGAAAGAATTGCATATAAGAAATCAAATTTATTACCGTACATCACACATATCGAGCGTACAAAGTCATTATCAAATTACATAACAGTGAGGTATTTTTACATAAATATTATACAATCAAGATATAAAAATGAATTATTGTAACAGAATTTTATAACGTTAATACCTTTTATGCATGAAACGTATTTAAAGGAAATTCACGTGGACGACGAAAAACGTCAAACTTTCACGTCAAGAATGAATTAGTGGATAAAGCAAAAATCTATTTGTAAAGTGATTTCTTCGGCCCTGGAACACATTCTCTTTCTGTTGCACCTGTAAAAAGAACGAAAATGAATTTGTAAGAATTTCAATCATTAAACCTGCTAAACCTAATGAAATTGATGCAGGAGTCAATGGGCATGCTTCAAATGTTGCAATAAATGTAAAATAAAGCAAATGCGCTTACGGCCCATTGCGGTCCATAAACAATGTTTCTTTGAAGATCACATTACCATTTGTAAAATTAAACACATCACATTGCACTAGAAAATGTCCACTTTATCTATAATTTATTCTAAGCACAGTTGTATTTGCTGACGTTTACGTGTTCACAGCAGTTCCAGTTAGCCCATTTAAGATCTATATGTATTCATCATATAACAAGGAAAACTTTTGATATAGAAATTTCAATTTCTAGATCGAAAAATATATACATATTTCTAAATTTTTTAAAACAAAGAATTATCTTAAAGTCTAGGATTGTAAACAAATGCACACCTAAAAATGAGAAACATTTCCTCTCAAAATGCTTCTCGCACACAAACAAACGAGAGAAATTTCGTTCCTTCCTTCCTAAAAGATCTATCCATTGCAGGTATCTGTTAAGAAAATATAAAAGCATTCTCACAAAACGCATTCACATAACACTTCGTAGAACTAGTTCGTAAGAATTTTTTTCAAAAATATGATATTTTTAAGACTTACCTGCTGATTGGAGATCAGATCAAATTCATTCCGTCACGTTTTTTTAAACAGTGATGAATGCATATCTACTGTATATCTACTTGAGAAAATCAGAGTAACTGACAACCGCTCAATGAGCAATGGGGCAATGGCGAGCTTTTATCAAGCAAAATGGCTGATGTTCCGTTACGACGTTACGATACACAAGGAACGTGTGGCGCTGTGGTGATGCGGTAGAGAGAGAGAAATAGAAGGAGAAAAATAGACGGAAAAAATGAGAGAGAGAGAGAACTGGCTGCGACTGCAGCGCCTATCGCGGACCCCTTAGCATAGTGAACTACGTGTAAAAGCTGGGAATCTATTCTCCCATAAGTGTTTCATACCCCTGGGTGTAACTATTAATCAAACCCTCATCTGGAGTGAGCAAGTGGTCTATGTCTCCAACAAAGTGTTCAAAATTCTCCACCAACTAAAGCGCAATCGAAACGGTATTCCTACCTCTGTTCGCCACAAATTAGTCTCTTCTCTCATATTACCTCACTTGGATTATTGCTGTGTGGTCTGTGAGGGCATTCGGAAGGACCTTAATTTGAAATTACAAAGAACTCTAAATGCGTGTGTTCGCTTCATATACGACATACCAAAATATTACCATATTTCTCCAGCACTAAGGCGTGCTAACTTCCTCAGAGTTCGTTATCGAAGAAAATACTACCTAGGTTGTCTTATCTTTAAAATTCTCAAGACTAAGCAACCTGATTACCTTTTCCAATTTCTTACCCTCTCATCTGATATAAGGCAAAGACCCTCCCGAACACCTCCTGAATTCCTTTACATCCCAACCCAGAGGACGTTATCCCTCCAGAACTCCTTTTCAGTTTCCGCGGTTAAACTATGGAACTCCATCCCTTCTAATATCCACCGTTCACAGACCATTTATTCGTTTCGGTCCAAATTTTTCGATTTTTTGTATGCACAATCGCAGTAAAAAATCCTGATAATCTAATGTATTTTTTGTGTGTCATATCATCCATAAGTGTACATTTCACCAGCTATAGTGCGTCATAACAACTGTAAAGCTATAAGGCTGTTTTTTGTTGCACCCAGATAACTTAATATATACATATTTTTCTTAGTTTCATCATATCATCCATAGGTATGCATTTCATCAACTATACGGCACTATAAGCAACTGAAAAGTCAGATGGTTTGGTTTTTTGTCTAATCTAGATAATTTAATGGACATCCATATTTTTAGTTCGTTGTATCATCGACTGAGTTGCAATTCACCATTATTAGCAACTACAAAGTTTGAAGGCTAAGTTATTTTTTTTGTTGAATCCTGATAATATAATGTACATACATGTAAGGTGTATATGGATACGTGTATTATAAGCAACTCTGAAGTCAGAAGGCTATGTACTCTTCTTTTTGTCTTGGTTCCAGATATGTAATATTTTACATACAGTTTGTTTATATTATCCAGCAGTGATGTCTTAAGGCTATGTTCTTTTAATGTACATGTAGTATTTTGTGATTATTTTGACTGTTTATGTTATCCTAATGTATGCATCTCACCAGAACCTAGGGAACTAGTTCTCCCAGGTTCTAATAAATGTATTCTTTTCTATTCTATTTTCTTGAAATCTGTATGTAATTAATTTCTCCTATTTTGTAAATATTGTAATTACTTATATGACGAAAGGGTTAAATGTAAAGTTAGGGGCAATGATATAGTCAAGAGGATTCCGAGCACTTAATGTCATACATCCCGTGGACCGGGTGGAACTTCCGGCGAGTTAACTAAATTTGGAGGGGAGGCTTTAGTTCCATACCTGAGTGTTATTCATAGTTACCCTCAGCAAGATCCCAGACTACTGGAAGAAAGCGATATTGATCCCAATACACAAAGGAGGGATTTGATCGAGCTTAGACAGCTATCGTTCGATTAGCTTGACTTGTATTATATGTAAGCTCATGGAACATATCATTGGAAAATACCTTAAGGAGTTCTGGCAGGAAAAACTGGTTATGGGGGAGACAACATGGTTTTAGTAATAATTACTCTTCTGATAGCCAAATGACAGCCCTCTATCAAGACATAGCTAACTCACTGGAAGGGGACAAACAAGTAGATTCGGTAGTGATCGACTTCTAAAAGTCTTTTGATAGGGTCAATCACAATCTTCTACTAGCCAAGATAGCCAAAATGGAAATTGATAGAAGGGTATTATTTTGGATAAAAGCCTTCCAATTAGGACGCCCACTAAGGGTAAGGGTAGGGCACTCACTTCCAGATGAGGTTACTGCAACTTCAGGGATACCTCAGGGTAGTGTTCTGAAGAAATACTACTTTCCTTCCGGATACTTTCCTTATTAGGCGTTCTTTACCAGCAAAGGGTAATAGTAGAACGCCTCATAGGCACGTCTGGTGCGTCCGTCCGTCCGTCCGTTGGTCCGTCGTAACTTTCGTCTCCTAAACCGCTAGACGGATTTTAATTAAATTAATTATGAGTGATCGTTAATAAACTTTATCGCCCCATTGTGATTTTTAACTGAATCCGTCAATTAGAGCTTCCACCTTACATAATTACTTTAATAAACATATATTCGTATATCGTTAAATGGCTTCCGTAATGGAACAATGAAATACCAAACTTTTCACTCCCTAGCTCTTATATGTTCTGTAAGGTATGGATTAAAAAATTTATTCGGATAGAGAACAACATTTACTACAAGAAAGTTTACGAGACCGCCTACTTACGAGTTATAGTTTCGGAGATAGAAATTGTAGAAAATCCCGCGAAAAACATCGCATATTTTGTTTAGATCGAACTCGAAGACGGGTCTCTCGGCAAACAACAATTAAAATCCATGTTTTTCTGTCTCCCGCCCTATATGTTCTGTGAGATATAGTTTTAAAACATTATTGGGATAAAAAACAATATTTACTACAAGATAGTCCCTAAGACCACATAATTACCAGTTATGGCTTCGGAGATAAAAATTCGAGAAAATCCCAAGCAAAACATCGCATATTTTGTTTTCATCGATCGCGAATACTGTACTCTCAGCAAACAACAATTAAAAATCCATACATTTCTCTCCTGTGTTCTTATATGATCTGTGAGGGATAGATTAAAAAATTGATTTGGATAGAGAACGACATTTACTATAAAATATTCCACGATACCGTATAATGACGACTTTCGGAGATAAAAATCCGAGAATGATCCAAACTTTCGATACCGTTTCATATGTATTTCCCATCAAGAACCCCTTTGAAATCTCTGCGTATTCCATTTATGGAGTGTACTTTTCCATCTTGTATTTATAAATGATCTTGCCAAATCAGTTAGCGGTAGTATTAGATTATATGCGGATGACTGCATAATTCCTAGAGTAATTGAAATGAAATCAGATTATTAATTTGCGTTTTGTTTCTGCCTTTAAATAACATGCTCGATAAGATGACGAATGTCTGCGCGTGTGAGATTGACAACTCGGGTCGTATTGGTATGCGGACATCGGTAACACTTTCTTCGGACGACCTCCAACGGTATCGAGAAACTGGGATAGCTTTTGAGGCCGTGGATTCCGACCGATTTGATCGGCAGCCCAGCGTTGATATCTCCCAGTCGCAGACGGGAGTTGCGTGAAATTGAAATGGAGGTGAGGAAATGGAGGGAGGATGGAGTGGAGAAATGAAAGGGGGAAGGGGAAAGTAAGGAGAATGGAGGGAGGGAAGGAGGTAGAGAAGGAGGTAGGGAAGGAGGTAGGGAAGGAGGGAGGGAAGGAGGTAGGGAAGGAGGTAGGGAAGGAGGGAGGGAAGGAGGGAGGGAAGGAGGGAGGGAAGGAGGGAGGGAAGGAGGGAGGGATGGAAGGAGGGAGGGAGGGAAGGAGGGAGGGAGGGATGGAAGGAGGGAGGGAAGGAGGGAGGGAGGGATGGAAGGAGGGAGGGAAGGAGGTAGGGAAGGAGGTAGGGAAGGAGGTAGGGAAGGAGGTAGGGAAGGAGGTAGGGAAGGAGGTAGGGAAGGAGGTAGGGAAGGAGGGAGGGAAGGAGGGAGGGAAGGAGGGGGGGAAGGAGGGAGGGAAGGAGGGAGGGAAGGAGGGGGGGAGAGAGAGGCGCACGTATGCATAAAAGGAAAGTTGTTGGTCATCGAAGACGCAGGTGTCCTAAGTGACAGGAGAGGGGATGGAACTGTGATTATGTACGGAGATAATGGAAGCGACGACGGAGCAGTAGAAAAAAGAAAGACAGAGAGAGAGGGAGGGGGGAGAGAGTGTGAGAGTGTGTATGTGAGAGAGAGAAGTGAAGGAATATTTTTACGAAAATATGTTCTTTTTGACTGAAATAGAGAAAAATTAATCGATGATATTTTAGTATGTTATAAATGAAAAATTATTCTCGAGGGAAAGATGTTTCCTTGTTTGATAACGCCTTAATGCAACGGCTCTCGACCTTTACAATCTGGCTAGTTATATTTTAGGACATCCAGCAAGAACCACTACATTTTTTGCAAAAATAGAATGACCACAAATTAATTATAACCAACGTCTTTTCAACGTGTAATTCTGATCTCAATGTTCGTTTGGAAATGGATGTAATTACTTAGTAACTTTGCGAAAGATCGGCGTTTTTCTTTGAGAATATACTTATATAATGATATATCTGGAACTTGATTCCATAATTTTTTTGCTGTAAAATGTATAATAGAGATAAAATATTGTTGTATCGGACAAAATAATGTTAACCAAAATTTAGGAAACTATGAGTGCCTTTCAAATGAATGTCCTTATCTAAAGCCATCTTGAGTTTAAAATTGTTTCACTTGAAGCTATATGTAAATTTTTATCAGTCGCAATTCCTTGCAAATATTCCATAAACCGCGTGTGCAACATGGTCATTTGAAAGTTTTCCGTCCCTTCCCCTTCTTCGTCACTTTGAAGTACCGTCTCCCCCCTTTCCACCTCCTTTCCTCCACCTTTAACTTCCCCCTTTACTCCCCCCTATCCCCCCCTATCCTTCCCCCATATCCTCCCCCCCTTTCCACCCCCTTTACTTCTCCCCATTCCGCCCCCTTTTCCTCTCCATTTTCCTTCCTCTTTCCTCCACCCTTTCTCCCTCCCCATTACTCCCCCTTTCCTCCCCCTTCCCCCTTGACTCCCTCCTTTCCTCCCCCTTTTTTCCTCCCCTTTCCCCTTTCCTTCTCTCGTTTACACCCCACTTTCCTCCTCCCGTCCCCCCTTTCCTCCCCTCTCCCCCCTCCCTTTCACCTCCCTCTCTCTCCCAATCCTCTACTTCCCTCTTCATCTCACCTTTTCTTTGTTGACCCACCTATTTCATACCTTTGCGTCACGAGATGCTAATTCCAAGTTTGCACTATTCCAAACCCACGCAGATCACGCCACAATTGGTGGCCATGAGGAATTTTCTTCCCGAAGATATTTTTTGCTCTATGGAGAAATTTCCCGTGTCCTTAACCGCGAAACTGCTATTCATACGTATTAACAGCGAAAGAAATTCGTGAGCACTTTAAACGCAATTACGTTTAAATAATCAGCTGGTAGTCCATATGTACAGTCCGACGGGATAAGAGAATTATGAATATGTTTCCCTCGGTCTTCTTATGGTATGTGATACGGATTTATTTTCTGAGAATAAATATTTACCAAAGAAAGATATTAATCCCAAAACCGATTATTCGAATATTAGAAATGCTTCCATTCCGATAATCGATGTTATTTGATGATCTATCAGCACGAATTAAAGTGTTCGGTTCGATATGTCGTGGCGCAGTATGCTATAATGTTTGTATTTGGTCTTCTACTTCTTTATACTTCTCGTATCGTATGTGACGGACTATCATACTTATAGGCTAATAAAAATCTTAGTTATATTTAGAATTAAAAAGGAGATTCCTTCGATCACTTTCTAACGGTATATACTGCCTAACTATTACGTATAGCCCACGTCACCTTGGATATTAATGAGATGTGTGGAGAAACTAAGCGTGCGCTTGGGTTTACGTCCTTCTGGTGAAGATTTCTCTTCCTCCGAATTGTATCTCAGAGAAAGCAAGGTCATCGAGAACGGAATTGAACTGTGAATACGGCAACACGTGACATGCGTTAGCCCAAGAAAATAAGAAGACACGCGCCCCACTTTTTCCAATCCTTGACTTGGGTGAGACTTTATGAGAAATTGCTACATGACACACGCTTATAAGAAATCTCAAATTATATTATATTATATATATTATATTATAAGCATAAATAACCATTTTGAGTTGGAACAAAGATTAGAAAAGAAACAACTATTTCCTCTATCTACGAATGTCGGGACAGTTATACAGACATCGCACACACAATGACACTCGGATGATTGGGATCATAACTACTTGTGACAAATAAGTAAACAAGAAGGAAAACTATACTGCATCCACTGGCGTACCGAAAAATCTGGGGGAAGGGGGGGGGGCGGCTCGCAGCATATAATACGGACCCCCCTATGTAAATCTTGAATATTTTCCAAGCTGAATTACTTATCGTTGCCTGTATATTAATGAGAAATCCCCTCCTCCCACACCCAAACGCTACTGATATTTTGAATAGCCTGAAATTAATAAAAAATTATAGTAATATGTTTGCTTGGAGAAATGGGGTCAAAATATTATATTATGCCTAACAATCCTTATAGTGCCATAGAGACAAGAGGAATAAGATGTATTCATTACTCTATGATATTGAGTATGCTTATTAACTTAGTTATCGGTCGACGCCGGTGGAACAGTGGTTGAAATACTCGTCAATGGTTTCAAGTATTGCGGGTTCGATTCCCGGCCGAGGTCGATGATATTTTACGGCTAAAAATATGAAAAGTATTCCTTTGGCGAGGAAGTGAAGCCGTCGGTCCCGTGTACTGTACGATGTCGGTGCACTTCAAAGAACCCCGTTTCAAATTGGACATTAGATAGATAAGCTCCTGCCACCTGTAAATAACACCCCTTAGAGGGAAGGTAAGTATGACCAATGCTTACGTAAGATTTTTAATCTAAGAAATTTTTTACTTTTTACGTGCGCCTTAAGTGTCGCGACAGCTCGTCTGCAACAAGCTTCCACCTGCTCGTTACTCGCGTTTCGCCCGATATTAGAATTCTTTTCGTCGTATTTAACTGATTCTTTGGTAAACATAGCTTTACCTTGTTTAATCTGATAGATTTTTCCTCGTTGTGTTTTAAAAAGTATTAAAATGTATTGCAATCCTATAACACAAGTATTGCCATTTATAACTATGCAGTTTCTAATTTTTCTTAAAAAGGAGGGGTACAACGAAGGGGGAGAGGGACACCCAAGTGCTAACGGTTGCTGACATGGAGGTAAGAGGGGGTCAAAAATATTCGCAATACATGAATGGTCCCCGCGGGACGTACGGAGTTTATACCAGGGAAAATCCGAATTTGTAAATCTCAAGCTACAAACGAGCGTGAGAAGTTTTTTCATTTGCGGACTTATCAATTAATGATTTTTCCCTAAAAATTAGAGGGAATTCATTGAACTCAGAAACGATCGCAGTCTTAACCTGAAGTTACATGATATACCTCTGGATGAGTTTTGGCTGCAAGTGATGAATGAATACCCAACCATTGCTGAATGTGCAATTGATGCGTTGTTACCGTTTCCTACTACATATTTATGTGAATTTAGTTTTTCAACATTGTCGCTGATTAAGAATAATAAGAGATCCCGTCTGAAATATCTCGACCAGAAACTTCGAGTGGCTGTTTCCGCCAAAGAGCCGAACATCAAAACACTGTTCTTCAAAACAGGGACATGTCTCTCACTAGTAAAATTATTTAATAAAGTTCCCATAATTCTTTAGATATTAAGACATTCATTATAGGGAAAATATTTTCTCCGTTTCTTCGATGTCGTTATAAACGTGTTGTATAGCATCTGAACATAGTGATACTGGTAAAAATTTTGAAAAATTAATTTTGGTTTTATTTCACAAACTCATTTAATTATAAAAATGTTTTTTAATGACTTTTAGCCACAATTTATTGTCTTCTTAAGAAAATATTTTATTTTTTATTTATTTCTGATGTTGTCGATTATTTAATTATTTTCTGATGTTGTCGATTATTTAATTATTTTCTGATGTTGTAATAGAAATCTTCAACAAAGTTTCGTGTAAAATTAATTTCGGTGTGCAGCGATGAATGAAAAAATTTATAGGTGTGCCGTGAATTAAAAAAGGTTGGAGAGCACTGCCATAATGAATAAAAACGATATGTAAAATCCTATGTGCTATCAGTGGCGGCCCATGGTGTCGAAAAGGTGTGCCTCACGTCAACCAAAATCTACCTATATATAAACTATATGTAAACAAAAACTTACTTCATGATGACATTGAAGTCTGAAGCAGTGACTATTAAACGGACCGGCAATTGAAGTCAATTCGTCATATTTTACAGCCTGAAAAGTGGACTAAGATCCCATGCTTCACTTAACAAGTAAAAACACACAATAGGAACAATAATCTTCCGTAGCTATATATAACACTTAAGAAATGTTGGCACATGAAAAAATAAATTGACCTAAGATTGAGAGACGTCAGACTTGTAGCCTATATCTTGCACTAGTTTTCATGCCGAGAAATGCCTCTTCTAAGCGTTATACAGCCGTATTGTAGAAGTAGCAATTACCGTATTTACCCGATTCCAAGTCGAGGTTTTTTCCAAATTTCAACTTGCAAAAATTGGGTGTCGTCTTAAATTCGAGTAGGAAGTCATATACCGTTATTACATCGCGGTCAATTGATCGCGCCTAAATTTTTCGCGCTTCAATTCGTGGCGCATCAATTCGTCACACGATAAACTCATCACGCGTCAATTGTTCGCTAAAAAATTTGTCGCGTAACAATTTCGCTGCGAGACACCAGGAGGAATTTGTCGAGAGATGGATTGATGCGCGATGAGTTTGTCGTGCGATGTATTGACGCGCGACGAACTAACCGCGACGAGTGGATGCGCGGCAAAATTACCGCGACGAGTTTTCGTAAAACCGTAGGAAGTATGGTTACGTGCTTAATCTATATTTTTTAAAGAAATGAAACGATAAAAGAATGCTTTTTATTGCAAACTTACGATCCGGAATTCAATTCAGAAAGTCTTAATTTTAAAAATACACTTAAAAATTCTTTTTTTTAAAGAAAAAGTTTGTAACAAACTATTTCAATTAATGAATTAACTAGTATACCAATACTGAATACGTGTGTTCGAAATATACACCAAATACATTCAGTGAGAAATTAGGTCGTAAAATCTTTTATCTGTTTTAACAATCTGCTAAATGGGAGGTTTGTCTTAGATTCGGGGTCACCTAGAATTCGGGTAATATGGTACATTTTTCGGGTTCCTAAAGCGGGCGTCAGACGCCTAAACACTGCACGCGGCAGGAGCGGCGCGCGCCGAGCGTTTAGTGCGGAAAGAAAGCAAGACCGTGTCCATGTAGCGCGTCAAACAAGTAACTGTGCGGAGGCGCTGTTCTTTTTCGCAGTTCGGTGAAGACGTGAGAATTATAATGGATCGGTTCCAGCTCCAGTGGAAAAATAACCTTTTAATCTATTTGATACTTAGAAGAAGGCGGCGTATTGCGACTAAAAGGTGGTGGGTTCGACTCCATTATGAGGCAAGGTGCGATAACGGCGATTACTAAAATCTGCTGCAGAAGATGCGATTGAACGACAACGAGTCGTTTTATAATTATTATACAATATCTGCAGAAATGTTTGACATTCTACTAGGTATAGTTGGGCCTTTCCTTGTAAGGAATTCCGTGTCGCGAGAATCCATATCACCAGGTGAATGTTTAAGTGTTACGTTAAGGTAAGACCCAAATTAACAAGTGTTGGTGGAAAAGAATTATCATAATTTAATATGTCAAAGTAAAATATTTTCGGATTGCTCATATATTAGATATCTAGCAGCGGGTGATAGCATGACCAGTCTGTCATATCAGTATCGATTGGGCAAAACTACGGTCTCTAATATAATCAAGGAGAGAGCCATGGCATTGTGCCATGTTTTGAAAGAAAATGTTTTTTGCTCCCAAGTTATGACAGTTGGAAGGAAATATCTTCCGCATTTTGGGAGGAATGGAATTTTCCTAATTGCTTGGGAGCAATTGATGGCAAGCATGTCATAATGCAGGCAAGTAAAATATTCAAAATTTTAGTAGTAAAAGAACGAATGATTGTATAGTGCACCAAAAATGTGGGAAAGCATTAATGTACTGACGAATGATATTTTCATTTTTCGGCATTAGATAACTCAGGGCCTTCTTTTTATAATTATATGGGCACTCACAGCCTTGCTATATTGGCGGCATGTGATGCAAATTATTGTTTCGCAGTAGTAGATATTGGTGGATTTGGTCGCCAAAGCGATGTAGGGATATTTAAGAATTCCTTATTTGGAAAATCTCTCACACAAGGCAGATTGAAGATACCACCTCCATCATATTTACCTAGCTCTCAAGTTAAATGTCCATGTCTTTGTTGGAGATGAGGCATTTCCTATATGCACATTTCTGATGAGGTCATATCCTGGACAAGGTTTGGAGATTTACCAAAGAATTTTCAATTATAGGCTAAGTTGAGCTAGAAGGACGATTGAAAATGCTTTTGGAAATTTGGAAAATATTGAAAGTTTAGTTAAAGCAGCTGCATGTTTGCATAATTGGATATTAAAGAACGAGGTGAGGTTGACTGAACAAGAATTTGGATGATTTGATTTGAACATAAATAACACCACATAAATGATTTGAAATTATCATGAAGTAATTCAGAAGAACTTTATGTAATATATTTAAAGTATATTTCAGGTGAACAGAAGCAAAAGGATTTTCAGATTCTTAAAATGAATCTGGGGAATTGCAAACTGGTCAGTGGCGAATGGAAATAGCAGAAAATAGTGGAATGAGAGATTTAGGAAGACTAGGCAGCTATTACAACAGTAGGGATGTATGAAATATCAGGCCAGATTTATCAGGTTATTTTATGGAGAGAGAACAAGTTCCTTGGCAATGGGAAAAATATAGTGGTTTTTATATATTACATTTTACTTGGATTGCGGCGGAGGCGTGACGTCATCAGGTTTAGGTAATTTACATTTACAAACATACTCTCGTTGCAGGTTGGCTATTTTCCAGGTGGCAACGCTACATCAAATGCTGTCATGAATTTAAAAGAGATTTGAAAATATTAAAAACTTACATCGTGATCATAATCACTTGTCAACATTTTTTTTTCAATTTCTATTAAAATTATACAATTTACAATCAAATTGCTTTTTCTATTTGGCTTTAATGCCATATCGGAGCCGAAGTTTTCGGGGTTCATGGTAGGCCTTCAAGGTTACCGTAGCTGTCCCGGGACCCACGAAGTCCCCACCGTACTTCACCCTACCAAGCATTCCGTCTACTTCCTCCGGCTCGATCGTCACCCTAAAAAAAAAAACATTTACATTTTAACTTAAATTGCTTAACCGTTTTAGGATATGGCTTAAAGATTTCCTCAGGTAACTCATTCCATTCACAGATTCCTCTATTTAGGAAAGATTTCTTGGCGGCGTCAGTTTTCTGTGGCCTGTATTTAATTTTATATCTATGGTCATACTTCCGATGTAGTGTGGTTTCTCGATCCCAATTAATAAATTTTCCCTTGCCCTTTTTTATTTAATATTTTAAATATCCCACATAGCCTATTGAGTTTCCTTCTATTTTCCAATGATTCCCAACCTAGCACGCTTATTATTTCTTCGGCACTTTCAGTCCTATTATGCTTCCCCATCACGTATCTGGCAGCCTTCCTTTGTACCTTTTCTAACTTATTTATCTGCCCCACTTCATACGGATCCCATACATTCGTGGAGTATTCCAAAATTGGTCTTATAATGGCTTTATACGCTAATTCCTTTGTGGCTTTGCCGCTCCCCTTGAGGTTCCTCATCACCCAATGTAAGGATTTATATGCTTTTCCTACAACATGATCGATATGCTGACCCCACCCAAAATTTACTGAAATAATTATTCCTAAATATTTACAGTACTCACTTTTAGAAATGTAGCCACCCATTAGCTCATATTGCCTACATCCCTAAACTCTTCTTTTAGTTAAAGTTATGAGCTTATTTTTTTCAACGTTTATGTCCATTTTATTAGTTGATATCCATTTAGCCACTTTCACTATGTCCTCTTGTAAGTTGTTCCTGTCATCCTGACTTTTTATTCTCCTATATAATATGCAGTTATAAGCAAAAAGACGTATATCTGAAGATATTTTTACATGGAGATCACTGATGTAAATAAGGAATAGTAAGGGGCCTAGGACACTCCCCTGAGGGACACCGTCACCGGTCTTTCGTTTGAGTACCCTTGTCCTACTCTGACCCGTTGTGTCCTTCCGGTGAGGAATTCTTTTATCCAGCCCAGGGCTTAATTTCGACCGGAACTGTCCGGAACAACGTTCCGGTTCTTTTTTAACATCGGGAATTCACATTTAAACCATTTTTCTGCTTTGAAACTGAAGTTTGATATAATTTATGAAGAAGTAATTCGGATGAG
This sequence comes from Tanypteryx hageni, assembly GCA_028673005.1. NCBI lineage: Eukaryota > Metazoa > Arthropoda > Insecta > Odonata > Petaluridae > Tanypteryx > Tanypteryx hageni. The sequence continues at coordinate 241,887,897 of CM054113.1, read as the reverse complement.
AAAAATAATAATAAACTGCCAACTGTGTAATAGTGGAGACGACTCGATAGGCGGCACCACTGTATTGGCGTCATTACCAATGCGGCGACTCGGAGAAAAGGTTCGTAGTGTTGTAAAATGTATAATAAAAACCACTTTGCTTAGTCGTGTTCTTTATTAGATACAGTCGCATTTGTAAGAGCGTTTTATTTGAAAGTTTCATAAAAATTTACTGTGATATTACCCATAGAAATGTCTCAAGAAAGTTTAGATGCATATTTTGTTCCCGCTAAAAGAAATAAACAAAATCCTACAAATGAGGTAACAGTTATAAATGATTGTGCAAGTGGTAGTGATTTAGTGAAAGCGGCTGAAGTGGAATCTAGGATGGAACAACCATTATCTGAAGATATGAATAAGCTTACCAAAGGATGGAATCAAAACAAAAAAAATGAGTTTATAAAGAAAAATCCTTGGTTAGTAGTTTTAAATGGAAAACTCGACTGTTCCGTTTGCAAGAATGTTGGTTCTTTGGGCAGCCAAAAATCACAAGGTTTAAAATTGGACCAGCATATATAAAAGCAGAAAAAGTTATTTCTACAGGAGAAAAAACATAATGGCTGGTATTGTAGCAGATATGTGTAAACAAGAATACGTATTTACTGAAAGAATATTTTTTAGACGAATCAACATCACTCAGCAATAATTCCTGTCTTTTTGTATACATTCGAGTTCGGTTAATAAATATGACGCAACCAGAAAACTTATTTTTGTGCGTGATTGAACTGGAGAGACAAAATGCTGATTGTATATTTAACACTCTATTAGCAAAATTAAATAAGCGTGAGTTAACTGAAGCTATTTTACAAGAGTGTCTTGTTTCTTTAACCTGCGATGGCGCTGCCTTTGTGTTAGGACGCAAATCAGGAGTTGCAAAATTATTTTTAGATAAGTACCCTAATCTTATAATTTGGCATTGTTTGAACCACCGCCTAGAATTATGTGATGGAGATACAGTGAAAGAAATTAATGGTGTTAATAATCTACAAATATTTGTAGATAAAATACGTTCACTATCATTCTTCACCTAGGAACCAAAGAGAACTTCAAATAGGTTCGCAGTCTCTTGAACAAACTATACTAAAAATTGGGCAAATTTTAGACATTCGTTGGGTTTCATCTAGCTTGAGAACAGTGAAGGCACTTTGGATGGACTATCCTGTTCTATTTAATCACTTCTCTGAAGCTTCTAAAGATAAGAGAAGAGACGAATGTGAAAAATCGAAGTTTCGTGGACTAGCTTTGAGACTGACATCTACTGCTTTTGTTCAAAATCTTGGACTTATGTACGATGGCTTGATAGAGCTATCCCAATTATCATTAAAACTGTATGAAAGGATCTGTACAATTGCTGAAGCTCATCGGGAAATCTGTCTGCAAATTCGTGTTTTTGAATCGATGATAGGGCGACCAGGAAGGTATCATTCAGGAACAATAGCAGGAGTTGAAATTAAAAATTTTCGTGTTGTTGAACTGCACAGTGGAAAGAAAGCAGACATTGGTATAGCTGTTGATCAATTTTATAGAAGTCTAGCCAATAACTTTCGTTCAAGAATGTTTGTAATTGGACATAATGATTCAAATGAATCTGAAAAATTAATGAAACCATTTTAAGTTTTGTACCCTAGCATGTGGTCTGACATGAATGAAAGTGTAGACAAAAGGTATGGCGAAGAAGAGGTTTTTGCAAAGATTTAATGTCAATTATGAAAATGCAATTAGAGATTTTCGAATATTCATAGATACAGCCTGGAGAGAAGTTCGTACAAATCTAAAACACCTTTTTATGAAAATATCTAAAATAGCAATATCAAGTGCTGAGTGTGAGCGAGAATTTTCAGTTATGAACCAAATTTTAACACCAACACGCACATCTCTATTAACAAAAACTCTCTCAAGTTTGCTGTTTCTAAAATTTGTTGGTCTCCTCCACTCACTTCTTTCAACTCTACAACATATGTTCGCAGTTGGCTAGCCGATGGAAGACATAGTGCTCTCGATACTCAGTCCAAAACTAGGAAGGTTAAAGAAGATAACGAAAATCTGAAAAAAACTATGGAGTTTATTTTAATTGTAAGTAAAATTCGTTTAATTTTGTAGTTGTTTATAATAAATTGTTAATAAATAATACTTCATGAAATATGTAAATGTCAAGATGTGGCTTTAAACAATGACGAATTTAATATTTATTTAATAAATTAAAAGGGGTTTACCCCCACTATTTTCATGCGTTCCGGTTCTTATTTTTTTAGAAATTAAGCCCTGATTCAGCCTATTGCCCTTTTATCTATATTTAGCCTCTCTACATTCTCGTGTAAAATGCTTTTTTGAAGTCTATGACTACTGCGTCAATTTCCTCTCCATTGTCTAAAGTGTCAGCAATATCTTGACAAAGCCTTAGTAGCTGTGGTCTGACACGAATGTCCTCTTCGAAAACCGTGTTGGTTTCTAAAGAGCCAGTTCTTTTCATCCCGAAATTTTCGAATATATTTTGCAATTATTTTTCCAACAACTTGCACACGACCAACGTTAAGCTTACTGGCCTATAGTTCTCAACCTTAGTTTTCTTTCCACCCTTGTATATAGGAATAACGTTAGCTTTTTTCCAATCAGATGGTAAGTTTTTGTTATTTAGGGTTATGTAGCACAGTGTCCTTATATATGGAACTATTGCTTCCGCACCGAGCTTCAATGCATCAATCGATATGTTATCAGGCCCCATAGACTTATTTTTCCGTTGCTCACTAATGAGTTTCAGTATTTCACAGTCTGTTATCTTTATGTAGTCCCTTTTAATTACGTCTGCTCTCGATTTCTTCGACTGTTAATCCCCACCATTGTTTGAAGTATCCGGGCTTCTGCTTGTGCCATCCCTTCCCTTGAAAACACCAGCGTTCCACTTATTCAGTTCGTTTGCTTTGCCCACGTCGTCCAATATCACACTGCCCTTGTCAGTTTCAATCGCTACTATATCTTCGCGATTGTCTTTTTTCCTACTAATATATTTGAAGAAGTTATTTGTATTCTTCTTGTCTAATATACCCAATAAGTAATTATCCCTGGCTTTCGCCTTTTCTTTATTTAAATTACCAAATAGCATTTTGAATCTTTCCAAATACCCAGGTCCCAAGTCTTTCTCTTTATGTGCAATTCTAGTTTTTATCTTTAGCCTCTGTATGTTTTTATTGTAATATTCTGGATATCTATTATTTTTAAGCATTTGTTGTGGAACAAACTTTAATATCCCTTCATAAATAATGTCCTTGAATGCATTCCATATCTCATTTATACTACCCCCTTTACCCGCCCACCTAGGGAAATGGTCCCTTAAGTGGTTTCTAAAACCTTCACTATTTCCTCTTCTATAATTCCAAATAAAATTATTGCTCAATTTAGTTGCTTTCGAGCTTTGTTTAGCACTATAACAAGTTTTGACTTGTTCCACTAAGTCGGCCAATATAGTATACGAGCCATCGCGAATATAGTCGCTCGTACGTGAAGTATACGAGTGAGAGAGATTGCTGAGAGATCCACTTTAACCCCGGAACAAACAAACATTATTTAGTATTACGACCATTATATTAATTAGTGAATTCGATCTTGTCCAGAAATGACGCTCTTTTCGATTATTTTTTATAATATTTTAACAACCGGAACTATTGTAGCTATCTTTTTAACAACCGGAACGCTTCTAGCTACATTTTTTTATCAACCGGAACGCCGTTACGGTCCACTTCGAGCACTGGGTATACTATTGCTGACTCGGTTTCCACATTTAACTTGATGCAACCGTTCCGCTAATGAAGCCATAATGTCACTGGCGACACGATACGATGTCCTTTCAGAAATTTCCTTCTCGACCATCGAACTACGCAGTGAAATCAAAGCAATAATTGTGCATACCACGTGCGTATTACGAGATAATAGGACGTCCTCCTCGCCGCCGCAGGGATTTACAGAATCCTCTCGATTAAAGATATTTCTTTGGCCGTAGGTGTCACTTAGTCCCGGAGCAAAAGAGAGGAAGGCAGCAGCAAAAAGGAGAGAAGATCCGCTGCTCGGGCTTAGTTTCCCGGATATCCGAGATGGCGACCCTAAAATACTCATCGGTTGGAGAGTTCTTCGCCGATCGCACGGTGCTCGTGACTGGAGGCACCGGCTTCATGGGAAAGGTGCTGCTGGAGAAGCTGCTGCGGTCGTGCACCGATGTGCGTCGAATTTACTTGGTGATGCGACCGAAAAGGGGCAAAGAGGTGGCCGTCAGATTTCAGGAACTGCTGCACTGTCAGGTGAGTGGAGATGCGGGAGAGAAAGGAGGAGGTGGGGAGATATGGCAGAGGGTGGGAGAGAGGGGAGGGGGGAGATAGGGGAGGGAGAAGGGGGGAGATTGCAGAGGGGGGAGATGGGAGAGGGGGGAGATGGCAGAGGGTGGGAGAGAGGGGAGGGAGGGAGAGAGGGGAGGAAGATGGGAGGGGGGAGAGATGGCAGAAGGGGGGGAAATGGGAGGGGGGAGAGATGGCAGAGGGGGAGGAAAGATGGAAGAGGAGGGGAGAGGGAGGAGATGGAAGAGAGGGGGGAGATGGGAGAGGGGGGAGATGGAAGAGGGGGGAGATGGGAGTGTGGGGATTTGGGAGGGGGTACAGGAGAGAGGGAAGGGAAAATAACGAATGAATGAATTCTCGGGGGAGAAGCCATCAATTTCCGCAGCCTTTTGAATGATGAATCAAATATTTGTGTTTGGGGATTGATTGAAAGCGTAACTTACAGTGCTTCTTCTCCCTCAGAGAGCAGCGTAGACTGTCACCATCCTGCTTTCCTCTGGCTGATACATAACATATTATACCTTGTTTTTCAATGAATAACTGAAAAATTTTCGCTGTCTTAAATTTCAAAAATATTAACCATTTTGCCTAAAATTCTGTCGCCAGGAAAGCCTTTTACTGTGTTGCGTCTGATTCCCTTTATTACTTCAGTTAGATCATTATTGTAGTTGGTAAATTTTCATTTCTGGAAATATGAAACTTTATGTTGATATAACTTATTTAATAATTTATTTTAATCCGTTATTTTGCAAATATATCCGTAATATGTGCTTGAGTACAGTTTAGTAAAACTAATCATAAGATAAAAATAACGTTCTTTGAAAATGTCTTCGATAGAAACACCGTATTAATTACAATGAACAGTGCTCAACAGAAGTATACAACACATCTTACAAATAATTATTGCCATAGAAATAAAATCCTTTAAAATATTTTCAAAAACAACAATTAAAAATTTTATCGATAGTTTTGATGATAAATATTACTATTACTAGCGTAACTACCCGTCAAATATGGCGGGATTATCATAAAAGTGTTCTAAATATATATGATTTCGATATGAAAAATCAGTAAGATATGCTATGATCTGGTTTAGCTTTCATGCACAATTAAATCAGTGTTTTTGAAAGTTATCTTTGAAATAATTATAGTGCTTAAGTAATTGTTATTAGAGAGGCCAAATCATTATCCAAATATTTGCTGAAAATAAGAGGAAAATTAAAATAATAAGATATAATGCATAAAGAAGTAGCTGAAATTTACTAGAAATATTTGAGCAAACTATAAGTTATTTAAAACGTATAGAATTTAACTTAATAAATAAATTATTTTACTCTTATTAACTCGTAAAAAACGGAATAAAATGTGAACGAACTGTCATTTTACCATCAAAGGAAAAATGTGTAGTAACTTACTTACTATTAACTATATGAACTGCAATGAGTTTAACTATATTTTAAGATCGCACTTTTCTTTTAAAGTTAAATAAAAGTCATAAAATATTATTTTTCACTCCTATTTGAAATTCGGTTCGAAATATTTGCTGTATTATCAGTTAAAGAAATCCATTGAAAATTACGTGACCTATATTTAGTTTTATGAATTCCCACCATTTGGCCATGGCGCATGATTTAATACTATAAGATTTTTTATAATCTATTATAATTTATTATTGTTATTTTTGTACTGCAGCATCTTTTAATCCTATACAAATTCTCTATCTCAATTTCTGCTGATTCCCATTCTCTTTTCCTTCCTACCTCTAATTACTTAATAGATTCAGTAAATAAGTTGTACCTATGTATAAAAGTCTGACCCGTGTTAAAGCACTAAATTGGTGCATTTATTATGAGACCAAGAATAAAACTCAACAATTGGGACAACAGTGGCCCAATATAAATAAAATGCGCGAAGACGTGAAAAATCGTATTAAAACGTAATTTTTGGAGATTTACGAATGAGATTTAAATTCTTCTCTTCGCATAATTGAGTTAAAATACCTCACCCTTTAAATATTTTAAAATGTAAACGAAAACAGTCTGCATGTTAAGGAATGGGTTTTTAGCTGATTCATATATGCGAAGCGAATTTATAACTCCGGTTAATTATTAGATGCACTGCAAAAAACTATGAAAATAATTATAAAAATAGTTAATTACCAAAAATTTCAATAGGAAGTTAACTGAAAATAAATTCATGAAAAACACGATTTAAATTATAAATAATTCGAGCGCCTTCTCTCTCTCTCGTACTAATAAAACATTCAAAACACACTTTCCTTAAGCATATAGTATAAGGACGACAATACAATCTCGAGGCTTAACAATGCCACGGTCGGCAAGAAATCATATCTTTAAAAAGCTTAAAATTTTCCAATAAATGTGATTTAAACGTATAACTTGAGCGATTTCGAACCAAAGGTAAAAGTCGACGATAAGAATAAGAATCTATGTTTATTTTTCTTTAAAATGGTCTACGTGCGAAAATCGTTGGTCAATTACTTCTAATTCAATCTCTAGTGCTCATGAAACATTCAAGACTTCGACCGACTCTCTCATTTTATTTTATTCTTTTGTTTATTTGGGCCATGAGAACTTGATATGCTCTATTTAGTGGAGTGGTACATAAAAATATTCGTGCCTAACATTTGTTTATAATTCGATCAAACCTTGGTTTGTGAAGCAAAGACAATAATTATTTTAACTGCAATGGCTGCTTCTCGCGTTGCAAAGCAGCATGATTTCGCCAACATAATTACTGTCGGCGGTAATTATTAATAGGAAATGAATTCTACAAAACTAATAAATAAATCTTATATAAGAACATTCTCGATATTTAATTAAATAATTACGTCCAAAACTCGCCAAGGTCATCTGTTTATAGAATACTTCATTTACTTGTAGCAATCCACCCGTCAGCTGCAAGCTGCCCTAGATATAAAATCGAATTTGATGTATTCATTTCCCGGATATCGTAAAATTCGGATAGTTTCTGCTCTCCCTTTGGGGAGAATGATGAACGTCGTGCATAATTGTTGGCGAGGGAATTAAACGAGTGGAGGGGAATACCAAAACACTCTAACATTTCGGTGACTATGAAATGATACCCTCAAAGGAACGCCAAGCGCTGAAACAAAAAAGTCCCTTGTTTTACTCCAAGTTGACTTAGCTTAGAGAAGAAGAATTAAACAATATCACGATGAATGTAACTTTTAAGTACGAGGTCCTTTCACCTTCTCAAAGTTGAGAGTGACGCGGAACATGAAGGAATTTATTGCAGATTCACGAGTTGCTTCTTTTATAAGCTCGTGCGTCGAGAACTAGCGTCTTGACGCCATGCTATATAATTTGATTTGTATGCACACTTAAATTAACTAACACGCATAAAGTTTCAAAAATATCTCATACACGTTCATCCTATGTCCTCCCCCGTGAAGGTATTTGATCGGCTGAAGGAAGAGAATCCAGGAGCTTTGAATAAGCTGCATGCCGTGGTTGGTGACGTATCTTCAGAAAGTCTCGGTCTTACGGGAATGTCTGCCTTTGGCATGGGTTCTGAGTCAGGCCAAAAGACAGCGACTCCGGAGGAAATGAGAAATAGACTGTTGGAAGAGGTGACAGTGGTATTTCATTGTGCAGCCAATGTGCGCTTTGACCTTCACCTTAAGACAGCCCTTGAGTTCAACACTCAGGGTACGCTTCAAGTGCTTCAGCTATGTAGCAAAATGAAGCGCCTAGAGGTAATGTTTAAATTGAACTTTCATATTTCACATTCAAACAGCTTTTAGTCATTATGACAACATTCACCTTAAAGCTTTTGATGAGTTTGCAACTAAAAGGTAATTTCATGCCCATTATCAGAGTAACAAGAAGTCCAAAACAGGACTAAATGCAGGCCTAGTTTCCCAAAGTTGACGTCCCGAGTTGATTACGCATATTGACAGGAAATGTTTCAGTATGTGTTAGTCATTCCAAGGAATTCTCATACAATAAATACCATTTGTAGTTTATAGTTTATCAATGAAAGAGAAAAATTGGGGAAAAAATTAATAGATTACATAGGTTTACAATACTAAAAACAATGTCAAAATCTTTTTCTGACATTATATTTTGCATGTGTATATTTCAATTAAACGAATTTAATAAATGTTACTGTTTATACGATAATATGTATGGATTAACTGACCATTGTTGAAGGGTAGTCGAGTGGAAAAGAAAATAACCAATTTGTTTACTCGTCTATGCTCAAGCCGAGTTCAACAATAATCGTCTCCATGGCAACAATCCGATAAAAGGCTATTTAAAACGCAAAAACGCTGTTTTAGTATAAATTCAACAATATACGATCAATTATCAAAATTATGTGGTAATAATTAGAATCTACATTCTTTTCCTCTTAGAACAGTACAAACCTAGCTCCAATATCACAATTTTAAGATATTTTAAAGTATTAAAAAATCATCTTTGCATGATGGATTTGAGATTTCCTATGTAAAAGAAATAGGGGAAAATGTTCCTGGAATCGAACCCGGGACTTTAATCTTCGCCAAATATAATATAGCCCGGAGATGGGCTCTGGCAGCACGAGCCTCATACCAAGTTTCATGAAAATCGGTCCATTGGTCCAAAAGTGGGTATTAGGGGGCAAACACACAGACAGGACCATTTCATAATGCTATGTTTTCTTCAGAAACCAGCCTAAAAAGTGTATGTTAGATCCAGTAAGGCTGTTGAGTAACCGATTTGAGTCAATAAGAATAATGATAAAGAAATTTTCTTATACCAAATATGTTGCATATTAACAAATGGTTGAATTTGAGGGCATTCTCCTTTCTGTGTAATGTGTGTTCTCACATTAATTCTCAATAAATTATTATCATCCTCTAGACAGGGACATAATAATGCCATCACCTGTGTATGAATCATATTTCTCATACTTTGATAGTGGGGATCCAATATTTTTTGTTGCTCTACATTTTTTCTGTCTCCAAACCACTTTATAGATGTAGTGTACGTAATTCATTTCTGTACAAAATCGATAAAATATTGTAGATGGTTGCAATTAGTAATGTAATCTTTTTAAGTGTTTCTTATCAATGTTACAGGCATTTGTACATGTGTCTACAGCTTATTGTCATTGTGAGCAAAATGTTCTTGAAGAAATAATATATGATCCACCCCATGACCCTCACAATCTTCTTCCTGCAATGCAGTGGCTACCTCCTGATGCCATCAAACTCATCACTCCCTCGTGAGTTGTAAAACTGTATTTGTACATTATTCATTAAATGTCACTTTTGAAAATTAGATGCCTACTCTTGATGGGTGGTTTACCATTTAAGCATAGAGGAATAAAAATTGTTTAAACTCTACCTAGAAAGAATAACTTAAACAGATAACATGGATTGATATACATATTTCATTGTATTCTGAAAATTAATATGTTCCTCAAACAGTTGGGTATATTAAATAATTAAACAAAAGATATTCCTGGTAACATTGCAATGTAAAAAATGACAATTTCACTATTCCTTTCAGACTAATTGGAAATCTCCCAAATACCTATGCATATTCAAAGAGCCTTAGTGAAAAACTTGTCAGTGAATTTAGCAATGGGATGCCAATTGCTATTGCCAGACCCTCAATTGGTAAGTGACCATCAAATGCACTATGATGATGAACTGACTCCATGAGCTTATCTGATCTAAAAAGTAAATCTTTATTTATTTGCACAAACTTTAATTGATAGGCTTGCTTGATTGTAATTAATATTTAAAAAAAGAATTATGGGGATTCAAATTAACCTTGTTAAATAGAAATTAACTCCTTAACCATAAAAAGTTTTACGGCTAAGGAGTTAATTTCTATTTAACATCAATTTCGCCGTAGTCTCCATCTTTACTTATTTAAATTAATCTTGCTGTTGGGTCAAATTCAGTTTTATCCAATGCTGGAAAACGTTACGCGTAACGTAACGAAATAACGGAATTATATTGAATTAATGTAACGAAATTTTTCAAATACCTGTAACGGAAAACGTAACGAAAACGAAAAAATAAATTTCGTTAAATGAATCAGCAGTTCATGCTCAGTGAATATGGCGATATCCATTACATTTATGGATTATGTGATGTTAACAGCAGGACACCAGTTGAAGAATATCGTACACGTTATCCGAACCGTATTCTTCAAATGCTGTCCTGCTGTTACCATCACAGAATCATAAATGTAATGGATATCGCCATATTCATTGGGAGTGAACTGTTGATTCATTTTGTGATAAAACGCAAGACGAAATTACGATTTTGAACTTATCGAAACAGTGTCACGTGTAACTCTGAGCATGGATCAGAAGCAAGGGAGGCAAGAAACAACAACAATCAACGGTGATTACAATGTAACTCAAACCATCACCATTGTTGCCATTATAGCGTAGCAACTTTTAAAACGTCCGTAGATCCTCAACGGTTGGAAATAGGACCAATGTTGCAATAACTTTTTTTACTCAAACAAACCCCCAGAATCACCTCCTGAAGTATGGCAGATCGGTTGTGAAACACCCTGTATAAGTCATTAATGAAATTCTTATTTTCTTCGTCTATTGTAAAGATATAATTCATGAGCTTAGGATACAAGAAAACTCACAAAGGAAAAGATGAAGTATATGGAGCACAATATCTTTTAAAAGATCTAAAAAGTAAAGTGTTGAACCATCTTCTACACGTGCATAATATTCAAACCTCAAGAAATTCCTGTGGCATGTACCTCACCAATATCAGACAGTATTCTTGTCACCTCATCCTCACCTTCTACAATGTAAACATCTCCCAGCAATCCCTATGCATCTCACTTTGAAAGCAGAAGCAATTAAAAATTTCCTAAGTGTATACATAAAAAATACTTTATTCTTTATTTCATTTAATGAACAAAAATCAAAGTATCCAAACAACGCCCAGGATCTGTACTTTGTAAATATCTATAAAAGCTCGTTTTCATATTTTAGCATCAGTTAAGTTTTGAATGATGGTTTCAAAGCAAATTCCTCACATCAATTCACTCTCAATGCTCAGCAGTGTTAAGACTTTTAGTCTTTCACCTCTCATTGTTAATTACAGTTTATTCTTTATAAATGTTACTTTACTGAAAGAGCACTCCCTGAAGCAATTTGGGACCATTAAACAAAGGTAGATTCATAGAGTAACAGATATATTAGGAAAACTGTCTGTTGATTCCTTGTTCATACAACCGTCTGGCTTGTGATTATGATATATGACAATGCCTCTCTTTAACTAACTGTGTAAACTGAACCGTTTCTTTAGGTTATACATATTTATCAAGACCTTATGGGTAATATTCATCTAATTTGTTAGCCTCTTCCTTAATTTCTGTATATGTCATTGTGCAAGAGTTAAACACAACCTTGAAATGATCTGAGATAACTGTGTGTGCTGCCATTCCATCACTAAGTGCCATTTTGAGGTGATCAATAATCAGGAAGTGTGTGTTCATGCAAACTTTCTTTTTTCCAGGTAACACATTCTCTCTGAAGCCTCTGATACCAAACTTCTTTCTTTCCTTCTTGCAATGGTTACCTACTTTGTAGTCTGATATACCACATGTTGCTTGTCATTCCTTCTCAAAGCTATCAAAACTTTCAGGCTGTATGTCTAAAGATTAAATAAAGGAGTTTAAGAAATCCACTGCCACCTTATGATCAATGGTTGCAGAAAGCAATGATTTGCTTGTTATATTGAATCTAAAAAGAATTGAATTCCATAAATGACACAGGAACATTGCTCCCATTACATCCATTGCCTGAGAAAATGAGACAGCCTCATGTATCACGTTTCGTTAGAATGGGTGGATACACAAAAAATTGCAAAGCTCAAATAACACCCAAGAAAATTTTCATTACACTTTGAACTGATATTCTCAACATTCCCTCTGAAATGCTAATCCTCTCTCTGCTAAAAGTGTTACAATTACTAGACTAGACGTAATGCATCACACCAGTATTGTTTTTTCAAATTTAAGGAAGTTTATTAGTGGAATACATACATATGGTAGTGACCTGAAGGCCACCCCTAAGAAGCCTCCGCCCATGTGTGGTGGCGCACATCGCACACGCTCAGGACCAGTCTTGCCAAGGGGCCCAGGACACTGGTGCCCTGTGTACCTCCCCCCTTAATATGAATCTGGTACTGTGCACACCCCTGATCAATGTATAAGTTATGGGTAACATTGGAATCATGACTCAAATTGCCTCCATCTGTCTAATATCCAAATTTGTTGACACTGAAAAAATTATGAAGGAAAGCTCTTGACTTGCAACCAAAACTCAATAATCCACCAAACTAAATCTCCAAGTTACATTTATTGAAACTTTTTCAGAAATTAAGAAAAAAGTATAAATTGTAACTAAAATAAAAACTTCTTAATCAGCTTTTCATATGTATTTCATTGACATACCTTCCCAGAATGAAACAAATTTTTCATACATGCAGGTGTTATAGTATGATTATGAAAGAAGCTATAACTCAGTTCTTTTAAATTACAATTATGCAAAACAAGATATGTATTTTAAAGTGTAGTTAAGAAATAATTTGTGTTTCAGTTACTGCAGCATGGCAAGAACCCTTTCCTGGTTGGGTAGAGTCACTGCATGGACCCACGGGTTTACTAGTAGGTGCAGGAAAAGGTGTCATTCGGTCCATGCATTGTAAGGCGGAGTACCATGCAGATTTAATACCAGTAGACGTGGCTATTAATGCTCTTCTGGCAATAGCATGGAAAGTTGCTAATAACAGGTAAGTTAGGATATTGATGAATTCTTGAGTTATAATTTCTCAAATCCTTAGATTTCTCTCATTTCAAATTTCACTGACAATGAGTCGAATTAACTGAGGCAAGATAGAAAGGGTGAAAACGATGCACTGTAAGTAAATCTTTAATATGTTTCTCTAACATTTTAAACACCCATAAGAAAAGCATTAAAAACTGTGCAGGGCTATACAAAATTGTTATTTAAAATTAAGATACAAAGTTGATACATGCACAGTACTATGAATGAAAGAGAGAGGTTTATTTTTCTTAAAGACATAATTAAAATCCATGCTGAATTTGCGTAAAAATTTGATTGTAATCATAAAATTATGAAATTTTTTGGTCTTCAACAATGAAAAATATAAACTGCCATAGAAACAACTGCAATGTATTTAAATGGGAATTGATTTTCGATACTGCAAGAAAATTGATTTACTGCTTATACTGCATTATAATCCATTAGATTTCAGCCAACGACATATACATATGATGACGTGATAATTTTAAATTAATTTTTTTTATCGAGATACGTACTAAAAGGCACAGATGATGAAACCATAATCCTAGCTCTCAAAATATTCTAATTTTTACATAAATTTTAGTTTAACATATAAGCTATTGTCTTAATGATGATTATAGTTATTGCTTAAAAAGGACGATCTGAGCCATGAAACTTGAAATTGGAAAATTTGGACGTGAAGCCAATTGCCAGAGAATTTAGAAATTCCGGATAGATGCCTTAATTTTGCAGAAAATTAAAACTATTATCTTATATCAATGGGCTCTGTGTAGTTCAAATGCTGTCGTGTTGTTTTATTCATTAGTTTATATGTTGGTGTTTGGAGATTTTTTGAACGCTTGCAGTATGCAAGCACCGATAACTTGTGTATATATATATATATATATATATACAGTCAAACTCGTTTATAACGAGCACGGTTGTAACGAGTTCACGGGTATAGTGAGCAAATGCTACCTCCAAGATAAGTTTACGAGCATTTACATACAAATATTTCACGTATATAACGAGCACGCTTCACGGATATATCGAGCAAACTTTGACCACTTCTCACTGTCTCAAACGCGGCGGCGGTCAGCCCCTTCAATCCTCATAGTGACCCAAAATATGTAACCTTGTGTTCTTGAGTCCAGCCTCTACACCCTATCCCTCGGGGAGGTTAAAGACCGCGGCGTTGTTGTTAAAAAATAATCCCTTCGTCCAAACCAAGAATTCCCAACTTGGAGGTACAGTGGCACTCGCGGAGGTCCTTTGTCCTCTCCTCCCAACCCCCAGCTCTTTTACAGTCAGGAGGTTGTGTTTGGAAGGGGGTAAGGGGTAAGGGCATGTACAATGGCGCCCACCCCCGTCGCTCAGCCGAATGAACCCAACACCCTTTCCCACGTAAAGATGGGAAATCCCACGTTTAATCCGTCTCCTCATTAACTCTTCCTGGAATTGGTATGCTCACAGTTTGCAAAGAAAGTTTGTAGCGTTGATCACAAAAATCAGTTGAGATTTTGCCCTTGAACGAGTAACATGTCCGTACATAAAAGGAAGTGTTTGTCTATTCGCGAAAAGGTTGATATTATTCGAGAGTTAGAACGTGGTAAAAACTGTTGAAGTGAGTAAAAAATTTAATTTATCGTCGTCTACGGTTTCAACCTTATGGAAAAACAAAGAAGCATTTTATCTTCACTAGAGAACAACCTAACAACGAACAAGAAAATGAGGAAGTGCGACTTGGGTACTGTTGATCAAGCACTTCTGGAGTGGTTTAAGAGGCAGAGAAATGCTGGTTTCCCCATCAAGGTACAGGCAGATAAATTTGCAAAACAGTTAGGACACGAGAACTTCACATGCAATAACCGGTGGCATGATCATTATAAAAATCGGCATAACATTGTTTATGCGAAAGGCCCTGTCAGCAGATTCAAAAATGCCAAGTGAATGGGTGAAAAGTGTTTGGGAGGAGTGTCGAAAAGGTTACAGAGAAGAAGACATCTACAATGCCGACGAAACTGGACTGTTTTACAACATGATGCCTGATGCAACGTTTAAATTCAAAGGTGACAAATGTGTTGGTGGCCAAAGACCTAAGAATCGTTTAACAGTTTTAATGTGCGCAAACATAAATGGGACTGACAAAAAAAAACTTTTTGTTATTGGTAAGTCACAAAAGCCACGTCATTTCAAAAATGTAAAGAAGCTTCCCGTTGAATATGCAGCTAATAAAAAGGCATGGATGACTTCCAATATTTTTCAGAAATATGTAAGTCAGTGGAACAACGAGTTACGAAGGAAAAATAAAAACATTCTACTCCTTGTCGATAACTGTCCTGCGCACCCACATATGCAGGAGTTATCCAATGTAAAACTGGTGTTTTGCCTCCAAATGCGACTTCTATTTTGCAGCCAATGGACATGGGGATAATTAAAAGTTTTAAATGCCATTTCAAGCGATTTTTTGTTCTACAGTTGATTGAAAGGAGGGAAAGAGGTTTAGATGGCAACGACTCTGTATTGGATGCATTTCATTTGATGACAGATGCATGTTTCACCTACAACGATCATAAACTGTTTTCGAATGTCTGGTTTAATATCGGGAGAATTTTCGATTGATAACCATAACATTGATGAAGATCAGAATGGCTTAAAGAAAATGGAATTGCGAATTTTTACCATGTAAATGACATTGACAATTTTGTTCATGTTGATGATGATTTGATTACCAGTGGAATTCCTATGGAGAGTGAAATAATAGAGACAGTATAAAGCACAGCAGACAGTGATGAAGACAATGTTGAATGTGTCGAAGACACAATCCTTACTCAGGATGCCGTGGAAACATTAAATGATTTTTTGAAAACATTGTCATTTCCGATAGTGTTTTTAGTGCACTAAGTGTAATAAGAGGAAACTTCAAAGTGAAATCTATGAAACAGGCTACTATTCAAAGTTATTTTTGTAAAAAGGGGAGTGATTAAGGATGCAGCTGTGAGTAAATTTTATATGTACGTATGTTTACTTTAAATTTTCTAGTTTATTCTCATTTTTAGGTTTTTTCATAAATTTACTAAATAACCTTTCTGTTTATATATTCACTTTTACTTCTTATGTCTTATTTCACCATACGCTTGCATGCTTTTGCCTTCACGGATATTAAGTTTAACGGCTATAACGAGCAAAACTAAACGGTCCCGTGGCGCTCGTTATAGCCAAGTTTGACTGTATATATATATATATAAAATTTATTTTTCTGATTTTAAAAATTTATAGTAAAAACTAACAAAGATACAATAAAAAGCTAACTATACATTCAAAGAAAATCTTTATAAGTTTTGTACAAACTATTGATAGTTGCCATTTTCTCCACAATGAGGTCGCAACATTCTTGAATGAACAATTGCCCAATCATTGGACTGGCCATGGAGGTCCTAGTCCTTGGCCCTATCTAATGCCCCGAACCTTTTCCCCTAGGGGTCTCAAATTCATGACCCACAGGCAACTTGCAGCCCCGTAGTACATTTCTGCACCCCACAAAGTAAGCTAGTATACATTAAATGGCTAAAATTCAACGTATTTCTTATAACATATTTCACGTAAATGTAAGAAATTTAAGATGTATGTTAAATCAGCACTTTAAAAATATACGTAGTTTATTTGCCATTCCTATTTATTAAAATTCTGCACAGGTGGGGTACTACATATGTTCCTCACTGCAAGTGCATTTCTTGCATGTCTGAAGAACCTAACCGTCAATGCCAACTCTATTACTATTTTTGGAATGAATGGGTTTAAGGCCCCTTCAAAGGGTTGGGACGATTTCTTTCTTGTGGAAGGGGAGAGTGAAAGAATACAAAATGGTGTGAAGACTGGGAAAGTATGTGGCCCGCAAACTTGATACGCTGCATTGATGCGGCCTGCGGGTTCATTGGAGGGCCCTCATGCGCATCAACGTAAGTTTGAGAGGCCTGCTCTAGGGCTATGTCAACAACTAAGTTTATGTTCTATCAATGCAAACAACTTTGGATAATATAAAGGAAAGGATACTTCTAATTTTGGGCGGTGCTGGAATTATCTGAACCTCAACTATGTAAACACTTATCCGACCCACCAAAGCTCACTTGACTTCTTATGTGGTCCTCCAAAGCAATGGCATCTACGATGTGGTCCACTATGAGGAAAATATTGCTTAATTCAGTGCTGTAGTCGTAAAACAAGCAAAGGGTATACAGAAGTAAAACTTTGAGGGCGAGGAGGGGCCTTACCCAATTTTTTATGAGAAAAGTACATGACTATAATGTTACGATGGCAGTGGAAAACGTATGAGCTTCTTTTGAATTTCTTTGAAAATTTTATTTCAGTTGAGTGATGTACATATATAAAAAGTTAAAACATAATGAGCACAGTATTTATTTTCAATCTGATCGAAACAAAAGCAATCCTTATATAATAATTCTCAAGTGTCCGTCTGTTTGTCCGTCTTTGCCGGTATTTTTGGACATTTTCCAATGGAATTAGGAGCTGAAACTTTCACAATCGTTAAACCCCCATGAGGTGGTCTCCGTAAAAATCAAACTTCCCGGAAAAAATCCTGGATTCGACTCCGGGAGACAATTGTATTTTCCCATAAGTTTACATGGGATTTTCGATTTTTCAAGGTTAAAATATGTAAATATGTACCGAATTTCTCCATTTTTGTTTTATTCGGCGGGTAAAACTATAATATATCTTATTTTTGCTACGTTTAGATGTTAGACGGAAGAATTTGTCAGAAATGCGCATTTATTTTCGAAATTTTATCACTTTTTCGTACTCTTTCCGGGTGTTGCCGCATTGTTGCCTCCTATTGAATTAGCGTCCATTAAAATAGACGAAAGAATTACGTTATTCCTTCGCGCAATATCAAACTTAATAGATTAGGAATTTATTAATTAATCAAACAATTACATTTACTCGAAACGTACAATAATCAGACACACACACCTCAGAAGTTATATTTTAATCACACTACAAAGTCCCGTTTATGTTCAACGGGTAATTCCGCTAGTATTAGAATATTGGTATTAAATTTTTTTGTGGTCCTCAGATTTTAAAGAAATGCAGGTGCAGCTTCAATATTTGGGGCCACAAAAAAGGAATAATTAGCTATTTTTTTCAATCTACCTGTATAATTTCTCATAAGGTGAGGATATACGCCATTTGTTAAAAAAAGCAGGGGGTATACCCTATTTATTAGAAAAAAGCAGAGGACAAACAATGTATAACACCATATACCCTCAACTACAGCACTGCTTAAATGATTGGTGATACGTAACAAAAATCAACACAGCCTAAAGGTCTATTAAAAATAATTGTTTATAGGAATATTATTTTCTTGTTTTCTTTTGTTTATATAATTACTTTGTTAATATATCAACTTGTGCCTATGTTTTTATTTCTATAATTATTTGCCAAGATTAATAGATATCATCATTAATTAATAAAGTTATTTTTTCCACATTTTTTTATTTTATTTACCAAAAAATAATAAAATCAAATTAATATGTTATGGAAAATGTGTGTTGCTAGTTAAATGTACACATTTGCCTTTATATGTTTTTGGAAGGGTAAACATTTACCTAACGTGCATTTATCCTGACAGATACAGGCAACCCTCTGTTAACGACGCCCTTGGTTAACAATGATTCGATGTTACGACCAAACAAAGACCAATTATTTTTCAAAATCACCTTGCAATGTCGCAGTCATTACTTACGACCAGTGCTGTAATTAGGGCGGGGCAAGCGGGGCATTTGCCCAGGGCGCAACTAAAGAAGGGGCGCAAAAATTATTGACGGCAAGTTGTGCAAGGTTGCATGGCACAAAGACAGAGGCGATTTGACTACTGTACTTGTTCCAGACAATACGCATAGCAGAAACTAAAAATTTCTATGATGTTATTGATAAGTTTGCAGCATTAAAATCACATAGAATAACTCTTTAATATTAAAATATACATTGTTAACAATATATTTAATATCCAGTACATAAAATATCCTATTTTTAAAACTAAAAGATTTGTACATTTACAGTAAAAAGAAAATACATCAATTCACAAAAAAAGCTAAAAAATTAGTTGCCGTAAAACAAAATAAACATTTACGAGGCACCCTTTTTGACGAGGAACACAGCAAGCACTTCATGCACCTGTGCATAAATCAGCCTCTGCTCATCTCAGATACACAACTAACAACAACTCTTTTATTACTGTATCACTCGCTCTGCAAGGGTTTTCATTTGGCTTTCTAAGAAAAACTAAATCGAGGTGTGCATTTGAGAAATTTTGTACCGAATGCGTCTAAGAGTGCATCTTGGAGTGGAAGACTGGGACTTGCAAATGACGGTCATTGTTATTTTGTGTCCCAACAAAATTTCTTGGCGTGCCAAGTTTGGCACGTGCACCATGCATTTGCCATCCCTGTACTACTAAGCATGTACTTAAAATGAACTTACAGATAATAATCACAATTGGAGGTGTGCATCACTCATTTGTTTATGCATATGTCCCCATACACATTACAGGTAAAAGTTTTGTATGCACATAAATTAAAAAATCATTACTTTTTGTGCATTCTTTGCATGAAGTGCACAAAGTGAATGCATATAGGGGAGGTCATTTCCATCCATCCATCAGCATTTGGAAACTCCGACATGGAGTACACCTTTCCAATCTTATTTAAATTTGGACCCCTCTGCAATCTGGGAGCCTCGATGTGTAGCTTTTTTAATGTACTAAAAGGTGCAGTTAATGTCTCCATATGTATGTCTAACTCATCTGGAAACTTAAACTGTGGTAAAAACATCATTTTGTCAGTGCCCATTTGTCTCAGCCAGTTATTTCTTACACACTTAAGCACATGAACTGAGTCAAAAAGATTAAAAAGACCGTGAAATATTTGCGGGATGAGGACAAGCAATAGATAGTTGAGGTGGTGATGCAAAAAAGAATATGGACATTTCATTAATGGTATTATTGTCAGTAATATTACATACAACTTTAAAGCCTGACTTTTCAAGACCTAAAACAACTTTTTTAATTATACCATGAAGAATTTCAGCATTCATGGACTTGGAACAATATGCACTACCACTTTAAATTTTGAAAAAATACTTCCCACCATGAAAAAATATGCACTAGTTGCAGCTTGCTGACTGACACATGGCATACCAGTTCCATTTCCATCTTTATATTCAAAATAAGGTTTCAAATTAATTTCATCCAACATTAAAACAACTGTCTTATCTGACATGGAAAGTACTTGGAATTTATGTTTTATGTACATTAGGAAACGTTTGTCATCCTGTTCAACCACTGGACTTGATGTTTGGGATAGGCAAAGTCTTCTTATTGCTGACTTGCTAGATAAAAGAACAAATCCTGATCCTCTAAAAGATCTGTAGCCTTTATGGGATATATTTTGCAATAATGATGAGAATATCATCGTCTTAGGAGAATAGATCAAACACGATATTGTTGATAAATTAATTTGCTCTAAAAAAAATTCAAAAGTTGGAAAAATATTCAATGACTGATCATGCAATAAGGATTTAATGAAATAACCTGCTAATTGAAGGGTTTCCTTAGATCTTGAGTAAGTATTTGAAGAGTTCTCTATAAGTAGATGATTTTTTAATAGGTCTAGCACATCATTTAAAACATTAATGTTATTTACATAAAATGGTAATTTGAATGTGCCCAAATTATTTATTTCCAAACCATTATATATCGATGTTTCTTACAGAGGAGGATGAGGATATAACATACTAGTAGAAGGTGCTTGCATTCTGCAAGCATATCATCTCACCTTGAAATAGCATTCATTTTTCTGACAGTTAATTCAACATTACAAATATTTTTTTTAATTTTGAAGATTTCACCTCCCCAGCAATTTTCATTTTTCCCTTATGTAAAAATAATTGATTAAAACAATCCCAAAACTTTCCAATTTTAAGAATTTTATACTTTCTCCATTATGGGGTACTAACGCTACACATTTCTGAAAAATTTTACACTTCTAGTACTTCTAGATTTAAAATAATATTTTTCCAATTGTTTAAATTTTAAACATTTTTAACGGCCGTCGCAATACGTTTATGGAGAGATTCAAATGTTTATTTGTGCAATTGCACTATTATGTACGTAAGTTGAAATTTTCACCTTCCTAGGTCATCCCGTAAGGTCTAAACAGTTACCTATTTGTTTAAACTTTAAGAAGTTTCAACTGCTAAACAAATAAAAATATCAAAATTTGTATAATACCTGTTTCGTTTTTTTACAATTCCTATCTATAGCAAAAATTCAGCTCCGTAGAACATATGGAAATACATGAACCTTGAAAATTTGTTCAAACAATTGCGAATTTTTAGCGGCCGCATTGTTGCACTATTTGGAGATTTTCGTTTTTTCTAGTCGGTTTTGCACAAAATCCTACCTAAGAAAAAAATTTCGAATCTCCAGCCCATCTGGAAGTGCCTAAACGTTAGTATCCTTCTATATGTTATATGTTATCATTATTTATTGACGACTCTTACAGAGGAGGATATAGCATATATATAACATACTAGTAGTTTGTGCTTGCATACTGCAAGCATTTCATATCACCTCGAAAAAACATTCATTTTTCAGACAGACATTTCATCATTACAAATATTTTTTAAATTCTAAATATTTCACCTCCGCAGTGATTTTCGTTTTTCCCACATGTAAAAATTATAGTTTAAAACAATCCCCAAATGTTGTAATTTCAAAAATGTTACACTTTCTTCATTATAAGATACTAATGCTGCACATTTTAGCCAAATTTTAAAGTTGTAGCACTTCTAGAAGTAAAATAATATTTTTCTAATTGTTTAAATTTAAATAATTTTTAACGGCCACAGCAATTCATATATGGTAAAATTGAGAATTTTATTTGTGCAAATTCATTACTCTGTAAATAATTTGAAAATTTCAGCTTCCTAGCTCATCCCGTAGTACCTAAGTAGTTATCTATATGTTTAAATTTTAAGAATTTTTAACTGCCAAACAAATTGAAATATCAAAATTTTTATAATAACTATTTCGTTTTTTTAAGAATTCTACTTATAAAAAAATTTCAGCTGCGTAGCACATGCGGAAATTCATGAACCTTGGAAATTTGTTTAAACAATTGCGAATTTTTAGCGGCCGCATTGTTGCATTTTTTCATGATTTTCGTTTTTTCTAGTCGGATTTACACAAAATCCTACCTAACAAAAAAAATTACGAATCTCCAGCACATCTGGAAGAGCCTAAACATTAGTATCATCCTGTTATCATTATATTTTTAGGATATAACATACTAGTAGTTGGTGCTTGCATTCTGCAAGCATATCATCTCAACATAAAAAAACATTCATTTTTCATATTTCATCATTACAAATATTTTTTTAATTCTAAAAATTTCACCTCCGGAGCGATTTTCGTTTTCCCTGATGTAAAACAATAGACTAAAACAATCCCAAAACTTTGCAACTTTAACAATTTTATACTTTTTCCATTATGGGGTACTAATGATACACATTTCTGACAAATTTTAAAGTTCTAGTACTTCTAGAATTACAATAATATTTTTCCAATTGTTTAAATTTTAAACATTTTTAACGGCCGCCGCAATATGTTTATGGAAAGATGCAAATTTTTATTAGTGCAAATGGACTATTCTGTACATAACTTGAAAATTTCAGCTTCCTAGCTCATCCCGTAGTACATAAGAAATTATTAAACTTTAATGTTCAAATGGAGTTAAAACAACCCCTAGAATTTACAATTTTAAGATTTTCGATTTTTAGAGTTGGTTATGAAAAACGTTCTATAATCTTGCAAAATTTCAGTTTCCTAAACTTATTAGATTGGTCTACACACTGGATTGCGTTTCCCATGCTAACTTATGGGAGATATTCCGGTGTCTCTGGAGTCGAACCCAAGACACTTTAAGCTAAAGTGACAATAATTCCTAATAGATATTGCGGCCATCTAGCAAAACTGAAAGTTTCATTTTTCTAGCTTCCCGGCAAGTGCCCATAATTTATTTACAAAAATGGCGCAATGCTTTTCTTATGAGAAAAAACGCAAATTTCGGAATTTCTGGAGTCAAACTCATGTCACTTAGGTAAGAAGTCTCATTTTATCTGTAGGTTTCTCCATCACATCTACAAAATCTAAAACTTTCAGCTCTCTAGCTGTTGTGGTTTGGGCTGGACATTAGTATCCTCCTGTTATCATTCTATATAGACGTTCCTTACAGAGGAGGAGGATATAACATACTAGTAGTTGGTGCTTGCATACTGCAAGCATTTCATCTCACCTTGAAAAAACATTCATTTTTCAGACAGACATTTTATCAATACAAATAGTCTTTTAATTCTAAAGATTTTACCTCCGCAGCGATTTTCGTTTTTCCCACATGTAAAAATAATAGATTAAAAAATCCCCAAATGTTTCAATGGTAAAAATTTTATACTTTCTCCATTATGGGGTAATATTGCTACATATTTTAGCCAAATTTTAAAGTTGTAGCATTTCTAGAAGTATAATAATATTTTTCTAATTGTTTAAATTTAAATAATTTTTAACGGGCGCCGAAATTCATATATGGTAAAATTGAAATGTTTATTTGTGCAAATTCACTACTCTGTAAATAATTTGAAAATTCAGCTTCCTAACTCATCCCGTAGTACCTAAACAGTTATCCAATTGTTTAAACTTAAAGAATTTTTAGCTGCCAAACAAAATTAAAATATCAAAATTTGTATAATACCTATTTCGTTTTTTTAAGAATTCTACTTACAAAAAAAAATTCAAATCCGTAGCACATGCGGAAATACATAAACCATGAAAATTTGTTTAAAGAATTTCGAATTTTTAGCGGCCGCATTGTTGCACTTTTTCAAGATTTTCGTTTTTTCTAGTAGGTTTTGTCCAAAATCCTACCTAAGAAAAAAATTTCGAATCTCCAGCTCATCTGGAAGTGCGTAAACATTTGTATCCTCCTATCATTATATATCGACGACTCTTACAGAGGAGGATATAACATACTAGTAGTTGGTGCTTGCATGCTGCAAGCATTTCATCTCACCTTGAAAAAACATTCATTTTCCAGACAGACATTTCATCATTACAAATATTCTTTTAATTCTAAAGATTTCAACTCTGCAGCGATTTTCGTTTTCCCAAATGTAAAAACAATAGTTTAAAAAAATCCCCAAATGTCGCAATTTTAAAAATTTTACACTTTCTTCATTATAAGGTTCTAATGCTACACAATCTAGCCAAATTTTAAAGTTGTAGCACTTCTAGAAATAAAATAATATTTTCTAATTGTTTAAATTTAAATAATTTTTAACGGCCGCCGCAATACATATATGGTAAAATTGAAATGTTTATTTGTGTAAATTTACTATACTGTAAATAATTTGAAAATTTCAGCTTCCTAACTCATCCCATAGTACCTAAACAGCTATCTATTTGTTTAAACTTTAAGAAATTTTAACTGCCAAACAAATTAAAATATCAAAATTTGTATAATGCCTATTTCTTTTTTTTAAGAATTCTACTTATAAAAAAAAATTTCAGCTCCGTAGCACATGCGGAAGTATATAAACCTTGAAAATTTGTTTAAACAATTGCGAATTTTTAGCGGCCGCATTGTTGCACTTTTTAAAGATTTTCGCTTTTTATAGTCGGTTTTGCACAAAATTCTACCTATGAAAAAAATTTCGAATCTCCAGCTTATCTGGAAGTGCCTAAACATTAGTATCCTCCTGTTATATGTTATCATTATATATCGACGACTCTTACAGAGGAGGATATATATAACATATAGGAGGATACTAATGTCCAGCCCAAACTACAAGAGCTAGAGAGCTGAAAGTTTTAGTTTTTGTAGATATGTTGGGGAAACCCACAGATAAAATGAGACTTCTTACCTAAGTGACATGAGTTCGACTCCAGAAATTCCGAAAATTGCGTTTTTTCCCATAAGAAAAGCATTGCGCAATTTTTGTAAATTAATTATGGGCACTTGCCGGTAAGCTAGAAAGATGAAATTTTCAGTGCTGCTAGATGGCTGCAATATCTATTAGGAATTATTGTCACTTTTACTTACAGTGTCTTGGGTTCGACTCCCTAGACCCCGGAATATCTCCCATAAGTTAGCATGGGAAAAGGTTTTTCCAGCGTGTAGACCAATCTTATAGGTTAAGGAAGCTGAAATTTTGCAGGTTTATAGAAAATTTGTCATAACCAATTATAAAAGTCGAAAATTTTAAAATTTTAAATTTTAGGGGTTGTTTTTACCCCATTCGAACATTAAATTTTAATAATTTTTTATGTACTACGGGATGAGCTAGGAAGCTGCAATTTTCAAATTATTTACAGAGTAGTGAATTTGCACAAATAAACATTTCAATTTTACCATATATATATTGCGGCAACCGTTAAAAATTATTTAAATTTAAACAATTAGAAAAATATTATTTTACTTCTAGAAGTGCTACAACTTTAAAATTTTGCTAAATTGTGAAGCATTAGTACCCCATAATGGAGAAAGTGCAAACATTTTAAAATTTCAACATTTGGGGATTGTTCTAAACTATTATTTTTACGTGTGGGAAAAACGAAAATCGCTGCGGAGGTGTAATCTTGAGAATTAAAAGAATATTTGTAATGATGAAATTTCTGTCTGAAAAATGAATGTTTTTACAAGGTGAGACGAAATGCTTGCAGTATGCAAGCACCAACAACTAGTATGTTATATCCTCCTCTGTAAGAGTCGTCGATATATAATGATAACATATATATAAAATATAGGAGTATACTAATGTTTACGCACTTCCAGATGAGCTGGAGATTCAAAATTTTTTTCTTAGGTAGGATTTTGTAAAAAACCGACTAGAAAAAACGAAAATCTTCAAAAAGTGCAACAATGCGGCCGCTAAAAATTCGCAATTGCCTAAACAAATTTTCATGGTTTATGTATTTCCGCATGTGCTACGTTAAAAAGTATTTAAATTTAAACAATTAGAAAAATATTATTATACTTCTAGAAATGCAACAACTTTAAAATATGGCTAAAATGTTTATCATTAATACCCCATGATGAATAAAGTGTAAAATTTTTAAAATTGCAACATTGGGGATTTTTTTAAACTATTATTTTTACATGTGGGAAAACGAAAATCACTGCGGAGTTCAAATCTTTAGAATAAAAAGAATAGTTGTAATGATGAAATGTCTGTCTGAAAAAGGAATTTTTTTCAAGGTGAGATGAAATGCTTGCAGTATGCAAGCACCAACTCCTAGTCATTATATATCGACGACTCTTACAGAGGAGGATATAACATATAGGAGGATACTAATGTTTAGGCACTTCCAGATAAGCTGGAGATTCGAAATTTTTTTCATAGGTAGGATTTTGTGCATAACCGACTAGAAAAAACGAAAACCTGAAAAAGTACAACAATGCGGCCGCTAAAAACTCGCAATTGTTTAAACAAATTTTCATGGTTTATGTATTTCCGCATGTGCTACGGAGCTGAAATTTTTTTTATAAGTAGAATTCTTAAAAAAACGAAATAGGGATTATACAAATTTTGATATTTTAATTTGTTTGGCAGTTAAAATTTCTTAAAGTTTAAACAAATAGATAGCTGTTTAGGTACTATGGGATGAGTTAGGAAGCTGAAATTTTCAAATTATTTACAGTATAGTAAATTTACACAAATAAACATTTCAATTTTACCATATATGTATTGCGGCGGCCGTTAAAAATTATTTAAATTTAAATAATTAGATAAATATTATTTCACTTCTAAATGTTCTACAAATTTAAAATTAAACCAAAGTGGAAAACGTATAATATTCCTAAAATTGCAAAAATTAACGATTGTTTTACTCCATTATTGTTCCATAAGGAAAAAACGAAAATCGGTCCTGAGTAGAAATCTTTTGAATTAAAGAAATTTTTCCCATGATTAAATATTTTTCCAAAAATTTAATTTTTTTTTCGAGGTGAGATGAAATGATTGCAGAATGCAAGCACCTTCTACTAGTTTTCTATATAAGCATGTAATGTTAGGCTTGATTTAATTACAATAGAAAGGTTAAATTGAGGTGCTGGAGTTAAAGTAAGATGGCCAATGACGGTACTTTCTTCTTTAGCAATAATAGTACAAAATTTCCCACCAACGAAACTAATCCTTTCTTTCTATTTGTCCAAGTTAGAAAATGTTCTCGCCTGATCATAAACAGCTGTTTTGCATAGCTGTTACAATCACAGATTCGTCATTGCGGGTCCTCCTGCTATCAGCACTCTCTCTAGCAAATGTTGATTTTGAGAAATAAACCGGGCAATTGGGCATTTGTGAAGGAATAGATCCTGGTGCAAGGTTTGGAACTCTAACCTAGGGTTGCCACCTCTCCCGATTTTAGCAGGACAGTCCCGACTTTTGAATGATTTTCGGCACATGTCCAACTTCTTTCCCAAATTGTCCCGACTTTTTCGTTTGACATAGTAGTATTTGTTTTATTGAAAATTCATTTTTATATGTAGTATCAATATTTATTTTATTCACAAATATAGATTATACTTTGATTGTTTACATCAATAACACCTATTAAGTTGTCACGAATGTAATAGGGACATCATCATATTCAAATATAAATCCTACAGAAGTTTGTTTAAAGCATGCTAGTAAATAGCTTGAAGTTCTTAGAAATTATAAGTCAGCCAGTGATATTCATCGTATGTCAAATATTTACTTGACGAAAAATATAGTAGTATATCACTTGAAAGCGACGGCAATGAGAGACGTGCTGCCATCTATGGGTGACTACAAAACTTAACCCCATATTTTTTCTCGAACTCGCATTTAAGCCGTGGGTTGATTTTTTCATTATAGATTTTGTCAAAAAACATCGGCTTATATTTGGGCAGATATGGTACCTTGCTGTATTTTCTAGGAATAAAGGTTTTTCTTCTTATGGCTATCAACCACTTGTTCAACATAACCGGATCTTCAGGAAAACTAAACACCTGAACTTTAGGACCACTTCTATAATTCCACTTTCAACCAGGAATGACGCATGTAAAGAGCATTATAAATGGCTAACAAAATAATAATTAACAACAAAAACAACGATAACAATCAAAACTCAAAACTGTCCACTGATCACGTAAACCACGCTAAATGCTAGCTAAAATGCTAGCACTACATTGCGTGATGTCAGAAGCGACTGACATCACAGCATTCTGACATTCCCCTCTAGGTGGTCTTGTTGGACCCAGCCACCTTCCCCCCTTGGATGGCCCTTGAATCACATCTGGTATTCCTGTTTTTTGCAACTTTTATTTTTCATTTATAATGTTAGTTTTATATTTTATAAATATATACTGTTTCAAATGGTTACTACGATTACATATATAGCTTTATAAAAGAGATAACAAACATTCCACTGTCATAGGTGTAGAATAGCACCAATTCAAAGAAAAAATTCATAGATATAACCTCCTTTGTAGAGATTATGACTTGTACATAAAAATTTGAAGCCATTATTAGGAATTAGGTCAATTCTATTAACTTTCAAAGGAAATAACAAACAGAAAATGCTCAGAATGCATTAATACCTCTCTTCTAATCATATTTTGGATAAGATGGTCTATTTAGATGATTTGCTTTTGTTAGCCATAACATTTTAAATTTTACATCAATTTATAAATGTAAGCAAAAAAGCATCAAAACATTCTTCAAAAATCTGTGTTAACAAATACCAAAATCTGTTATAAATATGAGTTTGCTCTTAATTGACACTGCATTTTATTAGATATATTAAGAAACAGGTATAGCAATCAAAATTTACTAGTGTCGAAATTTCTTTATCACTGAGGTCTGATATATTTCCTTCTATGTCAAAATGTATCAATAAATACTGCAGGAAAATATTTATCTTTATTTTGTAAAATTTGATCAATAATTAACAGTGCCAGCCAGTGGTTGTTTCAACTGGTAGGGCCAACATATGTTTAAAACCCTAAAATTATAATTCAAAAAGTATTTAATTTTTTTACTTAATGAAAAATATACCGTAGTGAGTACATGAAAAAAGTGTCTAGCAGCTAAAATGAGTGGTATACAAAGACTATTCGGCAATCTTTCTTGTTAGAAAATTAATCAACAACATTTATATTGAAGCTATCTAAGTTATTTACAAAAGTTTTTTCACACGATAGCATGCCTAAAGCAATTAGTCTTTCTTCTTTCATACTATTCCTAAGAAAAGTCTTTATTCCTTTCATCATTGAAAAACACCGTTCTGCTTCTGATGTCAACATTGGTATCGTGATCCACACTTTTAAAAGCTTTATTGTCTCTTGAAATGTTTCACACAAATCATCACCTGAAATTAGCGACATAAATGGTACCGCAACAGAAACTGCTCTTAATTCCTCTCTTTTGTAAAAAAACTTGAAGTTCACTGTTCAGTCTCCAAAAAAGGATACTTTTCAATTATTTCACTGAGATACGTGTCAGGGAATTTTTTGCTGTAATTATCAAATTCTTCGACCACAAATAGATTTGTTGTAGCCATGAGGTGTCCAGTAAATTGAAATCTATCTTTTATTTTTGTGATTATGGTGTCACAAACTTCTTTACCATTTCTCTTCCTGCAGGCAGAGTCATTGTCAGTGATCCGTGATCTTTTTGGACGAACTTCTTCCTCTTCATTTTCTAACTCGACTTCAACCTGTTCAGTAATCACATCAACATGGTTTCTGACTGTCTGTATGCTATTCTCGAAATGCTGCATAGCTTGCTGTACTTTAACTGGATCAATGATTTGTTTTTCAGCCTGACTAAAAAATATCTCCATGTGAGGCATTATCTGGTGAAAAAGCATTAACCAAAAGACAAAGTTATTTTCTTTCAGCTTAAGTTTATATGCACATGCTTGTGTTATAGTAGACTGCAACTTTATGTCATCACTGTTTTCAATAATTTCCATAAACGTTATGAGTTCTTTCCTATATTCATAAATAGTGCTGACTCCACAAGAATGGAAATTCCATCTGATCTGTGATACCTGGGGCAATCTTCTCTGTACAATGTCATCCCACACTTTTGTTTTTGGAGTGAATTAGAAAAATTAACAGATTTCAGACAAATATGGAAAAAAGATACGAGTTTGGTGGTTGATGGACGCTATGTTAGACATAATGAGATTCAGCTGGTGGGCGTAACAGTGGATGAAATTAACAAGTGGATACTTGTCTTTTGTCAGATTCTGAATGCCATTTAAACATCCACTCATAACAGAAGCAACATCAAAGCTTTGTACTATAAGTTTATTTGGACTGTCACCAATTAGGGGGTCGAGTTGTTTTAAAATACAATCTGCGATTGCACGAGCATCATGTTCATCAGGATTAACAAAATTCCAGAACCTTTCTACTGGTTTTCCGCCTACAATGTAACGTAATATAATGACTAACTGAAATAGACATAACACATCAGTAGTTTCATCGACTATCAATGCTACATAATCTGCTTTTTTAATTTCTTTGCAAAGTTCTTCATGGTATACTTCTAACATGCATTCCAGCATCTCGTTCTGTATAGATTTAGAAGTACCTTTAAACACAGCTGATTGACTAAGGTGAACTTTTTAGTCTTTATCTAACACAGAACTAAACTGAATTAACTCACGAAAAACTTCCTTATTTTGCGACTCATCCGATTCATGATGCCCTTTCAATGCTAATTCTAATGCCCCATGCAAACATATACAATGTATAATAAAATGTAATACTTACATATTTATATCTACTTGTTCGTTATGTTGAGATATAGTTAGCCGATACTGTGAGTTAAACTGACTTTGAATATTTGTTTTACCCAGCAACGATAAACTCAAAATATTGTTCATATGTTGTTTAGATTTTTCGTGAGCCCTCATTTTTTCCCAAATGTGTACCAAGTGCAAAATCCTGTTCCTCAACCAGTTGACATCTTCTTGGAAAAGAACACAAGGAAAACAAAAAAACGCATTTTTTTCATCACACCCACACAGGCAATTGTTCTTCGAATAAATATTGGTATTAAATTTATGACACTTTTCTTGGTTGTTGCCACACTGTTGCTTTTTAACTAAATTCAAATTAGGGAGGGGTCTTCCCATTCGTTTTATTTCAAGTTAATCATCATAAGACAATGATGAAAAGGGCTTTTTTAATAAAGTGCTTATCATATTTACTGCGGAGAATTGAAACATTCAAACTCACCAATACTACACCAAGCTGCTAGCTTGAAGGCTGGCCGAGCCAAACTGAACTTGGCCTCAACGGTCGATATACTCAAGCACAGGAGGGGGTAGGTGAGGGGGAGAAAAGCATGCAGTGCACATGCGTTCCATGTCTTGTGACTGAGCCAGCTAGGCAGTGGCCCCATTGGAGTGGAGGAACTCCCCACCAGACTCACTGCCCACTCCTCCCGTAAATTCTCTTACCGACTGGAGTATTGTGCTGCTTCACAACAAATTAAACTTATCAAAGACTCAAAAATGAAATCAATCTGTTCAAAAGCAATTATTTATAGTGCTTTTTTCTTTCTGTGAAATTTGGTAGGGCCATGGCTCCATGGCCCTATTCCAGTAGCCACCCCTGATAATTAATACATGAGACATGTGTGTTTTTACCTCAGGTAAAGACAAATTGGTCACATTATAATAGAAAATAATGGGTCAAGGAAATTCCTTTAAAATTAATAGAGATTGGTGGCAAAATAAGTGTCCTTACATCGGTTAGTGGAAATGGCACACCCTCTGGTGCTAAGCCAATATAAAACAAAATATCAAATATTTATGAAATATT
The DNA here is from genome assembly GCA_028673005.1 of Tanypteryx hageni. NCBI lineage: Eukaryota > Metazoa > Arthropoda > Insecta > Odonata > Petaluridae > Tanypteryx > Tanypteryx hageni. The sequence continues at coordinate 241,855,787 of CM054113.1, read as the reverse complement.
ATATGGCATTGATATATCACTAATGCAAGAACCTATTCTCTTCCCTTTAGCTTGTCTATGATATGGTATCACCAAAATAGATTGGTATGAGATCATGTCAACCTTCCAATACTTTGATACATTTATATAGGATAATGGGTCCAAAAACTTTATATCATGTTTGACATCTTTTCATATATTTTGCAGGAAAAAGTGTAGCTTGACAGTTTTCAATATTACCGAGTCTGAAGTGAACCCAATAACATGGGGAGAGATTCTGGATGCTGGTCGCCGTCACCTGTATGAAAATCCTCTGGAAAATGCAGTTTGGTTTCCTGATGGGAGCATTAAAGCCAACAAGACAATGCATGATATAAGTGTGCTTCTATTTCACTATTTTCCAGCATATCTGATAGATTTTCTGATAACGCTTTGCGGCAAGAAACCCTTGTAAGTATCACTAGAATATAAGGTACAAACAAGTTCACAGAATTAATGATTGTTACATATTTAAATGCACCATATGAAGTAACTTTTACAATGTCAGATACATTTTTTGACTCATCTGAAAGAAATCTCACTTTAGAAGCTATTATACCAAGTAAGCTTGCTGCAAAAGATGTGATTTCTCTTAGTGAATTAGCAGAAGAAAAAATAATTAGGTAATACTAAATAAATTCTACATGTCTCCATCTATTACAATTTACAATATAGTTTTCCCAGCCTGACAACCATGAATGTCTGTCAAAGGAACTTGAGATATTGAAACAGCTGATACGAGTTGGCAAGGAGCTAATTTTTGGAAGATTTTTAAAAAGTAAAAGGGAATTAAATACAGTATAAAACCTTTTATCCAGATTCCACTTCTCCAGAAATCCAGTTAACCAGCTATTTTCAAAGCGAATGCATTTTTCCTAAATTTGTTAGGAGAATGAGATTTTAATTTGGCACCTCGCTACTAATTACCTGGCTCACCACATTATGTTGGTTCCGCCCTTGTGCTCCGAGGTTTTGTTTTTTTCAGTGGCTTGTTTGTCTGTTTGTTTACCAGTGTTAAATATCTCCTTTCCAATTTTGCCCCATGAAATGACTAAAAATCGAAAGCCCAATTGTTTTAATGGATTCAGGATTTTCCTTGTGAACTATAGTGCCAATAATAGAGCATTAACTACATCTTCAATATTTATTAAGTAGTTTGAGGAATAATTCATACCCAAAGTATAGAAGTGCTCGATATAGAAAATCTTACAAAACCGAACACATGTTCTGATAGTGGAACCAAAAGCAAATAATCTGAGATGCACCAGAATAGTGAAGCTAAAAGTGATGCTCTTCTTACAAGCAAACAAAAGATACAGCCTGATCTATTGGCATTACCTAAAAGAATTTGTTTCTTTAAAGATAGATAAAGCTCCTATGTCCTTGGACTATAGGTTCGCTTACACTAATGAATTCAAAGTTTGATAGCATCTCACAGACACTGCACAACCTGTGTAGTGTTAATATTTACTTTCTCTTTATCCAAAGTATAGAGAAAGTATTGTTTTCATGAAAAAAATTGAATTAGAGATTTCAACGGAAATACAAGTTTTAAGTTCCCCTGAACACATTTTGACTATTTTCTCTCTGTGTGTGTGTGTGTGTATGTGTCTGTTTGTATCTGTGACCATGATTTTGTAGGTGCTCTAACTCAAATTTATTAATCAGATCAACACAAAATTTTATATTTGACATTTTTGTTCAAAGACAAAGAACTGATAGTTTTTGGTAAACATCAGTCAACCGGAGGTGGGCATTTACTCTTGTCACTTATCGGTTTTTTGACATATTTGCTTTAATAGTTGATAATGTAAAAAAGTCCTAGAGTAAAAGTTATAGGAAATTTAATTTTCTACAACCTTTGTTCAAAACATTTTCCCATATAATGCATTGTTTAAGAGATATTTTAAACCACCTGCCCTGCCTACCGGTGACTATTATAAACAATTTATGCTTAGTTACGTCTTAGTAATGCTCCTTTTTATTTTCTTAATTGTTGGAGTTTCGGGGTTATATCTAATATTAGAAGGCTATGGTTTGAGTGTATTTCTGTTCTTTGTAGTCTAAATTTTTCTCGCAGTTCCTTAAAATACTACAGGTATGGAGAAAGTCATGTGGTGGCCACATCAGATTTTTTTAGTGCTGCATTCAGAAATTTATGAGATTATCAGAAGAATTTGAGCTCAACCTTATTATCATTGTATTTACAGCATGGTGCGAATTCAGAACCGCATACAAGGGGGTCTAGAAATTCTCCAGTATTATACCACTAAGGAGTGGAAGTTTGAAAATTCCAATTTCATGGCTCTTTCAAATGAAATGAATCCTCAAGATAAAAATACATATCCTATTGACATGACCAAAGTTCATTGGGACTCATATATACGATCAACTGTGCTAGGAACAAGACAATATTGCTTACATGAGGATCTAGCATCTATTCCCAAGGCTCGAAAGCATTTAAAAAGGTAGGTAAATAATAATATGATTATTTTTGAAGGCATTTCTTTTATATGTTTACGTATGTGACTGCCATTTTTTCAGAGAAAAACTTTTTGTTAAGTTAATTTAGAATGAAGTTAAATACAGTCGTAAGTAGAAGTAACCTTAGTCCTTTAGCCCATACAGATACTCAAGTGCTGACTAAAGAAAAATGTTTTTAGAATGTAAATTTAAATGCAGAAACCCTCTCTCTCTCTCAATTTAGAAAAAATCATGGAATATTCTTATGTATCTATTCCAGGTTATATTATCTAGACCGCACAATTTCTGGAATTTTCTACTTGTTGTTGACTTGGATTGTATTTTGCTGCACAGATGGAATGATCAATTTATTTAGTTGGATAATGGAAGGGGGAATGAGCCTTTTACAGTCAGCAACTCCTGGTTTGCGGTATGTTAATGCAGATTCTGAAGTTGACCCATTGACACCTCATTCTAACATGTGATTATTGTGAGCATTTAAAAACCTTAATGGTGAACACTTGGTGGACATTTTTAAAGGATGATTATGAAGTCTAAAAATGAAAGGAAAGCAAAGAGTGAACAAATATCAGAGAAATTTTCTTTTCTCAAGATTAAATTTGAAAATGTAATGTTGTGATTCATTTTGATATTGTCATTGTTGACATTGACCAAATGATAGTCTTTTGCATAGTTATATCACTGATGAAGCATTCATGATTCAGATAAATGAGAAAATTTCACTTATTTGATAGATGAGATACTTGATGGTTATAAATGCTGTTATGCAGAAATAGTATTTCAGTGTCTGCATAGCAGAATGTATTGTGTCACATGAATGAGAATTTTTATCACTGTAGTTTTAAAATCATTCCCACTAAATGTTTACTTACCACTGATTCATGTATTATATACATAAATTAAAATGACTTTTTAACTGGGCATTATATCATTCAAGAAGAAGTACTAGAAGTACTAGGATTAAAAAAGTACCTACTTATCTCCAAAAGCCACAGCAAGCTTATGAAAAATGTTGAGATAAGTACTTTTTTAATCGTTTGATTTTTAAGTACTTCTTCAGTTTTTCAGCCATATAATAAGCTCAATAATTCTTTGTTAAATGATATCATAGTTATTTTTTACAAATATATCATGTTAAATCATTTATGAGTGGAGAGGAACCATAAAGAAATCGATGAATCCATTAAATGTATTTGAAGTGCAAAGTTATTGCATCTGTATGATTTAAATCTGGAAATTTTCTCAATTCCATTTATGATTAAAAAAGAAGCCCAAATGGTTAAAATATTGCTATGTATTTATATAATTGTATAGTTAGATAAGTGTTTGTGTTATTCTAAAACTGTTTGTGGTGAATTTGAACAAAGACTGGTAACAAGTCAGCATTATTTTCATAAAATATTTACAAGTCAAATTCATCAATGCAAAATTTTCAAATGTATTGGTTATATTTAATTATTTACATAATACCAAAACTATTCAACCACATGAACATGACTAATCAACATAATTTTTGTTCTTTTGTTTGTATAAAATAATGTAAAAGCAAATAAATTTATCCTTAGTAATATTATGAATTTTTATTAACATTTTCATGTGAGAAATATGAAACAATATGACCAATCTTATGAAAATATTTTGAGGATTTATCTATCCATGCAGAATTTACATTTTATAAAGCAAATCATTATTCTTTCTTAGTTTCTTCTCAGTTCCAATGAAAAGACGTTAACCAAATTGAAGTGAAGCCTTTCATATAAATCGCCTATACATTTGAAAAATTCTGTTTTATATTTATTATTGCATGTAATATACAAAATAACAAAGCATTGCTCAGTAGAAGAAGTCCTTTAATGGAGTAACCTGGATTAACCTGATATTGAAGGACATTGGTTTGAAAAGGAAAGAGAAATCTAATCAGAAATTTATACTCAAATCGAGTGGTTAATGACTGATCAGAATAAGATGTTGTCAGTGAAGCAAATATAGAAAGAAGAGGAAGAAAATGTCATTGCTCATTCTAATCAATATGTAGGGAAGAAAACAAATGCAAGAACCATTAGGAGACACCAAGTATCAGAAGGTCAGAGGTCACATTATGAGTTCAGTTAATTGTAGTAGTAATATATTTTATCCAAAGACAAGTTTGCAGATGCATAGGATAAGTCATAAAACATGAAAGAAAGACAGAATAGAATAGAATTTTATTTTTGTTTTAGTTAGTAACCGTTGCCCTCCCTAAGGATTGCATAACCTTAGAGAGGTGGGAGGGTTTGTGTACTCTTATGAACCAAAGAGTTATGCCAGCAGGAGATAATTCTCCTGGTAGGACCATCCAAGCCAGAGAGGTCTGAGGGGAAGAGTCAGACTAAGAAGCAGTCTTGGGGGTTTTACATCCCCCTGTGTAAGGGAAGCAGCTTGCACAGTACCTCTGTAGGTGGTTATCATGTGGATCGGAACAACTACAGATGGGTAATCACTCTTGTGAAACTGAGGAAAGCAAGGGAAAACTACCTCATTATAATTCCCAAGATAGGCTGAAAAGTTGCAAATAACTAGAGAACTTAAAAAGGGAAATGAGAAGGATAGTAGGTCTTAGTGAAGTTCGGTGGGAAGGAGAAGGCGAGATAAATTCAGACGAATTTAAGATTATTTACTCAGGAGGAGAGAAAATGGAAAGGGGAGTGGGGATTATAATGAGAAAAGAGATAGCTGAAAGAATTAGCAAGGTAGTAACAGTTAATGATAGATTAATAGCCGTAAAACTTTAGATGGAGCCAGTGGAAATGCTTATAATTCCAGTGTATATGCCAACAACGAATGCTGGCGGCGACGAAGTAGATGAAATGTATGAACAGATTATGGAGATATTGGAGGAGGAGGGAAAAGGAAGGATCACCGCCATAGTAATGGGAGATTGGAACAGTGTAGTCGGAGAGGGACAGGAAGATAACATAGTGGGTAAATATGGACTAGGGAAAAGAAATGAAAGAGGGGAGAAACTTGTGGAATTCTGCCATAGAAATAGATTGATTGTAACTAATACATGGTTTAAGCATCACCAGTGGAAACTTTACACATGGAAAAGCCTAGGAGACCAGAGACGATACCAGATAGTTTACATACTAGTCAATGAAAGATTTAGAAATAGCATTAAAAATGTGAAAACACTACCAGGGGCAGATATGGATTCCGACCACAACCTTTTGGTGGCAAATACACAATGTAGACTGAAGAGCATTAAGAGAAACATAAGAGTTAACAAGAAATGGAACTTCGAGGAACTCCTTAAGAACAAGGAGGCTATTATGACTGAGCTGGGGGAAAGGTTGGGGGGAGAGAGCTGAAGAAAATAGGAAGAGTGTAGATGTGGAGTGGAGATACATCCATAGCAACATTACAGATGTAATGGAAAAGAAGGTAGGAAAGATAATGGGTGAAAGAAACAAAAAACCCTGGATCACAGCAGACATGCTGCAAAAAATGAGCGGAGAAAGTGGAAGAACATAAACACTGAAGAAGGCCAAAGAAAGTACAAGGAGTTAAATAATGCTTTAAGAAGGGAAACAGATAAAACCAGAGAACAGTGGATAAATGAGAAATGCGAGGAGATTGTCGAGTGTGAAAGAATTTGTAGAACAGACCTCATGTATAGCAAAGCAAGGGAACTATTCAAGAAAAAGGCAAGAAAGATAGGTCGTAAAGGAACCATGAACAAAAATGGTAAAAATAGTCTTGGAGCCAGACAATGTAAAGAATATCTGGAAATAATACATTGAGGACTGTATGACAAAGAAGGAAAGCCAAGAAATATTGAATTAAATGAAAAAGAGGATGTGGAAAAAGACCAGCTAGGACCAAGTATTCTCGAGTCTGAATTTAAAAGATTAATTGATGACATGAGAAGAAGGAAGGCTGTTGGGAGTGATGATATACCAGTGGACGTTCTTAAGGTTTTGGGGTCAAAAGCAGCTAAGAAACTCACAAAATTCTTTAACCAAGTATATGATACTGACATATGGCCTGAAGATTTTTTAGATATTGTTATGGTATCACTGGAGAAAAAGAACAATGCAAAAAGTTGTAAGGATTACAGAGCTATTAGTTTAATTTCTCATACAGCTAAAGTTCTAACCAGAATAATAACCAAAAGAATTGAAGCTAAAATAGAAAACGAGCTGCAAGATTATCAGTTTGGTTTCAGAAGAGGAAGGGGGACTAGAGATGCTATAGGATGTATAAGGATGATGATAGAAAGAGTGCTAGAAGTCAATAAATATTAGTATTTTTGTTTTGTAGATTGGGAGAAAGCTTTTGACCGAGTGAAATTGGATAAAATGTTGGGTATTTTAAATAAAATAGGAATAGATTGGAAAGATAAAAGACTGCTTAAAAACCTTTACTTTGATCAAAAGATTAGAGTCAGGGTTGAAGGAGAAGAAACTGAAAGTACTTCAATACAGAGGGGAGTGAGGCAGGGATGTCCTATTTCACCAGCGATATTTAATATTTATGCAGAAACAACAACAGAAGAAGCGTTGATGGAAGAGAAAGGATTTAAGAAGGTGAAATTAAATATGCAGATGATCAGGGATTAATAGCAGAAGATGAGAAAGAACTTCAGAGGATGACAGAGGAGGTTGGCCAACAATATGGAACAAAGATCAACGAAAGTCATGGTGGTTTCATAGGAACATAAAGAATTTAATATAATGGTAAATGGCCAAAAATTGGAACAAGTAAGTAGTTTCAAATATCTTGGCGGTATTTTAGCGCAGGATGAAAGTAGTACACAGGACATCAGAAATAGGATTGCAATGGCAAACGCAGCATTTAATGAGAAGAAGGAGCTTCTCACAAGCAAGAAAATAAATTTAGAAACAAGGAAGAAATTAGCAAAATGCTACATATGGAGCATATCTCTTTATTGTGCAGAGACGTTGATGGTAAGGAGAAAGGAGGAAAAATATTTAGAAAGTTTTGAGATGTGGGTATGGAGGAGGATGATGAAAGCGAAATGGACAGAGAGGAAGAGAAATGAAAAAGTATTAGAAATGGTGGGAGAAGAAAGGATGCTAATAAAAACACTCAGGAAAGCAAATTGTATAGGGGACATATTGAGAAGACAGTGTTTACAAAGGACGATCTTAGAAGGCAAAATTAGTGGAAGAAGAGGAAGATGGAGAAATAGAATAGGAATATTAGAGAATATGAAGCAGGAATACAGTACTTATAGAGGTATAAAGAGGCTTCTAGGGAGAGAGAGAGATGGAGGCAGTGATTCAGCTAAAATCGGTCTTTGGTCAGCAGCATGATGATGATGATTGTAACCGTCGATGACAGTATTTGGAAAAGTCATGCATATAAAGTTATTATAATTATTAATTAATTTACAATTAAATCAAGAAGAGAAATTACCACTTTTTTATATAGAGTCATAATTGTCATAAAAATCTTTCTCAACTGAATAATTTACAGTAAATAATCAACAATGAAATCAATGAGAAATTAATAATTTTTTTACATAAAAATTCATCCTTGTCATGAAGAACTTTCTCAATTAAAAATTGGTATGCAAACAGTATTTCAGATCTCAATTGCATTATAATACATATATTCTGCAATTGAGTAAAATGAATTCTTCATGAAAGTTTTGTACTTTTATAAATCCTACAATATAAATTATTTTCAAAATTTATCTTCGGAGACTATTATATTTAAATTTTAATTATGAGATGATAATGAGGACTATTCTCACAGAAGCTTTTAAAATATAAATATGGCCAGGTAATCCTGGCAAGAAAGTTAGAGAAATTCTATAAAATAATTAATAGATGGATAATAACCATGAGAACAGAAGTCAATAATAAATGATAATTCAAACTTATGATAATTTTGGCAGAACACTTGAGTATAAGGATTGCTGGATAGCTGCTAGAAAGGCTGAGCAGTATAAATACCTAGGAAGTAATTTTGAAACAGCAGATGTGAAATACACAAATGAAATAAATAGAATAACATAAGCAAACTCCAGAGGAGAGAGACTCTTATAACAAGCAAAATAAAAAGCTTAGTTAAAATTTGGTGAAATGTTGAGAGTGGAGTATTGCCCTGCATGAATTGAAAGCATTATGTTTCAATGATTAAATATAGTTTTCAAGTTCCGTAATATGGACATTGAGAAAAATGCTGAAAATAAAATGGATGAATGGAGAAAAAGATGAGGATATATTAAGAGGAAGAAAAGAGAAAACAAACAGAACTGATGAGAAATTGGAAGAAATCGGAGATGAACTTTACAGTTCACCTTCTGAAGGAAAAAATCCATTCGATTGTAGGAAAACTTGAAGGCAAAGAGAAAGAAGAGGTTTCAGCAGATGCATGACTTGATAAAGGGGAAAAGAGAAGCACAACAGAATGAGTAATCTTCTCTTAATGCTTAATCTGTTTGCAAACATTTATAATGAAGACGATTTAAAAAATTCACTTTTGAAATTGAGTTTTCATCGAATCTTTGGGATACTTTTTTTCAGCGAAGCTTTCGACTGTTTTCCTTAGAAATCTTTGATCGCCATAAACTAATCAATTCCCAAATACTCTTCCAACGAGAAAATATTCTTATTCGTTGTAACTTATCATTTGAATTGTCAAATTTCTCATGTCGTACGTCAATATTCTAAATCGCTCTTCGGTATTTCGAGCGGTTTCATCGAAAATCGGCCTTTTCGGAGCGTGTGATCTTTCCTGTAGGAGCGGTTTTATATCGGAACTTCGCGAAGGACGCGGCAAACGGGGTCTCCACGCGTCGCAAGACGATCGACGCAAGTAAGATCGCGGAAGGTGCGCGCGAGCGCGCCGGTGAAAACGCCTCGTCCACAGCTTTCCCAGCTTTCTCTATGCGAGCGTAGGTCCTCCCTTTCCGCCCCTGCCACCGCGCATCATGCCATTCCCCTCGAAGGGCCCCACATCGGGTGCACCACGCGATTCAGAATGGCATGCGCTAACCTTCGCGTCATTTCCGGGGGAAATTCTCATTCTATAAAGATGCGTATTTTCTGAAAGTGAGGCAGAGAGGACTGTCCGGAATTTAGTACGATTGATGTGAACCCATAAATTAGCTCGAGTAGTAAGTAGGGCGCAGCTGAGGGTCGCGTGCTTATCGGCGAAAGGGACAGCGGTGAGAATTTTGGATCTGCGATGCGGATCTTCCCCTGACCCGTAAAGAGGGCGTGCGTAGAATTAAGAGGACGGCAGTGTATGTACTCGGTTATCTCGCTGCAAGAAGCTATAGGGGATAATTAAGTAATGGTCCGGAAAACTTGCGTCAAAATATAACTTTGGAAACGAGAAGTGTGCGCCTTGGTGAAACACTTGGAGTGAGGTTTCAATCGGAGAGCTTCGCGTTCCCACGATCCTACTTAAGCTGCTCGTCTGTGGAGTTTGGAAGTATTTGCAGTAACTGTTATTCTGTAACAGTGACTAACGGGGATCTGGTATGCGCGGGAAGTAACAAGTATGGGAGTCACAGGCAGTCACAGGTTCAGGGCTTCGGTGGAACAGGAGAAGGGGAGCAGTCTCTACTCCCACTCCCACCCACCCGAGTCCTAACTTGGTCCCAGTCATAGATTAAAGATTATCTATGGTACCAAAAGTTCCAAGTGTTCCAACGGTCCAAATGGTTTCAATTGACGCCGCTCAAGGTCAATGCAATGAAAAAGTCACCGGTGACTCAGTAACAGGTACGAGTCACAGGCATTTGTTTGTCACTGGAACAATTTGTCACTGTGAGCTCATATATAGTAAGGCTACATTCTGTTTAAGGTTTATATTAAATAAACAAAGTTTACATATGCACTCAACTGAGCTGCCTCTGTAGTTTAGCCCTCATTTACTAATTAGTTTGACAACTTCAATAATTCTTTCCAATACCTGCCTATTATTTTGTCTCTTTTCTTCTGCATTTGATTTGTGAACAACAGATGTACAATGTCTTTGCAGTTAGAATTTAGAATGTGAGCTTTTGTACTGTAATTGTGACATCTGCTAAGTTCATGTTCATTTATACGTTGGTGGACTTGCCTCCAGTTATCCATCTCCTTTATAAATGCATTGGTTTCCTTGCTGTAAGAAAGTCACACCATGCAGTAGAGATCCTTATTAGATCTACTGTATGATAGCCAATAGCGTTTTGATCCATTTTTTCTCCAAAATACACTTTTAAATGGAAAAGGGAGAGAATAACTGTTTCGTGGTTGTCTTGGATGCAACTGAAAAAAGTATGACCTGTCACTTTCTTTTGTCCTAATAAAAAGATGAAAACCATCTTCAAGAAGTATCTCAATCCCTGTTTCACAAGACTTATTGTTAGGGATAGAATCAGCGGTTGCCCCATTGCACATATCATACAAGAGTTTTCTTCAGTTTCAACCTGTAGTGAGTTTGCAGAGTGATGATCAGTTTGGGAGTTTTCAGTAACTGCGCTTTGAATTCCATTTACTGCTTCCTGATAATCCAATTCAGATGAAGAAGTAGCATTGCATTTAAATATGTCAGTCAACTCGGAGCATTTCTATGTCTCTAAGAGAAAAAGTATCTTTTTCTTTTCACGAAATTTTTCTACTCCTTTGCGTTTCTTATCCATTTAAACCCAGGACTGACACAAGATTTAACTGCTACTTATATCAAATATAGATAATTGTAAAATATAAATTTCATTACTTTCTTAAAAGAATCACGTATGAATATATACAATATATTGCAATGACAAAATATGTATTTGATAAAAAGTGCATAAAACTAAAAAATCTGATGTGGCCACCACATAACTTTCTCCATATCTGTAATATTTCTAAAAATTCCAAATAGGTTACATAATAATAAATATTTTAAGAAACCGAGAAAATTTTAGACTTTACAAAGAACCGAAATAAACTCAAACCAAAGCCTTCTGATATTGGACATAGCCACAAAGCTCCAACAATTAAGAAAAGAAAAAGGAGCGTTACTAAGACGCAACTAAGCGTTAATTGTTAACAGCAGTCGTCGGTAGGTGGCGTGGTGGTGGCAGCTAAAAATATAAAATATCTCTTAAACAATGGATTATTTCGAAAAATGTTTCAAAGTAAGGTTGTAGAAAATTAAATTTTCTAAAACATGTATTCCAGTACATGTTTTCATTTATCAAATATTAAAGCAAATATTTCAAAATAACGGATAAGTGACAAGAGTAAACACCCACTTCCAGTTTTCCGATTTTTACCAAAATCTAATCAATTCTTGTGACTTTTATAAAAATGTTAAATATAAAATTTCGCGTTGGCCTGATTAATAGTTTTTGAGTTAGAGCACCCACAAAACGCTATCACACACACACAGACATCGAGAAAATGGCCAAAACGTGTTCAGAGGACCTCAAAACGTATATGAAATCTCGAAGTCGATTTTATTTCCTGAATACAATACTTGCTCCAAAGACGTAGTATATGGAGCAAGTATTGTAGATAGTACTACGTATATGGAGAAAGTAAAAATTGCAGATTTGTATTTAATTAGTTTAAAACAATAGCGTCTTAAATAAAGGATAAAATTGATAAAAAACCTTGACAAAACTAACCTGAAGTTTTAGTAATAGTGAATTTCGTATTAAGTTCATTTAAATATCAATCGGGGAAATTTTTATAAGGAATTCTTGTAAAATTCGATAATAAAAATTACATAAATTATAGACAACCTAATCAATGGTCTCACTTCACTGTAAATAAAAAATGAACTTTCTGTAAATACTTGCAAAATATTGGTCCTACGAAAAAAGTTAATAAAACTGGTAGGATGGAATACTTCTTGTTGAATGCATTTTTATCGAAAGTATAATGCTCGTTATGAACTTCACAGAAACAAATATAATAGTATTCATAGTAGTATAAATGCCTATCCAAAATGAATGGGGATAGAGTTTTGTTTATATATTTATTTTTTCTCCGCTTCCCCTTTAATAAATACCACTGTGTTATTTCCTTTTCTCTTCCTAACTTTATCGTCGTATTCTCCCCCTCAGTTTCCCTGTCTCCCCACCACTGCTGTTTTTTTCTCTCTCTTCTTAGTAGTAGTGCTGGAAATTATTTAGGTGCTTCAACATCCAAGGTCATTTCGCACCTTTGACAATCCAATTCCATACAATTTGACAAGCACTAACATCCATGCCCTGAGCGGCTATCGAACCCCCGACCTCAACATGAGCAGGCAAGCGCGCCAACCCCTTCGCCATCGAGGTTGGCATTCCTTTCTTATTCTCTCAACCAATCTCTCTTTCTCTTGCCCTCACGCTCTCCTCCATGGAAAATATAGCGATTGTGTGCATTTGAGAAGTTACTCTATCGCTCATGTTTAATAACAACAAGAGGGGAAGGTGCACACTTGATGCGTGCATTCATGCAAGATAGTGGCGTTCTTTACGAATTATATGTTAATATTACATAAGAATATGATTATTGGAAGGGAAATATTTTTAAATGAGCATTGCCTTAAAAAATTCGACAATCACAAATCGGGACATTTACATTAAATAAAGCATTTTTGATATATTAGGTCGGGACAAGTCGGGACAATTCTATGAAATAAAATTAAAGGCTTAATAATATCAAAAACTGAATGAAAAATGATTGATTTATTCATAAATATTAAAGTTCAAACAAACATTAAACATTAAAGGAATTATTTTGTAATTAAATTAATTATAAATATTTTACGCTTGATTTGGCTTCTTCTAGTATTATCTTACCAGGTTCTATATCTAGATATAGTCGAAATTCGCTACAATCAATTCATTTGAATGTTTTGCTATAAGTTCATCTTCTAAATTGGATAGCAATACATAGTTTGTTTTGTCTTTTCTCCACGCAACAGCCATCAAACTAAATATTCTTTCACTTGCTGCATCCCTATGTGGTAATGATAAAATAAAGCTGATGACTATTAACAATTCATTAGCATCTATATTTAATTTAAAAATTCAACTCATTTCTCTGCGATTTTTTTTATTTAAACATGATTATATTATATATTCCGATTACAACTTTGAGCGTTGAAAGATTTTTTTTAAAGTGGAACATTCGAAAGATAAGTCCGGACACGGCAACCTTATGCACCATACTTAACTCTATGTTTTGTATGAATGCACGTAGAAATCCGTGTAAACGAATTTTTCTTCAAATAAACATTATTAACAAGACTTAATTATTTATTATTGCATACAAATATATTCCTAAAATATTCACGTGCCACACGTATCGAACCGACCTCGTCTATAATCATTATCAATGGTTTACATAACGACAGGGAGCATTGTTGAGGATTCGAATGAGCTGTTCTTCTTCTTATGCATTGAGTACAATTTTAAAACAAATATGAAGTGCACGAGATTTAATTATTTTCCCTACGTTTGTAGTTTGGAAACCCCATATTTTCACTATTTTCGAAATTTAACAGTTTTATATCCTTTACATTTAGCCTTTATTTTAGCCTTAGAATGGAAGGTTAATAAAATTTGGACCTTTTAAAAATGAATAAATTTGTACGAGAATACATTTCAACTTATCTAAATCTAATATTAATAGCGTAAAAAATGGGATGTTTAAAGCAAATATTACAGCCAAGACGCATGAAATTAAACTTCTTGACCTGCAGATTTGCAGAAATGTCATAAGTACTATCGGACATTTCAAGCGAATTAACTTTCTCTTTTCTAACTTTATTTGTCTTTGCTTATTTTGTTTTTTAATTAAATTGAAGGTTATATCTATAGTCTTTAATACACGAAGGAGTAAATATAAAATGTTTTGTTTGTAATGCCAAGATTCTCATGAAAATATATTAAGGTAGAGCATCACATAGCTTATTCTTAAGTCCTATTCAATTGTATTACATTGATACTTATTTCCTACGTCGACATTTTAACTTGCAACGCAGACTATTCCTTATCGGACTGTTACGTATAAGTCAACCAACAGATCAAAATTCAAAATTCTGGAGTAAGTTGAGATTTTCCTGGCTAAACCTTGTTTTATTTCACATAGGATGTCCAAGAATAAAAAAATTGGTCCTATAACATTAGAAAATTGGTACAATTTGTGTATCGTATATACGTTATTGAATAATTGCATTTAAATGAGTAAAAAGGGATAAATATTACGTTAGTGATTTACCGATATATATTACATCTTATTAAGCCTATGTATACACGCATATGCATATAAGAAGCCATAAAACAATTATGATCTCGAGCATTTTTATTTATGAATCGGTCATTTCTGCAAATAATATACATATTATTAAAACAATTGCGAAGAAAGTTTTCATTTTCAATAACTACATAACAGGTTACCATAGAAATTATTATTGAAATTATCTTAAAATAAAAATGGGACGAACTTTTCCACTGTATGCTTTTTGTATCCCTCAGTTCAAACAAAAATTTCTTACCAACTCCGGCAGACTAATTTATTAGAATAAATAAAATATCTCACGATTAATATCCCTGAAATATGCTAAAGTAGTAGAGATTTATTTAAATGCTAAAATGACCATCACGACGAATTTTTACAGGGAAACAAAATTTTTAGTAACAGAGATAATTACCCCAAATCTTAAGGAAAATACCACACTAAAACTCTTAGTTAGTCAAGGTTTCTTTAAAAAATTGTGATCGCTACAAAGTTATTCGAATAAAAAACAATTTTACCACACAGAATGAGGCACAGTAATTAAATCAATCGAAAAAAATGTATATGTACTTTCTGAGTTGATGAGTTTCGTTGATCGTGGACTTGAAAACTCGCATCTTGAAAAGATTCCTTTTATCACTAGGAAAAGAATAATATTTATACTAAATTTTGATGCCACTTCTTGAGCAAAGGCAAGAATAAATCGATTGCTCCCAAGGAAAGCTAACCTGCAGAAACTGGTAAAAACACTCTTCATGCGCTGAAGGAAGCAGATCACTCTACTGATGTTTTCATGCAAAAGTGAAACAAATCTCTTATTTACCCCTTTCATATTTGGTGCCCCATCCGTTGCAACTGAGATAATATTTTAAATGTTTATCACTTTTTATTTAAACAGTCTACAACAGTTGATAAAATATCCTCTCCCCTTGTTTGGCCTATGAGGGGCAGTAATTCAATAAACCCCTCATGGGGTCCTTCAGAATTGGCGTATCTCGCCATGAGAACGACTTGTGCAATGTCATCGACATCGCACGACTCTTCACAAGAAATAGAGAACCCTGTAACTGACTGAATGTCCTTTATCAGCTGGGTACTGATATCAGCGGCCATTTTTATCGTTCTGTCCCTGTCTTTGCTGACAACGGCATATCCCTAAGTTTTTTTAACGAATTCCTCTTTGTTTCTTAAATCACAATACAGCTCCTCCGATATTTTAATAAAGCACTCTTTAATATATTCGCCATCCGCAAACAGCTTACCTCGTTTGACAAACTACAAAACTTACGGCAGTTGTACTACTGGGTAATTTCACCCATTTAGTGAACATGCTCCAACTTTTGTCTGCTTTGTTCTTCAACTCATCCATAACTTTCTTTCTACAATCTCCAACTGGATATTTTTCTGCGAAGCTAATGCTCTGTTTTATAAAATGTCTCTAAAAATGTTTTTTTTTTAAATTGTTGCCGAGTTTTGTATTGCAAATTAGACATGAAGGTAAACCATCGGAACTCATAATGAATGCATAGAATTCTTTCCATTAATTTTTCAACTCTCGGTGCTCATCTTCTATTTTACTCTTTTTTTAACACTGTCATCCCAGAATGTAACTTAAATTTTAGTTAATTTATGTTAGCCCTAAAAACAATCTAAATACGTTAAATTTAAGCTTAAATGTTTAAAATCTATAATTGAGAGAAATATTTTGAGAATCTATCTCAAATTCGAATAAGATAACGTAGAACTATTTCGTCTGAGTAGAAATGAAATTAACAATTATTTTAAATATATTCCTAGTGCAGGAAATTAGAAGGAGCAAGGAAATTCGATAGTATCAGAAATACTTACGAAAAATAAGGATGCAAAAGAGAAAACAACATAATTATTCACTCTGATTAATCCTGAATTAATACCGATCCGACAATAAAAAGTATGAAGAGATACAGTGGATAAATAAGTATTTGAACAGTCGGTTTTTTAAGATAATTTTATTAGAACAGCAAATATTAAATTAATAATTTATTGAATTAATTGTAATAATAAAATATTAGGTTTCATAAGATTAAACATTTCATTAAATCATTGTAACCAAAAATATATAAAAGAAACGAGATTTTTCAAGGACAAAAAGTATTTGAACAACTGTTCAATACAATAGTACATACAAAGTAGCATACAAAATATTAATATTACATCACAATCGTCTTTAGTATGTAAAATAACTTTTGTTATCAGTTTGAAAGTGTTCAAATACTTTTTTGGCATTGAAAATTTTGTTTCTTTACGATATTTTTGGTTTCAATGATTTCAAGAAATGTTTAATCTTACAGAAACTTATATTTTTTAGACACAATTATTTCAATAAAGTATAGGGTTAATATTTGCTGTTCTAATAAAATTATCTCAAACAACTGACTGTTCAAATACTTTTTTTACCCACTGTATATAACTCCAAGATTTCCTTGTAGGATTATTCACACACTTCAACACATCCAAATGAGAGCGATGTTCACGGTTAGTATTCATACTGACTGCGTAAAATGAAAAAGAGCCTTTCACAATCAAGAAACCTGACTCAAGCACGTTTAAACCTGAGCTCCCGAAATTTGATCCTGTGATATAAAAAAGACTGCTATCGGTGAAAAAGATGGCGCTACGTTGTTTTTATCCGACTGTGGCTCATAGAGTATAGAAACATCGTAGTAAGCATTTCACTACAAAGTAGAAATATACCGGCTGGTGACCTATCTTATCAATCGAGATCGTCAATGTCGCGGGAGAGTGGGTGTCGGGAGCCGCAGGTCATTACTCAAAGAGCCGCATGCGACTCAGGAGCCGCGGTTTGCCGAGCCGTCTTATACAAACGAGCGATCATTAATGTGTTTTTACTATTTAATAAAAAAATCATTATTCCTTGAATATAACGCGAGTGCTACTTTTGCAATGCCATTTCAGAAGAAAAAACGTTATATTCGAGCCAATACGGTAAATATGTTGAAATGTTTAAACACAGCGTACGCTTCTCGCGCCGTGGAATTGTTTTGCGTTGGTTGCCAACTCACCTTAAAATGTTGGATAGATGTGACATGGCGAGTAGTTTGCCCCATCAAGTGATGATTTGGCTATTGGAAATATCTCTGGAGTAAGATGAGCCGTAATAAACGCAGAAGTGGAAGTGAATGGGACGCCACCACTTGCGAGAGAAACTTTCTCCTATGTATTTTTAAGATAATTCAATAAACAAGTTTCTCAATGCGCTTTTGGCGTTAGGTAAACAAAGGCCGTAAATTGTATTTTTGATAGAATGGCGACTTCATTTCCAGAAAGCTTGTGATGTAAACAATTGACGATTCTAGTAAGGAACGGGCTGTGGGTAGTGAATTCCTATACAGGGAGCGAATCCCTAACAGATTAAATTCTAAAATTAATATCGTTTAATTTTCACTTAATATTTTGTGTTATGGCATTGGTAGCCTGAATACCCTTCGAAATGTACGGGATATATAAAAGAAAGTGATCCGAAAACAAGAAAAGAATTATGATAGGATTCAACAAAAAACTTCAAAGCAGATTCATACGCTCCCGTTGCTCTATCCCAAATAATAAGTAATTCAAATAAATACATATATAATCAGGTGCGTCTAAATTAACATGCGATTATTAAACATGTGAAGATTGCTGCTCTGTTTACAGCGGTCAAACCGGAAGATGTAACAGAAGCAGCGTCGTTTAACACTTAAGATGCTTTCTCTCATTTCGCTAAATACTTGTTAGAAAATGTTTTTAAACATGATTTTCTGCATTTTGGAATCCAAGCCCTTTTGGCCGTGGAGCGAAATATTTCCCTTAGGTAGTCTTTTCAAGCATTTGCGAATTTTTATTAATTTTCTCTAAAAGTTCGCTAAAAACCATTCAAAATGACCTTTTATTCCATCGTCATTACTCAATCTCGTGATGCGTGACATTTTATCACTTCCAATTTCTTTGCACTCTCTCCTTTTCTCTCTCTTTTTCTCTCCCTCTCTCATTTTCTGTCTCTCTCCCTCTCTCCCCCTCTCTCTATCTCGCAAACTACGCTCCTCACAGTCAATTCCTTGGCAATTCGTCTCCAGAGCGATCCGAAAGAAATACTACTAACGTGGGGAATTGGTTGTTGCTTCGAAGAGGACACATCACGTGTTACGCTTTCACCAGCAAGTGGTTATTCTGCATATCGCTTTCATTCTGAATCAAACCGTTTCATTCGTCTATTTACAAATGCCTTCTCACAAACTACGAAGCATAACAAATGAACGGTTGTTTGTTTTAGACGTGCGTCACTTGTTCATCCTAAATTCCAAAAATCCGAGGACCGAAGCAATCGGTCTTCGAGAGGTGGCGCCGTTTGCCTTTCACGGCGCTCCCAATTCTTCCGCGCATTTCTCTCGCGCTTAACGAGAGAGATACGAGTCGGTGATTGAGGGAGTTTTTTCCCATTGTTTTTCGTGGCGTGGCGCGCGGTTCAATGCCGCCGCCCTTCTCCGCGATCTCGGAGGAGAAATGCTGAGAGGTAGGAAGTTTCGAGTTTCGCAGGAGCTCTCCTTGCGATGACGTGACGTCACAGGTGTTGTGAAATGAGAGAGCGACCGTGCGTTTTGCAACTCTCCGCCGACATAAAGAGATTCCGAAGGAAAACTCCGTTCGTTCGCAAACATTTTTTTAAACTCATTCTGCCATAATAAAGTTCTTTTTGACTGCGCCGCACTCGTCGAATACCGAGAGGATTTTCAAGGTGGCGCGTCGCCGATTGGGCGAAAGTTTGCCTCTTCCTTGCTCGGGTTTGGACGGAAATCTCATGCCGCGGATATGTAAGTCGTCTTCTTTTATGTCTAAATAAAGAACCTAAGTATGTTATGAATCAAATTGTGCGTGTCGCAATGACCAAGCCTCTGGAATATGCCTCTTAGATACGAATATAGTGATTAAGTATCCATAAGATACGATCTAGATGATCGATGTAAACAAAACATGCGATGTTTCGCTCGGGATTTTCTCGAATTTTTATCTCTGAAACCACAACCCGTAATTACGTGCCCTCGCAAACTTTCTTGTGGTAAATGTAGCTCTCTATCGGAATAAATTTTTAAATCTATACCTTACAGATCGTATAAGCGCTAGGGAGATAAAAGTTTAATATTTCATTGTTGCTTGACGGATGCCAATTAACGAGATACGAGTATAAGTTTATTAAAATAATTATTTAAAGTGGAAGTTCTAATTGACGGATTCAGTTGACAATCACAATTGGGCGATAATTTGTAATAAAGATCACTCATCTTAATTTAATTAAAATCCGTCCAGCGATTTAGGAGATGAAAGTTACGACGGGCGGACGGACCAGACCAGACGTGCTCGTAAGGCGTTCCGCTATTACCGCTTCGCTGGTAAAGAACGCCCTATGGTCGTTTCCGTCCGTCTGCCCATCCGACCGTCCGCATGTTTAATCTGCAAAACTACTGGGCGGATATTGATGAATTTTGGTATTTATGACATGAGAACAAAGAAAATAAGAAAATGGTTCACATTGCCTAATCGGGAGTGCCACTTTACTGGTGACAAAAAATGAACATTTCTGTATAACTCGTAAAATATTACTTATAACAAAAAATCTTCAATCAAAAATTGTAGAACTAGTCAAATAACATCATTTATTGTGTTCGGAAATTTTAACGAGAAAACCGTAATTCACTTTCAACATCGAAATCTTTTCGCGTGCTTTTTGTTGCCAACGAAAACAATCTTCGTAACAACTGAAGTAAACATTTTATGGTGTAAATACCTAATTAGTTTCATTTTCTTTTGTTCACACGCAACATTAGGAAAATGAATGGAAATGGATTACCTACGACGAAGAAATGAACGTAAATATATACGTCGATTTTCTTTACGTATACAGAGCGATTGTAAATGAAGAGAAATGAGTAATTTACGAGGAAGGAATGAACGTGACCATAAAGGTTATATTACTGCTATTCGAGTGAGGTAAGTTTTAAATAATCATCGATTGTTTCATTAATTCCAACTAATAAATCGGTTGGTAAAAAAATCTATATTTCTCTGGCATCACTATCGGCATCATCTTTCAGTTCTTAGACATTATACTAAGCCATTAGTATTTATCTTTTTTGAGATGATTGTATAAATCGTAAGCAACGCCTCTGTCTCGCGTGTATGCACGCGTAATATGTGCATCTTTCCTCTCTTGTTTGATTAGATGGCAAGTTCCCTTTAAAAGCCTTGATCTCGCAGCTATGGTATTTAGAATGTTTCATTGTTTTTCTCAGAAAAATATGCTTTCTTCGCGATTTAAAACAAATATTTACGCTAAATCGGCATGGATTTGAATTTTATCTTTAAAAATTAAACTCAAAACTCAATTCCAAAACTGTTTTTACCCCGAGTTCGTATCTCAATTTTAAGTACAGTAGACTCTCGATTATCCGGGATGATAGGGAAAAGATTAATTGCGGTCAATCACCATCCATAGGAAATTTAAAAAAATTATTTTAAAAATTGTATAAAAAAATCGCCTCGAAAAATATCGAACCAAAAACAAAAGAATGAACTTGCTTACACTTTTATTTAAAATACGACAACAAAGAAGTTTGCTTTTTCCCTTCATTCACCTTTCGGCAAATGGTGCTGCGCAGATTTCTCAGCATTAGTTTCTCAGGAAGGGTGCTGTCTTGTTGTTGCTCCAAATAATCTGGCAGGGTTTCCGCGTGAGTTAAAGCAGCGCTGTGACTGATTCTTTGCTCTTGTATAAGGTTGTCTTCTTCCTTGTCCAAATCATCGGCGGCTGTTGGTTCACCTTCGGCAGTAATACGTCGCACTACATGACCGGGCAAATTTTGGTCTGCATTTATCCAATCGCGCAGTTTCCTCGTCAACATTCGCACATTCACTTATGCTGTGTAAATTACGTAATACTTCAGGCACCGTTTCATTAAAACTGTCCTCAAAACCAATAAATTCCTCGTTTCCCAGTAAAAGTTTTCGCCATGATTTATTTAAAGTCGAACTTTTCACTGATTTCCAAGCAGCAGCAATTTCATAAATAGCGTCCAACACGGTTAGTTTTTTCCAAAACAACAGTAAATCATTACCATCTTCTTTTACAAATTTCAACAGTAAATTTCTTCGATAAATTGTTTTCATATTTTGTATCACTGCTTGATCCATAGGCTGGATCAAAGCTGTCACATTTGGAAGTAAATACTAGGGGAATTATCTAACATAAGAGTAAAACAGCTAAGTGTTGACGTACTGCTGGTACGAATTTTGTTGTAAACCAATCCATGAAAATTTCTCTGTCCATCCATGCTGATTTATTGCTGTAGTAATCGACGGGTAAATTGGATAAAACTTTAACTTTTGCGAAAACTCGAGGTTTTTTTGCAGCCCCAACGACACATGGTTTCAAAAAATGAGAACTGGCGGCATTACTACAATATAATACTGTAAGGCGTTGTTTTTGAAGTTTATTCCCTGCAGCACTTTCATTTTCATTCTTCCCCGTACTTGTCCACTAACCAACATGGATTTTTACCAAATCGTTGTCTAATTAACTTAGCCATGTTCCAAAACCATTCAGTAAATGCTCTAATTAACAAATCACAATTAGATTCGGTATTCTTAGATTTCTCAAAAGCGTTCGACTCCATAGACCATACCCTTCTTCTCCATAAGCTCAAACATCGGTTTGGTATCCATGGTAATTTCCTCAAACTACTTGATAGTTACCTTAAAAATCGGATCCAACGTGTTGCTTTATCTGGGTCGTATTCTAAATGGTCTGCTGTTCTATCTGGTGTTCCCCAAGGTAGTGTCTTTGGACCCTACCTTTTTACACTCTATGTTGATGACCTGGCTGCTCTATTTCACTCTTCTCCTATCCATTCTCTACTCTTTGCTGATGACTGCAAATTATTTACACAAATTTACACAATAAATGACTGCTTGGTTTTCCAGCAGGCTATAAATCAGATCACAAAATGGTGTAATCTTTGGAAGTTAAAACTAAACCTTTCTAAATGTAACGTGATGTCTATTTCTTTCCGCAAATTTTCTGTTAATTACAATTATATAATTAATTCTTTCCCATTGACAAGAGTTTCTTCGCAAATACATCTTGGAGTTATTACTGACAGTAAATTGAATTATGGTGAGCATATTATTAACATTAAAAAGAAGGCCATGTCTCTCCTAGGCACATTATACCGTTTTACTGACATTAGAGATACTGCATCACTCAAACTGTATTTTACCACAATTTTCCTTCCAGTTATAAACTATTGCTCCCCAATATGGTCCATATCTGCCATTTCTAACGTTTCTTCTCTTAATCAAGTTTTTAATTTCTTTTTAAAAATTGTAAAAACCCGTGTGCCCTCTCTTCGCCATGCCTCTACTGATGCTATACTGCCCTCCCTCTCCCTTAATCACCTTAAAGCTACCCTGATTAAATCCGATCTCTCTGTTATTTATAATACTTTAAACTCTATTGCTGACAATCCTGAATTAGTCGCCTTACTCAATTTCAGAGTGCCATCAAAAGTTACTAGATCTACCCACTTACTTAATGTTCCTTCATTAAAAATTTCTCTTGCCCAACGCTCCCTCTTCTATCGACTTCCCTCCCTTTTAAATTCCTTACCGCCAAATATTGATCCTCCTCAACCACCCAGATGATGCGTCAAAGTCCCCTGCTAATTTTAGTTCATCGAAAGATACTTTGCTTTCACTGCACAAACAGCTCCAGAAACCGGGATTCCCTCAGCCCTCTGTTGGTTAAACCAAAAAATCATTGCTTTGTCCCAATCATCGTTGGTTGTCGTCTTCATAGTTTTCCGGCTAGACATGCCACTTGCACTATCAGAAACTCCGGCAAACTCAGTTAACTTATTTTTGTTTTTCACAATATCACGCACTGTTTGGTCACCAACATTGTACTCGTTCATTAAGGATTTCACCGTCAACCCTTTTTTAGATTTTTTTATTGTCAAGTTTTTGTTCTATAGAAAGAATACGTTTCGACATGGTCACCAGGGGTTGTTCAACTTTCAAGTTAACGAGAACAAAGAGATGCATGCACCCGCTACGACACACGAAAATACACTGAGCACGTGAAAACTTGAGCAAAATATCCTGATCCACTTGACGAGAGAGGAGTCGTGTTTAATCGCACCGTCTACGTGATTTTTACTTTCTCCATATAGATAGATAGATAATCGTCTTTATTCGGTCGAAATTTGGACCATAAGGTCCATTCTTACATTTAACCCTTCGTCAATGTCATGAATAATAAAAATGAAAGTATTACGATGAAGAGTATATCAAATATACAAAACAAAAAGATATAAGTGAAGACAGATTTAAGTTTGTGGGGAAAACCTAGGTAAAAACAGATTTCTTCTTCCTAAAAAAACCCACGCAGGAAAACACCCACAGAAAAGGGAGGTGTGAAAAACCTGCGAAAACCCTACATAGTGTATATGTTACAATGGTAAACTACAACAGAATATAGAAAACAGTAAGTACATCATAAATACAGAATCGCTATAAACCGTCACAAATATACATATAAAGACACTCAAGTAATATACACATGAAATATAGATAAATAGAAAAAATATAGATAAAAATACATTAATTATGCGTAAAGTATGCATGAAAAATGCATGGAAAACTACAAGAAAGCATAGGAAACAGTAAGTACAGTAGGAAACATCGTAAATACAGCATCGCTGTATACCGTCACAAATATACAAATGAATACATTCAAGTAATATACACAAGAAATATAGATATGATAAAGATACAGAGGATAAAAAACGCATATAATTAAAAGAAGAGGGGAAAGAATATAAAATATACATATTTATATATAAATATCATAAGAAGATAGCATAGTCAATAGTAGTATACGTTGTGAGAAACTCAATATCCTGTAAAGAGATTAATTAATATTAATTATGATAGGAGGAGTGAAGGCATCCATCGCAAAAGGTAGAAGAGATAACCTAAAGTTGACCTGAGCGTTGGGCCGTGAGCAGCAAGTTAAAGTATTTATGTTTGAAGATGTGGAGAGATGATGCATTTTGGAAGTCTCTAGGTAGGCCGTTCCATAGTCTGCAAGCTGTAACCTGGTATGATTTATTATAGATCTCTGTCCTGTGATGTAGTATAGAGAATAGATTATTGCCCCTAGTGTTGGCGTTGTGTACAGAGTTCATTTGGGAAAATTTAGATTTCAAATACTGTGGAATTTGAAGAGTTTTAATTTGATAAAATAACGTGAGGAGGTGTAGACGTCTACGAGCTTCGAGGCGAAGCCAATCTAACTTACGAAATGATTGAGTGACGTGGTCACTCTTTTGAAGATCACAAATGAATCTAACACAGGTATATTGTTCCCGCTGCAATTTTAAAGATTACTCGTTAGATATATCTTGATAGCCCGTATCGCAGTAATCATAGTGTGGAAGGACAAGAGCGGTGATAAGTTTTATGCGAAGAGAAAAATGGGTGAGGTTTTTAATTCTCTTAAGCGAGTGGAATGAGCTGTTAACAGTATTGCATACTTTAGGTATGTGATCAGTCCAGGTCAAAGTTTCGTTGAATAATAACCCTACGTTAGTTGCAGTTTTTTGGAAAGGAATGAGAGATTTATTGAGCAAAAGTGGGGGAAGTTTCGTGGAATTTAATGTGGAGAGAGGTTTGGGTTACCCAATGATAATAGACTGACTTTTTGTTGGATTAACTTTTAGGAAATTTGCATTACTCCATTTTGATAAAGAAGTGAGGTCATGATTCATTTTACCAATGATGAGAGGGAGATCAATAATGGGAGAGTGCATATAAATTTGGAGGTAATCTGCATAAAGGTGGTATTTACAGTAATCAAGCTGAGAAGATATATCATTTATGTATAGAGAGAAGAGCAGTGGGCCTAGGCTAAAACCTTGTGGTACACCTCGTGTCACTTTAATCCATCTTGAAGAATGATTGTCAGCTACGGCCTTTAGATAGCGATCATTGAGGTATGAGGAAATTAGGATTAACAAAGTTCAGGAGGCGAAGTACGCTGTACGTAGTATAGGGGAAAGTATTGTATTCATGAAAAAGATCGACTTCGAGATTTCAACGAAAATAAACGTTTTGAGGTCCCTTGAACACGTTTTGACCATTTATCGATTATGTCTGTGTGTAGGTGTGTATGTGTATGTGATAGCGTTTTGTGGGTGCTCTAACTAAAAAAATATTAATCAGGTCAACGCGAAATTTTACATTTAACATTTTTATAAAAGTCACAAAAACTGATTAGATTTTGGTAAAAATCGGTCAACTGGAAGTGGGTGTTTACACTTGCCACTTATCCGTTATTTTGAAATATTTGCTTTAATATTTGATAAATGTGAAAATGTACTGGAAAAACGTTGTAGGAAATGTCATTTCTACAACTATTGTTTGAAACATTTTTCCATATAATGCATTGTTTAAGAGATATCTTATATTTTTAACTGCCACCACCACGCCACCTAACGACGACTTTTGTTAACAATTGGAGCTTAGTTACGTCTTAGTAACGCACCATTTTATTTTCTTAATTGTTGGATCTTTGTGGCTATATCCAAAATTAGAAGGTTATGGTTTGAGTTTATTTCTGTTCTTTGTATAGCCTAAAATTTTCTCGTAGTTTCTTAAAATATTAAATATTTGGAATTTTTTGAAATATTACAGATATGGAGAAAGTCATGTGGCCGCCACATCAGATTTGTATCTGTAAAATCCATGCATTGTATGTAATACATATAATGTGCATGTTTCTCTGACACGAACAGAGCAGCAGGAACGATATACAATGTACATATGTGCACATCACGTTACTGCGTCTTTTTCTCTTCCCCCTTCTCTTCATTCCTCCACCCTGATTTCAGCATCGCGTATTACGCTCTCGTACACTTTTTCAGCGGCCACCTTCTTCTATTGCAAATTATTTTCGTATTTTTTTGGAATCCCGGTTAATGCGATTCCGGATAATCGAGTGTCTACTGTAATTTTAAAAAGCACATTTGGAATGCTCTGCATTTAATTCCGTTCATTTCTTATGGAGTATTGAAACGGAAAAATGGGGTCGAGAATACCCCCACAAAAGTTAAAATTTGGGGATTGTCGATTATTCCCTGTTGGTTGTGAACTGTGGCCGACCAGTATGCCAAATTTAAGTCTCTAGCCCTTCTAGAAGTATCTTAGAATGATGCATGGGACACCTAGTAGGTTCGTACACAAGATTTTTATATTATAGAGAGAAACGAGGGTGGAGAAAATACTCGATGTTCCCTTATCGAATGAAAGTGGCCTGATTAGAAAAAATTATATTTTATTTCATCCTAATTACGCGTGCATATTACGTTAATTTTGAAGGGTACTAGTAGATAGCCCTCGGCATTTTGAGAAATGCCATAAAAATATTATAACAAACGAAGAACGAACAGAATAGAGGAATCAAAAGGAGGGAGAGAGTGGCAAAATGAGTAACAAACAAACAAAAACAAATAAAGAACCGCGAAGACGAACAAAAATGATAAAGGCAATAACAAACAAAAAGTAAAGATAAAAGGAATAGTCAAACGTCGATAGAGTGTGACAAACCATTTAGTTACAATGCCTTACAACAAATAAATACATTTTTCACCTATACTTGTTTTTTTCCTATCTTCCCTTCTTCCATTCTCTCTCTCTCTTCCTTCCCTCCATTCTCTCTCTCTCTTCCTTCCCTCCATTCTCCCTCCTCTCTTTCTTCCTCCCACTCTCCCTCCCATTCTCCCTCCCATTCTCCCTCCCATTCTCCCTCCCATTCTCCCTCCCATTCTCTCTCCCATCCTCCCATTTTCTCTCCCTCTCTCCCTTCCTCACATTCTCCCTCCCTCTCTCTCTTCCTCCCATTCTCCATCCCTCTCTCTTCCTTCCCCTTGATTGTCTTTCAATATTTGAAACTGAAGAAATTCCTTAGCCATCGCCAATGAAAAGCCCGGGGTTCATCCCCGGTGTGAGTAAGCCGATCCGGTCGCAGACCACTTCGGCATGATGTGCTGAAGCCTTAGTTTATCAGTATTGCCTCTTAAATGATAGAAGCGTCGTCTCCTACGGGTCAATTCCCCGCCATATCAGGGCTTAATACGATGCACTTTGGACAATGTTTTTTCACCGGAATGTTTTGATTGTTTAGCTGACGGTAATTCTATGCTAATTCCTTAGCCCTACGATATTGAGTTTGGAAACGATAACGGTGGCCACGGAAAGGAAAACTTTTACATTAAAAAAACTCGAGATTTTGTAGTTTTTAGCCCAATTTTGGAAAAATTTGATCTGTATTTGAAAATTTTCCGCAGGAAAATGAAACTTGATAATTTTATTCGTCCTGGAGATCAAGTACTGATTTTGTACGATGGTTTTGAGTAATTTTAATTTACAAATGAAAAATAATGTACACTCATCTTCATGTTTTTAAATAGGGAAAATGAAATCTGAAAATATTTTTTTAAAATTAGTCAAATTAATTGGTTTAAAATCAGTCTAGCGGCATATAATCGTATTTCTCTTAAAATGATACATTCAACTTGTCTCCACGTTATGTAGTTTTTGAGTTATAGATACATACTTATACCTGACATGACACCGCCTCAGACACTAAATTACTTTATATTATACGAGTTTTCGGTGCTTGCATACTGCTGCTGCTGCTTAAAAAATATCACCATACACCAAGATCTAAACTCGCTGAAGAAGGGCATAGGCCCGATAAGCTGGCGTGTTTTTTTGTTTTTTTTTTTGTGTTCGTGTGTTTTACGTGTCTCTTCGACGCCCCCAGCAGACTGCCATCTTGGTCCCCGACTTGGTAAGTGTCCGCTGGGCTTCCCTCAACACCTTGTTGCCACCCTCATCACTACCTTTTCTTTCCCTTAAGTTAATATATATACCGTCCTTTTTTCTCCTTATTTGTCTATATCTTTACGTTTCTTTCCTGTCGTATTTTCCTCTTATCTTTCTATTCCACAATGGAACTGACCCGTCTCCGTTATCATCTTCGCAGACACATTACCCTCAACTGCCAGATTAAATTCCTCAACTCCTGCCTTGCACTTGGACTCACCCCCAAATGCCTCACCATCAGAATTCCTCTTTCAGGCCTTCCTCCCCCTATCCGCGCTCCCTAGCCCTCACGTATCACCTCGCCTCTATCCACATTATCCGTTCCACCATACACCATTATATCACCCTCTCTAACACGCACTTCGCTAATGGCAAATCTCTCGTTCTTTATCTTCGTCATTCTTCGCAATCCATATCCGACCTTAACGCCGCTTTCCTTCAAGCGGCTAATGATATCACCGCACATCGCAACAGACTTCTCCGTAAACTCTCTCTGCTTTACGTCTGGCACCTCAAACTTGGTCTTCCCTTTCCGTTCATATCAGCTGGCGGGGTCAACAAACCACCTCCTTCCCCGCCACTCATCGGTCAAACTCCCTGTCTTGCGGACCTCCTGGGATTCCCAACGCCACCATCACTCTATACTCTGAAAAAGACCCACACTTTCCTAACCCGCAAACCTTTGAAGCGCTCCTCTTTTTCGCACACTCCTGCCACCACCTCTTCATCTTGCCAACCAGATCAAGTCTTGAACCTTTCCTCCCACGTACCTACCCCTGCCGAGAATGAACTCCTATCACGCGGCCTTTCCTTTTGTCCCACCACAAAATTTGATCATTTTCGCCTCCTTGCCGACATCCAGTCCTTTGCACGCACACTACGTCTAAAAACCAACCCTCCCAAAGAAGACTCTCATTTCTGCCAACTCAAAACTCCCTCCCGGCCTTCCACCTACCTTTTCCATCTTCAAACCTCCTTCCCAATACATTCCACCCACCCTTCCTTCCCTACACCCGGTCGAACAATACCTCAATTATATCCTTTCCAGAAACTCACAACCTAACTTTTCTGATCTTATCGACCATACAGATAATCTTACCAGACGTGAAAGGCATGCCATTTCTACACTCAAACATCTTGACATCATCCTCCCTTCCGACAAGGGCACGTCCACGGTTGTGATGGATCGCGCCAAATATAACGAGGAAGCCGAGCACCAACTTTCTGACGAAACCTTTTACCATCACCTTACTTCCAACCCCACAGACCACCACTCCTACCAAATTTCGTTCTATCTTCATTCCTCAGGAAAGCAGGAAGGCCTTCCCGAGTCCGCCATTGCTCTATTGATCCCCAACAAACCTCGCACACCAACTTTCTACCTTCTCCCTAAAATCCATAATCCCAACATCCCCGGCCGCCCTATTGTTGCCAGCTTTATTTCCCCTACAGAAAGCATCTCCGCTTTCGTTGACTCCCACCTACTACCTCTCATTCGTCAATTCTCTTCCTTCATCCAAGACACTAACCACTTTCTCAAACGCCTCAAACACCTCCCCTTTCCTCTCCCACCCAATACCATTTTGGCCACTATCGATGTCTGCTCCCTCTACAGAAACGTCCCCCACGATGATGGATTCTCTGCCCTTAGTAAACTCCTGGACTCAAGACCACCCGACGCAAGACCGTCCTCCCATTTCTTATTAGACTTGGCAGAAATGGTGCTGAAAATGAACAATTCTCCTTCGGTGGGCGTCACTATCTTGAAATTAGAGGCACTGCGATGGGCACCCGAATGGCGCCTTCATACACCAATTGCTACCTTGGAAAATGGGAAAAAACTCTTCCTCAACGTTCCACTCAGACCACTTTTGTGGCTGAGATACATCGACGATGTCTTCCTCATTTGGACGCATGGACCTGACTCTCTCCTTTAGTTTCTCTCGCGCCTCTCCTCCCATCCTTCACTCTCTTTTATCCACCAATCCTCTATCTCCCACATCACATTCCTGGATGTCGATCTTTACCTTCAAGACAGCAAAATCCGCACCTGTGTTCATATCAAACCCACCAACAGCCTCCTATACCTCCACTTTGATAGCTGCCATCCCTTTCATACCAAAACCTCTATCCCCTATGCCCTTGCTCGTCGAGGATGGAGGCTTTGTTCTGATATCCCTTCTACAGTATTACTCTGTCCTCGAGGATGATCTTCTCAAACGTGGCTACCCTCCAGTCTTGGTCCGCGAACAGATCCATAGGGCGATGACGCCTACCCACAATAGATCCCATCCTCATACACCCACTATTCCTGCATCTACCCCTCCAATCACTCCTACGACACTTTTCCTTCCCGGTATCCACGAAGCCCTCAAAACAATCCTCCATGCTGCCCACCCAATTCTTACCTCTTCCTCCCATCAGTCCCTCTTTACCAACCTTTTTGCCAATCCCCCGCTCCTCTCCTTCCGCCGGCCCCCAAATTTGGGAAATATCTTGTGGAGGGAGGAACTACTTTCCACTTCTACCACGCTTCTTGCCATAGGGTCTCACCCCTGCGGCAAACCTCGCAGCCTCACTTGCCCTATCCACCTACTCTCATCTTCTTTCTCGAGTCCATCCACCAACATCACTTACCACATCACCTCCAGAACCAACTGCACCACCCTTAACGTCATTTACCTTCTTACCTGCACCCCTTGTCCCGCGTTTTACGTAGGCCTCACTAGCAATCCGTTAAACATCCGCATGAACGGTCACCGGAATAGCGTTTCTCTCAGACGCCCCCTCCCAGTTGCATTATATGCCAATACCCACAATGTCCCCTTCAATAGTTGCTACAATATTAGGATTATTCGCGCCTTACCCTATGACACTCCTGCCCCCCTTCTCCGACAGTGGGAACTAGCACATATACATCTTCTTGACTCTTTCTCCCCGCTTGGCCTTAACCTCCGCTAACCCTATTAGCCCCCTTACAATGTCTCCTCTGTTACATTGCAGCTATTCGCACTTTACCTTACCACACTCCCTCCTTATTGGCTATCCACCCTTTCTACTCCCCGCCTCCTCCAATCATCAACCTTCCCACATCACCCTGTCATTCCCCGCCCAGTGTGTCACTTGCAGATACTCTTTCGCTGAAGAAGGGCATAGGCCCGATAAGCTTGCCTGTTTTTTTGTGTTCGTATGTTTTACGTGTCTCTTCGACGCCCCCAGCAGCCTGCTAGCTTGGTCCTTAACTTGTTAAGTGTCCGCTGGGCTTCCCTCAACACCTTATTGCCACCCTCATCACTACCTTTTCTTTTCCTTAATTTAATATATATATATATATATATATATATATATATATATATATATATATATACAAGTTGTCGGTGCTTTCTTGCTGCGAGCGCTACAAATCGCCATACACCAAGATCTAAACTCGTAAATAAACCAACGCGATCACCAGGGCAACAGCACTTCAGCCACGTGGAGCCTTCATGTATTAGATAATAAATTCCACAATTTCTAACAAAATATTTATAATTTTTCAAGTAATTAAGGGAACTACCTGTAATTTCCAAATTCCCTGGCAATCAGCTCTTATCCAAATTTTCGTATTTCAAATTTGGTGGCTCAGATCGCCCTACATTTTGGTACGCATCCGGATAAAAAAATTATTTAAAATTATCACATCATCATATGTAGGGGTGTCTTTGGCTGAAATCAAATGGATTATAATGCAGTCAAAGCATTAAATCAATGCTCTTAAAGTATGGAAAATCAACTCCAATTGGAGTCGTTGCTACGGTAGTTAATAATATATTGTTGAAAACTGAAAAACTTTTCATAATATTATGATTAAAATCTGATTTTTACCAAAATTCAGCATGCATATCAATTCTGTATTTAAAAAACATAAACTGTATTCTTTTCCCCACAGTATGATGAATGTCCCGAGTTTGTATCTTAATTATAAATAATTTAAAAAGGAACTTTATATAGCCCTGCACAGTTTTAAATGCTTTTCATATGGGTGTTTAAATTGAACTATGGGGTAAAAACACTCCTTAAATATAACTTTTTCTAAAATTTCGGATTTTTTCCAGATGTTGTATCCAATGACCTATATTCATGCCAAATTTCAGCACTGCAGTAATTCTAGCAGTACCTTAGGTATTGTATGATATATATATATATATATACTAAGTTGGCAGGCTGCTGGGGGCGCCAAAGAGACACACGTAAATTAACACGCACGCAAAAAAACACAACGGAAGCTTATCGGGCCTATGCCCTTCTTCAGCGATGGAGATAGAGTAACTGAAAGTGACACACTAGGCGGGGAACGACAGGGTGATGTGGGAAGGTTGATGATATATATATATATATATATATATATATATATATATATATATATATATATATATACTCCCTGCTTAATGGCTATCCACCCTTCCTACTCCCCGCCTCCTCCAATCATCAACCTTCCCGCATCACCCTGTCGTTCCCCGCCTAGTGTATCACTTTCAGTTACTCTATCTCCATCGCTGAAGAAGGGCATAGGCCAATCCAAATTTCATTCCTACTATTTGATCAATTTTCGGAGCGCCTGGAGTCAAACCGAGGACACCTACATAAGATGTCTCATATTATCCGAAGGCCTACTCATGACATCTACAAACCCTGAAAATTTCAGCGCAATATTTTTCTTAGTATTTTCTGCGCACCAAAATATGTTTTCCCTTTGCTTTTAAATGACACGGTCTAAGATTGACATCATGACGCTAAGCTACTTTTCAGTTCGTTGCACTCAGCTCTCGTTCAGTTTTATTAACACGTAAAATAAATTCCAGAAGAAAAGCATTGTCTCGTAGTTATCACAGAAATATTGGGCCATTGTTATAAATTGTATAAAATCCCGTTTTTATGCAGTACAAATCGAATAATTGGACTAATTGGGCACGGATTCGTGTTCTACTTTCATAACAAATAATTTTCGTTCTTTTTCTCGTCTTTAATTTAGGTTCGTAGTTTGTACCTTAATTAAAAGTAATTTTAAAATGCAATTATAAAAAGGCTTGTAGGGATTTAAATGGTGTTCTAATGGGACTTGAAAATGAACGTTTTGGTGTGTAAAAGACCCCGTTGTAAGGGGAAATTTTTGAATTTTCGATTTTTCTTGATGGTTTTGGACCAACACCAAGGTTCCCTCCAAATTTAAGCTCTGTGGAATATCTAGAAGGACCTTAGGTTTTATATCATATATAATATATCCTCCGTAAGAAACTGCTATTTATTATAGATATATCCTATATATGTAAGCAGCAGCTAATTATAATGATTACCGTAATCGACGTAGGCGAACTTTTTGGTAGGTTGGTTATAGCCTATTTGGAAGCTTATATCTCCGCCGCTGTTTGGACTATTTTCGTTATCTATAATTTGTGAAGATGCGGAAATCTCCTTTTTTTAACGGTACTAAATTCAACCGGAAACGTTAAATACTTTCTTTTTTAAATGGGGTTTTCCGACACCCCTGCATTCCATAACAAAAGCATTGGAATCATTTTCGAGCAATGTAAAATCGCATTTTAAAATTAGCTAAACGATTGTATTGGAAAAAGAAAGAAGATAATTTTGGTTACCGTGAAAATTCAATTACGTTCCGAATTTCCCGGAAGATCCGTTTTTAATACGAAAAAAACGCGACTTTTAAACGACGAGAATCGTCAGTTACCATGGCCACCTCATTTGGGCGAGTGGTAATATTGGATATACACTCGCGAGCCCCTTGACGATATTACGTCATTTTGGTTGTTTACATGGATTTCGATCATTTTTGAAGAATAAGTGAACCTTTCCCCTTAGAATTAAAGATCCATTTTATTCGTTATTGTAGTATCGTTTAAAAAATTAATTTAATTAATTTCTTTAAGCCAAGCGAAAAACATTTTAAACATTATAAGTTTAAAATAGAGCCTCTTGACGATATTACGTCATTTTGTTTGTTTATATTATGTTGATTTATGTCTTTATCTTGAGCCTGGTTGAGTCTGTTTATTCTGTAATATTTACGAAGAAAGAAGTTTAAAAGTCCTTAGCAATGTCAGTTATTTTGATTTATTACTTCACTTGGAAAATTAAAAATAAATTAAATTATACTTACCCTTAATCCTAATATAGATTAATAATAAATAGAATCTTCTGTTCTATTTACGAAGAAATAAGTTTACATATTTTGTCAAATATGTGTCTGACCAAATTAATTATATTTTACAATCACAATCAACTTAATGTGGCAGCGAAGCGTCACAGGCTCTCTAGTTATTATAAACTGAAAGTGTATGGCCCGTCATATGACGGATAAATAATAATATTCCCTCCCTCCCTCCATATCTCCCTCTTTCTGTCTCCCTACTTTCCTCTCCCTCCCTCCCTCCTCCCCCTCCCTCCTCGCCCTGCCTCCTCTCCAAATTCTTGAAATAGAATCTGAAGGAAGAGATCGACCTGCAGCGTCTTGGCACAGGGTTGGCGTTCCCAAAAACTCCAATCCTCACTCCAGGACCATTATAAGGTTTTTGTCATACCAAGACAGACAAGTTGTGGAGAAATAAGAGACGACTTAAGGGCACCAAGTTCCTCATCACACAATGGCAACAGGCGGTTTATCTCCACACTGAGAGATGTAGCTGAATTAAAGCGGGACTGGCCTTCACAGAAATCGACTACGAGGGACGGACGCCGTTAACTATCTCGACGAGCAAGACTAGGGTACTCCTTACAAGCTGACGAAGACCACTACGGTTTAATCTTCTATATCTACATATACATCTACATGTTACCCTTCAATTCACCTAATTGGTGGGTGGCAGGGGGTGCAATGCACCAAAACCTACCTAAGGATTGTCTATCGCAGGTTGAAATTTTCTATTGTGATCTCGTATTGTCTTCGGAAAGAACGAGCCTAGATAACGCTCCGTCCTGCAATCGATCACCCGGATTTATCTTCACGGTCGTTTCTACCTATATACGTTGGTGCTTCAATTATCCCTACAACCTCGTCCTTTAGACATTCCGATCTATATTTCTCCAGAAGCCGCAACCTTGAGTTCAATCTACGATCCTCCAGTAGTACCCAGTTCAAATCCCTCAATAATGAGGTGACGCTTTCCTTGTGTTCGTACATTTGTTTTACGAATCTGGCTGCTCTGCGCTGCACTCTTTCTAATTATATGTCCCTTCTCGTACGGATCCCATATGCATGAGGCGTATTACAGTTGAGGTATAACCAGTGATAAGTAACATGTTTCGCGTACTTTTTCTGTAGTGTTCCGTACTATCCTACCTATGAAAGTCAGTTTCTTTTTGGCCGCGCCTATAACTCGACGAATATGCATGTCCCACGAAAGATCTCGAAAAATCGTTACTCCAAAATATTTTACATACTCAGCTGCTGGAATATTCATTCCATCTATTTTATACTCGAAACCTACTTCTATGTTTTTACTTTTCCTGAACGTAACTGCGGCATATTTAGTGTAATTAATTTCAATTTGCCATTCTTTGCACCACATTGAAATGGCTCTTAAGTCTTAACGCAGCGACTGATGGTCCTCCTGGTTTTTTATTTCTTTATATCTACATCTACATCTACATCTACATTATACCCTGCAAGTCACCTTTTCGGTGGATGGCAGGGGGTGCAGTGCACCAAGGGTCCATAGTTTTCCTACGTTATCTTTTCCTATTATGGTCTCTTATCGTCCTAGGGAAAAACGATCCTCTATATCGCTCCGTTCTGCAGTCAATCTCGCGAATCTTATCCTCACTGTCCTGCCTTCCGAAATACGTCGGGCTTCTGATAAGTCCTACTACCTCATTCCCTAGTCCCTCCGACATAAATTTTTCCAGTAGTTTAATTCTAGCCTGCAGCCTACGTTCCTCTAACGATGTCCATTTCAGATTTTCTATTAATGATGTTACGCTTTGTTTACTATCGTAATTCCTCTTTACAAATCTAGCTGCCCTGCGCTGAACCTTTTCTATCTCGTTAGTGAGTCCCTTTTCGTAAGGATCCCACACAGCTGAAGCATATTCGACCTGCGGTCGAACCAAGGATAAATAGCATAATTCTTTCACTTTTTCGGAGCTATTTCGAACTATTCTCCCTATAAAGGCCAGCTTTTTGTGAGCGGCACCTATCAATCGGCGAATGTGGGTGTCCCACGAGAGATCACGATGGATCGTGACTCCGAGGTATTTAATCGAGTCCGAAACTGGAATCTCTATTCCGTCCAACGAATAATTATTATTCAACGAGATACTCTTGGTTCTCCAGAAGTTGATGACGCAGCTTTTCTTTTGGTTTATCTCTAACTGCCATTCCTTACACCATGCAGAAATAGCTTCTAGGTCATTTTGGAGATACTGGTGGTCTTCCGGATTGCTTATTTCTCTATAGATGACGGTGTCGTCCGCGAAAAGCCTAATTTTACTTTTGACTACTGAGCTGATATCGTTTATATAAATTAGAAATAATAACGGACCAATTACACTACCCTGTGGAACGCCAGAGACAACCTCCACTAAGTTCGAAGATTTCCCATCTATAACAACCATCTGCTTCCTATGATTTAAAAATTCACGGATCCAACTAACGATTTTAGAATTTACGCCTAAGGTTTCTAATTTCGTTATTAACTTCCTGTGAGGTACCTTATCAAAGGCTTTCCTAAAATCTAAGAAGATGGCATCGACCTGCATATTCTTTTCTCCGCTTCTCAGTAAACAATTAACAAAAAGACCGAGCTGAGTATCACATGACCTACCTTTCCTGAAGCCGTGTTGACAATCATCTAACAATAAATTACTATCAAGAAATCGCATTATGTTGCTAACGAGTATATGTTCGAGAATCTTACACGATATCGAAGTTAAAGAAATCGGCCTGTAATTTTCTGGGTTCTCCTTGTCTCCGCCCTTATGAATTGGGGTAACGTGCGCTAACCTCCAGTCGCTAGGGACCTCTGCGCGAGAAATGGATTTCTCGAAGATTATCCGAAGAAAAGGTGCTATTTCTTCTGCTAATTCTTTTAAAACGCGAGCAGGAATTTCTTCGGGGCCAGTGGCTTTGTTATGTCTGATGGAACTTAATTGCTTTGCTATTCCCACCTCAGAAAATACTATATCGTCCATCAGGTCCCCCATTATTGCGGGTGCATAATGTACGCAATGGTCGCTGACGGCTGTGAATGCTTTTACAAAATGACCGTTTAACAGGTTGGCTTTCTCTACGCTATCATGAATAACGTCACCCGAGTCATTACGCAGGGAAGGTATTGTAGGGCCTCTACCTTGGACCTCTCTCACATAGGACCAAAACGCTTTAGGGTCCTCCTTCAAATAATTATTTAATACCTTATTCCGGAAGTTAGTAAAAGCCTCGCGCATAGTAGTTCTCGCTTTAGCGCGGGATTCCTTATACGTCTTAACTTTAGTTGCTCTATATTCATCGGATGATGTAGACGGCATATTTTTTATTTTCGCGTGGCATATTCTCTGACGCCTAAGCGCACACCTAACTTGCTTATTGTACCAACGTGGCTCTTTATTGTCGACCTTCGATTTAATTGGAATGTACTTATCGATACTCTCTAGCATTATATCCTTGAATAGTTTCCATGACGACTCAGCACCTGATCGTTCGGTCATATCACGGAAGCCTGGTAGTATTTCTCGTAGGCGCGACCTGAAGCTTGAAAAGTTTGCCCTAGCAAATATATAAAACTTTCTTTGAGGCTTGGGGTGCCTCTCGATTTTCAACTTACACTCTGCATATACGGCCTGATGATCACTTATCCCATCTTCAATGGTGACTTTGTTTATTCTTTCTGGGACGTTAGTTGCTAATAAATCTAATATGTTTCCCAATCGCGTTGGCTTTCTGACTAATTGAAGGAGAGAGTGCTCGCAGAATGTTTCGATTAATGCCTCACAGGATTCGCGTTCTTTACCTCTAGATTCGAAACAGATTTTCCCAATCAATTGAGTGTAAGTTAAAGTCACCACCGACTATAACGATACCATCTTGATTTATCAGTCTAAGCTTTGATAATTGTTTCTCGAGACTTAAAATACAATCTACACCAGCGTTAGGTGTCCTGTAAAACGAGCATATGAACACCTTTTTGGAGCCATCTTTACCTATGCGGCACCAAACACTCTCGATATCCTCGTCACTTATCGGAATCTCACTGCTATCGTACTTATCGCTAACCGCTATGAAAACTCCCCCGCCCGATCTATTAGCGCGATCTTTTCTATAGACACGATAGTCTCTAGGAAATATCTCCTGACTCTGAATTTCATCCGTTAACCAACTTTCTGTGCCTATCACGACGTCGGCATGCAGACTGCGAATAACATGCTCGAACTCAGCAATTTTCCTACGGATGCTGCGACAGTTCAGTACGACGACGTTTAATTTCTCACTATCACTTCGCATGCTAATCTCCCCCTTGACTTTCTCTTCCACTCTAAAACTACATGCGCTCCCACCACAATCACTCCCACGACTGTATGGCGTCGCATCAAAATTGGAATTGCGACCCGTCGCGCCCTTAACGGAACATTCTATCAATGACCTATCGCGAAATTGGTGCTGCATGTCACGCTCGGTGTATATTTTATCATTAGATAATCTTGCGGGATTCTTATTTTCTACAAATGCATCGATTATCCCCTGACCCAAAACTGACCTACACCCTGCCCTACTCTCTAGCCTAAAAAATCCCTACTGTGCTCGAGAATCCTACTCGCTACTCTCTGAGCCGATTCGGGCGTGTAGTGAACACCAGAGTGATCCAGTGGTGCCCTGCACGATTCGATATTCGGTCGTAGGTCGACGAAGTCCACTCCCAAGTCCCGACAGAAATTCCACAGCCTTCGGTTCAGACCTTCAACTCTACTCCAAACCTCAGAACCGCGGTCAATCCTAGGGACTATACTGCAGACAGTAAGCCGCACATCGGAACCCGACTCCTCTCGGACACGAGCAACCTCAGAGGCCAAGTCCTTAAAAGAACTTAAAATCTCCTCGGACCCGCGCTTCGAGGCGTCGTTAGTCCCAACATGGGCCACCACCCGCAGCCGAGAGCAACCTGTCGCCACTACCGCTTCTCTCACCGTGTTGGTCACTTGCGGCACCGTGCCTCCTGATATACATCTGGAGAAGACCCGCTCTTCAACTCCCTCCCGGCGGGCACTGGATAACAGGGGTGCCATTACACGCCGAACGTTAGAGCTACCTAACACTAACAACCCTCCCTTCCCAACCCGACTCCCCTTGGGCCCGGCCTCCATCGAAGAGACGGGAGTGGGTACGGGCGCAATGGCCGTGGAGTCGTCCTCCGACAACACCTCGAACCTATTACTGACAGGAAGCATGTCAGCCGAAGCATTCCCAACTCCCTGCCTCCGCAGCACCACCCCACGATCTCCCCGAGTGGACACCACTCTCCACTCATCGGATTTCCCAGCCCGAGGACCCTCAGCCCGCGGTAAGGAGTCAGAGTCAACCCCGATCACTCTACCGGCTGCCGCACCCAGGCGAACCCGGGCCGCCAATTTGGCGCGGCGAGCTTTCAGGGATGACCCCGCACCCCCCACACGAACCAAGGCTGCCTCGGACCTTTCCACCCTCTGAAGGAGGTCCGCAACCACCCTCTCCAGCTCCGTGATTCGAGCCCTCATGGCCTCGCAACCAGCGGCGCACAAGAAGGAGAAAACGGGAGTCCTCGGTGAAGCCATCCTAAACTTACCTAATTTATATACTAACGCAAAAGAGTTACAATATAAAAACAAAAGCTGAAATGGGATAAGGCTAAAGAATTTGGTCTGTTTTAAAGCGGGGACGCTCTTCGTGTAGCGTACGAGAAAGGGTCAAGCGCAGGTATAAAGTGAAAGGCGTAAACAACACAAACAAGGTTAGATCACGCACAGGAGATGATAGTACACAACAACGAAAAATATAAATACTATGGAGCGTAAAACTAAAACAACCTTACAAATGTAACGAGAATATGCTAATACACAATAACTACTATGATATAAATATTATTTTGTAAAAGGGAGAATGAAATTTCTAGCAAGAAACTACGAGGCTTAAAAGTTAACTATTACGGTAGAGAAAAATAAAAACTATAACGTGGATGTTATAACAAAACTAATTACATAACTTAAACGAATGTTAAATAAAATTACCGAAGGATAACAATAGAATAAAGTAAATTGTTAGTTCTACTTAACACTACAGCTACTCTAATGCTACAGCTACTCTAGTCGCTCGAGGCTACGTAGGAGCTCGCAGGAGCAAGTGAAAGGCACGTCCGTTTACTTCAACAGCCAGGTAAAGAAGGTATAGAACGGTATCATCGGCAAAAAGTGTAATTCACATAGCTTAAGAAAAGTAGAGGGCCTAATACACTTCCCTGAGGAACACCCGACGCAACTTTAACGGGGGACGAGTATTTCCCATCGATGTTCTTTATTCGAGAGGAAATCTCTCACCCAGCTAACTACTTTCGGATTGATACCATATTGTCCTAACTTCGCAATTAATTTCGCAGGAGAAATGTTTTTGAGAAATCGAAGTGTCACAAGTCAATAATTATTAGATTAGAAACCTAACGTGTGTAAGAGTATGGACTTGCCTTTTTAATTAATTATTTATTAAGTTAATTTTTCATATATTATATTACTAAGTTTATAATGAATTTTAGGTTTATAGCTCTAAATAAACCTATAAATAAAAACCTGATACGGCCACCATATGACTTTCTCCATACCTGTAATACATATTTCGTAAAATTCCAAATAGGTTAAACGATAATAAATATCTTAAGGAACTGCGAGAAAAATTTAAAGACCTTACAAAAAAACAGAAATAAACTCAAACCATAGCCTTCTGATATTCGATATAGCCACAAAGCTCCAACAATTAAGAAAAGAAGTTGGAGCGTTACTAAGACGTAACGAAGCGTCAATTGTTAACAATAGTCGGTAGGTGGCGTGGTGGTGGCAGCTAAAAATATAAGATATATATATAACAATGCATCATATGGAAAAAGTTACAAAAAAAGGTTGTAGAAAATTAAATTTCCTAGAACATGTACTCCAGTACATGTTTAGATTTATCAAATATTAAAGCAAATACTTCAAAATAACGGATAAGTGAAAAGAGCAAACACCCACTTTCGGTAGACCGGTTTTTACCAAAAACCAATCATTTTTTCTGACTTTTATAAAAATGTTAAGTATAAAATGTTACGTTGACCCGATTAATAGTTTTTGAGTCAGAGCACCCACAAAAAGCTATCACATACACACACACTCAGGCATCATCGAGAAAATGGTCAAAGCGTGTTCAGGGGACCTCAAAACGTGTATTTCTATTAAAAACTCGTAGTCGATTTTTTCATGAATACAACTTTCCCCTATACTACGTATATGGAGAAAGTAAAAAAGAAATAATATTCATTAATGGTGTTATTTCTACGGCAGCAAGCCATTAACGTATGTCACTTAAGCAAATGCTACTGCATTATATTATCTGATAAAAAACCTTTTGCGAGAGTTTGCAATGCTAGGCAGAAATTAATCCGCACGCAATTATGTGCTCTCCTAGAGAACTCTGCTTTTGGAGCAACGGTGCCAAAACCTTTCCGCCCGAGAGACACTTAACCCATTTCCTCATTCACCGCGGGCCGCATAGTCCACTTCATCCCTCTTTGCGAGCCACACCCAGTCGAAAATAGAATTGTAGAGTCATTTAAGGAATAAGTTCTTTGGTTGTGAATCGATATTACTTGATTTAATTGCACATACGTATTTTACTGAAATAAAGGGTTAAAGACAAAATATATTGTTTTAATAGGTCTCTGTTTTGATTTGATGCTACACTGTGCCTTTTAATTGCAAAGTTCATGGCAGGCAGAATGAAGACATTCGATGGGCCGAATGTTACCCGCGGGCCGTAGTTTGGGCACCAATGTTTTAGAGATTTGAATGTTTACGCGTCAAGAGACAAAGTCACCGTCTGTGACAGCGAGTATACGGAAAGGAAATTCGATTCAGATCACGCTCTTGCCTTTTAGCGCCATTTGTTCGTCGAACCGTAAAATGGCATGTTGTGAGGGAGTCCCTCACCTCCTCTCCCTCCCCTCTCTCTTTCTCTCTCCCTCACAGCCTTTCTTCCTCTTTCCACGCATTCTCGTCCCTCAATTACCGATTCGCTCGGTTTTGGTGGGTAAAAATCCAGGTCAGGCTAAATAGAACATTTTCAATTCTTCTTCCCGCAAGAGTCGTTCGCTCACAATAAAAATTTACTTGTTTTATATTTGCATAGGCTATCTTTTCACGCATTTATATCTATTATAAATAGCTGCTTCTTACTTAGAATAATATAGCAATGGTTTCAGAAGTGTGATCGGCGAATCTCTGGGGATTCCGTGTGGGTTCCTCAGGAGATCCGTAAACAAATTTCCTTAATGGCAGATACTAGTGAACGGAACCATTAAGAATGAAGCCCTCCCGAAACAGATTGACGTTAAGTTATTGCCCAAATAATGTCTTATGAATTGCTTTACTATAGCGCTCAGGATATCAATATATCAGCGCTTTCTATCAAAGTGTAGTTGTTTATATGGGCTAAGTTTACGAGCAGTTGTTATTCAACCCTTCCTGAGATTCCTCTAATCTTCATCTCTGCTAAAGGCCCACCTAGAATCTGTACTCTTACCACCGCTATTTATTTCAGCTTCGAGTAGGCCTCGGAACATGGCCGCCCCTAGGGCAGGGCGAATCGGGGCCCCATACTTTTAAGGGCCGGGGGGGGGGGAGGGGGGGGGGGAGCGCGCTTCGATATCACCGCAAGGAAAACTTAAGTTAAATTTAGTGGTAAATGTTAACAGGGTCCCACACACAAGAACGTATCCAGAGGGGAGGGTCCGGGGGATCCGGACTCCCCCCCCCGGTATACAGACATTCGTGAAATCTGCGATAACTACGCTACAAGTTTGGTACGTTGCCTCTTGCTACGCTGCCGCTTGCTGCGTTGAGTTATGAGATCTAAAAATGTTATAAATTTTGTATTATTTGAATAGGAGTTTTATTTAATCAACGGCTGGAAATTGGTTTTCGACCTCAGACATCCCACCCCCTCCCCGCGAAGTAAATTTCTGGGTACTTGCCTGCTCGCACAAGCCGATTGGCCCAGGGCCCCGCACCTGTCTAGGGGAAATTCTGCCTCGGAATACAGGTTGCGAAACACTATAATAGATTTCAGTCCGAAAATCTGCGACAGACAACGGAATCAGCCGAATTTCATGAAAGCCATAATTCTAGATTATTTAAAATTAGTATATTACCCATAAAAAATGGCGGGTTCAAATCAATAAAAACGGAATTTAAATTTTTAAATGTTAATAAATTATTTTATCTATCACCGTTTATATTGATTCCTAAAAATATTAATAATGTAATATAAAATA
Organism: Tanypteryx hageni; assembly: GCA_028673005.1. Lineage (NCBI taxonomy): Eukaryota > Metazoa > Arthropoda > Insecta > Odonata > Petaluridae > Tanypteryx > Tanypteryx hageni. The sequence continues at coordinate 241,811,557 of CM054113.1, read as the reverse complement.
CGAACTCTACGATTATGTTTTTATATAACTGAAATAATAAGCAACACTGGTAGAAAAAAAAACGTAATATTTTCCGTTTTCTTAGAATTCAAGTTCAATGCACATTAGGGCGGGCCGAAAATCAATTTTTTTCGAATTCGATGAGGCCTGCCCTCACAAAAGTTGTGGTTTTACATCCGATTCACGGAGAAAAAGAATTTTTGCCCTATAATAATACCTTCAGGTTGCGCATCGGACTTGGAAATTCGCATTTTCGAGAAAAATTGCATGATTTGTGAAAGTTTGTCAATCTCTGGTGGGGCCTAATTTCCACCTGCAGGGGCATCAGCTGGTGTCAAAATCGATTACCTAAAGAGTTTATAATACTTTGGGGATGTCAAAACCATGAAATATCGCTCAATTTTCTTTCGTAAAGAGAACGAAAATATCGCATTTTACACAGTAACTTGTCCAACCTCCGTTCCGCGGACTACTTTTATTTGCGCGGCTCTTAACAGCAAGAATGTAAGCAGAGTGCTTACATTGTTGCTCTCTCTGACAGCAACAATGTTGCTAACTCCCCTCACATTCCCCTCCATCCCTTGACGAGTTCTATCCTAACTGAGCATGGCTGGGTAACATTCACGGAGCGGTTGTGCAGTTTTTTCCGTACTGTTAAGTAATAAAGGTGCCTCTTACAAAAAGAAGACCTGTTCCTCGATAAGAGAAGTGATCAGACCACCGGAGGAGCTGTCTAGCTCAGTGTTACCCACACGTTTGAATGTGGTGCGTTACTTTCAACCAGGGGTATGAAACTCTTATGGGAGAATATATTCCCAGCTTTTACACGTAGTTCACTCTGATAAGGGGTCCGCTAAAGGCGCTGCAGTCGCAGCCAGCTCTCTCTCTTTTTTCCCTCTATTTCTCTCCCTCTCTCTACCACATCACCGCAGCGCCACACGTTCCTTGTGTATCATAGCGGAACAGCGGCCATTTTGCTTGATATAAGTTCGCCATTGCTTATTGAGATGTTGACAGTTACTCTGATTTTGTCAAGTAGATATATAGTAGATATGCATTCATCACTGTTTAAGAAAACGTGACGGAATGAATTTGTTCTGATCTCCAATCAACAGGTAAGTCTTAAAAATAGCATATATTTTTGAAAAAAATTCTAACGAACTAGTTCTACGAAGTGTTATGTGAATACGTTTGTAAGAATGCTTTTATATTTTCTTTACAGATACCTGCACTGGATAGATCTCCTAGGAAGGAAGAAAATAAATTTCACTCGTTTTTTTGTGTGCGAGAAGCATTTTTAGGTGTTAAGCCTCGCTTACTTCACCTAGCTGTGCCATCCATTGCCCTGGCCGTGAATATGGTACGTGTCAGTTCACAAAATAAGCCGTAATTTTAGATTGAGTAACTGAAATTTCTGTTTAAAACTTCTCGCGTTTATCAGTAGATTGTAGAAGTCTGGAAGTTCAACTGCAACATAGACGCCAGGGGATAGAATTGTGCTTGTAATAGAATGAAATAAGTATACCATAGTGGTCTCATTGTTTTAATTTGAAATATTTTGAATTTACAGAAATTGTTAACTTGATTATTTCTTGTTTCTTATTATGCATTTGTTTGTAATCCTAGACTTTAAGATAATTCTTTGTTTCAAAACGTATTTAGAAATACATATATATTTTTCGATCGAGAAATTGAAATTTCAATATCAAATGTTTCCTTTTTATTTGATGAGTGCATATAGATCTTAAATAAACTAACTGTAACTGCTGCGAACACGTAAACGTCAGCAAATACAACTGTGCTTAGAATAAATTATAAATAAAGTGGACATTTTCTAGTGAAATGTGATGTGTTTAATTTTACAAATGGCAATGTGATCTTCATAGACAAATTGTCTATGAACCGCAATGGGCCGTAAGCGCATTTGCTTTATTTTACATTTATTGCAACATTTAAAGCATGCCCATTGCCTCCTGCATCAATTTCATTAGGTTTAGCAGGTTTAATGATTGGCATTCTTAGAAATTCATTTCCATTCTTTTTACAGGTGGAACTGTGTGTGTTCCAGGGCCGAAGAAATCACTTTACAATAGATTTTTGCTTGATCCACAAATTCATCCTTGAGGTGAAAGTTTGACGTTTTTCGTCGTCCACGTGAATTTCCTTTAAATACGTTCCATGCATAAAAGGTATTAACGTTATAAAATCTGGTTACAATACTTCATTTTTATATCTTTATTGTGTAATATTTATGTATAAATATCTCACTGTTATGTAATGTGATAATGAATCTGTACTCTCGCAATGTGTGATATACGGTAATAAATTTGATTTCTTAAATGCAATTCTTTCATTTAAGTCCATTTCTTTTGTCCCTCTAATTTATATTTGCTACGATTATCGTATTAAAACTGGAGGGGAAAGGGGTGAGCGACATCCTGTGGTGACGTCACGCTACCCTTCGTTAACACGTAGTTCCAGATTTTCCCGTTGACCCATCGATTGTCGCCTTCCATGGAAAACCTGGGAATCGTTTTATAGCATTGTTTCCGGTCTTTCCGTAGGGGTACTAGTCTTTGCTTTCAACTGATTCGTATGGACCAGAAGATTGCGTTGGACGGGAAGGATCCTCCGGCCTCGACTGTTTCGTTATTTGTGGCAGATAGATTAGAATAGTTATGGCAGAGTGCTTACATTCCAACAGTGTCACGGGAAAGAATTCAAGATTTAGCCCTTAAAGATATCAAGTCAGTCCAAGCACTGAACAAATCTCACGCCAGGGATAAAGGTAGTTCACCTGCGTTTGAGAAGAAATAACATAAATATCTCGAGCATAGTCACGGCCTCTTTGACATTGGGAGCTGCAAATGTACAGATTTACACAAATACAAATGTCCAGTGAAGGTACCAGTCATCGAACTAGACTTCCTAGATGGTCAGCGAACTTAAAGAAAAATGTTTATGTCCTCTGTTGACACCAAGACCACCCGTGTACAAAAAACGGTTGGCTAGAAAAAAACAAGAGACTGGCAGTGAGAAAAATCGTATGAAGAGCGAATCATCTGCATTTTCTTCAAGTTCTGCTGGTGATGGAGCCTGTGAAGCAGAAGAGCCTCATCCTGTAAAGGATGAGTGTAATCATGGCATGGTTTACGTTCCTGACATACGGACGACTCCAAGTACCGACAAAAGTCAGACCCGAATGAAACGCATCATTTTCAAAAGCTTGTGATCGGACTGGTTTTTCTGATCGAGTGGCTGCTCATTTAGCATCTTCTTTATTAGTTGATCTGGATAATAATCTTCTGGAATGAGAAAATCTCAGCATAGTTGCAGACAAAAACAAGGTGACGCGTGAACGTGCAAGGACACGGCACGAAGTCCTCTTGAAGTCCTCTGACGTAACTCGTCTAGACTTAGATGGAAGAAGTGACCTGGCGAAAGTTAACGAACTGGGACTAGATGGAAAATTACATCAGAGAATAAGGCATGAAGAGCATGTTACCTTCGTTCAATAACCCGGGTCAACTTACATAGGACACGTTACACCCCTATCACGTGATGCAGGAGATATTTCTTTGTCCATCTGGAGTTTTTTTGTGACAAAGAAATAAAACTAGTAAACCTTGCGTTCTTAGGTTCTGATGGAGAAGCAACTAATACAGGCAGACACAATGGCGTCATACGACGGCTAGAGAATTATGTCAAAGGGCCACTGCAGTGGATTGTTTGCCTGCTACATGCAAACGAAATACCACTTCGTCGCCTCATTGAAAAGTTTGATGGGAAAACATTTGGTTCAACGGTTTACCTTCGGTTGGGAAGTGTCTCCGAGATTGCGAAACACGTCCTGCGGTAGAATTCGATGCGATTAAACTCAGATTTTACGATTGAAAAGGTTCCTGATGACCTCAGTGCTGACCAGATATACCTTTTGAGGGTATGTGTTTCGACCGACGACTGTCCTAAATACCTAGCTGCAATGCTCTCTGGCCCTCTCAACCATGCACGCGGGCTGACAACAGCCTCTCGGATTTTGAGGGAGTACGTAGCGTCGGCATACCCCTCTGACGAATTAAAACTTTTCGCCACCTTCATTGTGCGCGTGTATGGTCCCAAGTGGTTCCATATGAAAAGATTCTGTAGGATTTTTGACGCACCTAGGAATCTGTGGCTGACAACAGTTAGGATCAGATACCTACCTGAACATGCCAAGAAAATAGTGTAGAGTGCCATACGGTATAACGCTTTCTGGCGCATTCCGAGAATATTCTGGTGTCGATGCTTGCAGACAAGAGGACAGCAGTGAGGCAGAAGGCAGCTTCTCTTATCATTAACATCAGGTCAAAGAGAGATGGTGCAGGAGGGAAGACAATTCGTAAATTCATTGTAACAGAACTCAACTTTGAAGCACAGGATTACACGGACTGGATTGATTTGGAGAAATGTTCTCTCACAGAGCCACCCGTGAAGATGCCACTCACCGACAATGACCTTCTCAACATCAATAAAGAAGGCTATGAGTCTCCGCTAGAAAAACTACACAAATACTTCCTGCTTCCGTGCCACTGCCAGGCTGTTGAAAGATGCGTGAAGGTAGTCACAGCTGCCTCAACACAAGTGTTCGGCCGGGAGTCAAGAGATGGATTCGTCATGACCTGACTATACGATCGCAAACACATGCCTATCTGTGAACATAAATGCCATTTCAAATCTAGCTAACCCTGCCCAGCATATTAGGTTGGGTGGTCGGGTGGGGCACGGGAGGCATTCGCTTTGCAGCCACCTGCACGTGGTGGGTGCTGGGCAGTTTCACTATGAAGCTGGCTAAGAGCTGCTAATAACAGTATTCTGTTGGACAAGTTCCTGGGTGAAATGCAATATTTTCGATCTCTATACCGATGAAAATGGAGCGATATTTCATTGTTTCAACACCACGAAAGTATTGTAATTCCTTCAAGTAACCGATTTTGACACCAGCTGAGGCCTCTGCAGGTGGAAATTAGCCACCACCGAAGATTGACAGACTTTCACAAATCATGCAATTTTTCTCGAAAAGGCGAATTTTCTTGTCCGATGCGCAACCTGAAGATATTATCGTAGGGCAAAAATTCTTTTTCTCCATGAATCGGATGGAGAACCACAACTTTTGTGATGTCAGGCCTCATCAAATTCGAAAAAAATTGATTTGTGGCACGCCCTAATGCACATTATTTCGCTAAAACTCATATGTTAACTGATTGTATCTTCAAACCAAAGCTTCCGTTGATATGTAAACAAATCGAAAAAGAAATTAAATTAAAAATGCTTTTGATTGTAACTTATGTATATAATTTGATGCATAATATCATTAGCTAAAATAAAATGCTGTTAAAATACTAGAATTGTACAATACTATTACTTATTTACTTCCACTTCCATTGGTGATTCCCATATCAAGATTTCACTATATCGGATTAATATTTATCGGTTGCCGAGGCAACTAAGCGGCACGAAGGAATGATGAAATAGCGCTATTATTATAATAGATCCTTTGCGAGGAAATTATGATTGAGATAACGATACTATTGCTGTGAACATAAGTGAGGTAACTGTTACGAGGAAAGGATATCGTAAGAAATTTCGCAATGAAATCGCTCTGTTTTTTGTGGAAGGTCCTTTCCATGTATCCGATCTGCTAACAAACATTTCATGGTTGCAGAAGCTAACATACTAGGCAGATATTTGCTCTCAAATTGAAGTTAAATAGAATTAACTACTTCACAGTAAAATTCAAAATTAGAGACACACAATGAAAAAGGGGGAGGAAAAGCAGGAAAAGACAATAAAAATTATAAACTTACAGGTTTAGGGGTTGTTACTCCACGCCAGGGACCTGATGTCACTCACACATTCACTCACTCAATCGCACAAGCACTAATCCTAAAGGTGAATATAAAATTGAAGCTTTATATGCAAGGCAAAAGCGCTAAAAATTTTACTGCAAAAGACAACAAAGATTCGATACTATGAATACTCGTTTTCTGGGCTGAATGCGTGAACGAGAAGAACTTTCAGGGTTTTTCCATTATTAGGCAGTATCTGGAGAAGATTAAGTGCAAATTAGATTGTAGTGTTCTGAGTGACATTGTTCAGCATCTGCGTGAATGAATTTCAACTTTTTGGAGACGAGGATATCAATTGGGGCGAAAAGCGTTTTTATCGATGTAGATGTATTAATAAATAAACCAGTAAACAGTTTCTCTGTGAAGGCATTAGACAGTATCATTGGCATTACACCAGATTTTGAAACGCAGCAAAGACAACGAAATCTCTTTGATAAACTCATGGGATAGCTTCACACATGAACATCCAAATTTATCTAAAACTGCGTTTTTCAAACTTCTGCCCTTCTCAACTAGGTACTGGATTTTCTAGATGCGCTGCCACCAAAAATAAATACCGCAATCGATTTAATGGCGCACGAGATGTGAGAATTCAGCTCTACCTCAATATTCGACGACTTGAGAGTAGAAAACAATGGAAACACATGTGGATCTGGCCGTAGGTATGTAGCAATACTCTTGTTTCATTTTTAAACTAGCTGAAATTACCCGGCGTTGCACGGGTTTTTAAGTCAAAACAAAAAATATTGGGGAAGATTTGAGACTAATACCAAGTAATGAAACCACTTGAACTTTTATTGTAGTGCTTAATGATATGCCATATTTCTTGTCTTCCATCATTTGTCCATATAAATACATTTTTCCCGCATCCTTTATCAACAAATTTGGCGAATTTGTATTTTTTATCAAATAATCATAATAAACAATCGATGGAATAACTTTTAAAACATAGTTATTTCACTCGAATTGATTTCTAGTGAAAGAAATTTCATCATATCATATCATGAATCTCAACGACGTTAAAACCTTGGGCAGGAATTTCAAGCTCTAGGGATGCAAGCGGTGGAAACACGTTTGAAGATACATTCAAATTTAGCTTAACCATACGTTATCCCATGCAAAGGCTGTTTTTATGGGTCTGATTTGAATATTTTAATGTCAAACCTACGAAACAAAATGAGTTTCCGGGCTTTAAATCGAATTCGGCGATAAAAAGTGTTGGCATGACATTGAAAGTATTATTGTAATCTAATAAGGATAATTGGCATAACTGATGAATATAAATGTTCTATTGAAGAGAAAGCAAAGTGTTTATATAGGTATATACGAGAGAAAAAATTTAATTACATTTTAGCTGAAATTAAAGTATTGTTATCAAAGTTTTTTTATTGAACCTTCTGAGAAATCTTTCACTTTATTAATTTTTAATGTTAATGAAAAACAAATTTCGCTGTCTATTAAGTATAGAGAATATGCAGAATATATAAAAAGTTTTTATAGAACGAAAGTACTTAACGTTTCACATTTAAACTGTCTTCCGCTTACCTTTTGAAACGATTAGCCAGATTTATAGTCTTTTTGGAGATTGTCCTTCTTTGAACAATCTTAGTGTTTCTTTCTTCCCTACTTTAGTTTATATTAGGTATATATTATTTCTTTTGATTAATATTAAGTATTATTTATAACGGTTGTCAAGTAGGTTGTTAATCCAACAATACGCTCATTTCCGTGTTATTTAAATTGGAAAAATTAAAAGAGGAAAATATTTTTTATGAAAAATGTAGTCAAATCGCATTAAAAACCCTCCCATTTTGCTTACTTTCTTATTTCGGTTATAATGAAACCTTTATCTTGCTTCTACGTTCTGTAGTTGTTGCGTTATAAATGCACAAACAAACAAACAAATTCTTCAAAATATGTATGGTAGAGATCATGTTTGCGTTTTTTTTCAGAGAATAAACGGAAAGTGTTCGTGGCGAAAATGGATCAGCGGCAGAAAAGGTTTCGAGAAACACTGGAATAAAGGATATAGTAGGATTTAAATGTTTAGGTGCTTCTAGAAGGGCTACAGACCTGAAGTTTAGCAGTATGATAGGTAATTGGGTACAATTCATGGGGAAAATAGCAAATTCAAAAAATAAAATTTTTACGGAGTTATATTTGACCTTATTGTACCGCTTCAATATCCAATAAGAAAAACATGAAAATACGTGCAGGGCTTTATAAAAAGGCAATTTCAAATATGTTAAATTTGAGAGAGAAACTCAAATAAAACGGTTCTATAGCTGAAAGAATAAGGTTCATTATTTTTGAAGACTCAATTCAAATCGATGCAGAATTATTTTTTAATCGGAAATTCAACTTCCATGGCAACGAGTACAATGCTAATCCTAATAGCATCGATGTGATGATTTTTAATGAGGGATTGAGTTCTGCCAATGACAAATACATACGGTGACGTCATGATTTAGATACACGATACACCGTATTAAATAAAAAACACATTACTCATTTTAATTATGGTGATCGATTATCTATATACCATAATAACAATGATCTGGTGCTTTTAATGAGAATCATTGAACTATATTACAATGCCATTGATTTCAAACTACGGCGTAAACTTATGATGTCATCGTTTTACCAAAACATGAAATTTAGCAAAACGACAAAAGTATTTTATTGTCACCTTCTTTTACTTTGTCTTTACAGGGGTGTATCTTTTCATTCATGGCATTAAGTTCGTATTCTCATTTCTTCCTTGGGTGCCCATAACTTCTCTTATTCAGATATGTTGGATAACTTGTTTAGTGTGCCGGATACCATTTCTTAGAAATTCACAAAAGTCTTGCTTCTTCTCAAGAGCGAAGACCGCGAGCAATTTATCTTTTATAATTCGTATATACAACAAAATATTCGTCTGCTACAAAAATCCATCTAACTTCAATATGCAGCTTTGCAAATGAGCATGACTTATGATGTCTGCGTTTAACATAAATTCACCATGTTAATAACTTCGATAAGGACGGCTCTCGTTCCAGTCTTAATGTTTTTACAAACAAAACTTCACGATGCGAAAGATGTGTTATTTTTCGTCAAATTTCATGACTAATTAAACAAATCCCTTTAATGACATACCCAGTTATCCATAATATAAAATCACTTCCAAAGTTTCCGATGGCCCTGGAACAGTTCAAAACGTGCATTTTTTGTAAAACATACGAGAGACGTCCTTAGTGGAAACAAAACGATCCAATATTGAAAAGGACGAAGGAGCAAACATAGCGCAAAGAGCGAAAATTCATTAATTGGCAAATCAGAGATATTCGCTTTTTAGTTTACTCTGTGGGCAAAGTTCAACAAACAATGCAATAAGTGCGTGCACTCACGCATAAAAGTGATGGCGGAGCAAATTCAATCATGCTTCTGGCGCCCCTGAAGGCAACGCGTGAAGGTCACAATTGGGGAGAAGTGCTGCGCAGAGGCGATCTCCGAACTCCCTCCCTAATAGACCTCTCTATCGATAGAAATGATTAATAGAGGGATGTAATATTAAGTTGTAATCTCTGTCTCTTTCCTCGTTACCTTCGTCAAATCCTCTCCCCGGCTGCAACCAGGATTGCCAACTTTACCTGTACTCCTGAAATTGCCAGTCCAGTCTCTCGAGGGCAAATTGATCCGGAGGCAGCAATTTTCGCAAGCCACACAGATATGCCAATTCGTGATATTGACTTAAACCTTAAATTCATGGCGTCATAATGCGATAACAAATGGAAATACGTATACTATAAGTGGAGCTTCTTCTCTCGATGGCGTGCCACTAATAATTTTTATCATTCTCTTATATCGTTCAAATCATAGCATAATTTCTCCGAGCAATATATTGGCTCTTCCAAACATGTTGCATCGGGTTCATTATTTATTTAAAAGCGCATTATATACATGAACATTATCATCAGCAGTTTCTGTCCGCGGACAGATCCGTGAGTCATTCTTTCCCTCCCTTTTCTGCTTTCAATTAGCTCAAACATTCCTCTTCCATTTGCCATCGAAGATTTCATCCAGTCGAGCAAGGAGGAATATTTGTCTATATATATTTGCGTGTGTACGCACGAGGAATGGGAAAGGTAAAATGAGATTAGGGTGGCAACAAGGCGTCGCAGGCAAGCCCAGTGGACACATCTTATAGTTGGAGGTTCGACACCCTCAGCGGCACCCACGCCGAATCTCCTCTTTCCCACGACACTTTGATATGCCACCCTCCCTTATATAAATGCACTATGTATATATATTCGCTTGATGGACTTGGCATCCCTAGCTTCACTCAGCAATTCCCCTTCTCCTCTCCCCCTCTCCTTCCCTCCCCCTCCCTCCTTCCCTGCCCCCTCTCCTTCCCTCCCCCCTCTCTATCTCTCTCTCCCCTTCCAACCTACTTCCCTTCTCTACTGTCGTTGTGCAATGGAGGTCATGAGATGAGAGAATATTCCTTTCTCACGCTCAAGGCCACGTCTCTATGTTTCCTCAAGGAGACTCGTCCAAGGCATCTATATTTATAAAAAATGTAAAATATATGAAAAATTTCAGATCCTAGAAACGCCGATAAAATAAATTATAGATAGAAAGCTTGCTCAGTGAGATGATAAAAAGCAAACGTATGATGCCTGCGAATCCTTGGTTTTTAAGTTATGAATTTATACTGCATAAAACTTACAGCTAATAATATGAGTGGCATATAATATTTCGGCTTTAAACAAAGTAGTAAATTTGTTACTCAGAGAAACTATCAAATCTTTTTAAATGATCTGGACGAGTTATATTTTCACTCCAGCAGTGAAAGAATATTCCATCTTAATTTCTCAGATAAACATCAAGCTGTGTAATAAACTAGCTATCAGGAAAACGTCGCTCGTAGCGTGAAAGACGTAATGATTAAAACTCTCTTCGCGTCGCTCTATGGGCATTCGTCCGTAACCCCATACCCTCTCCCTCTCTCTCCCAACCATTTCCTCTCTCTCCCATTCCCTCTCTCTCCCTCCCTCCCTCTCTCCCTCCCTCCCTCTCCCTCACTCTCTCTCCCTCTCTTTCCCTCACTCTCTCCCTCTCTTTCCCTCTCTCTCGCTCCCTCTCTCTCCCACCATCTCCCTCCCTTTAGCACCCATTTCCTCTCTCTCCTTCCCTCCCTCTCTCCCTCCCTCTCTCTCTCTCCCTAATAATCTCCCTCTCTCACAATTCCTATCTCCACTCCTAGCGATCTTATTTCCTCCCCTTTCTCTCATCGCATCCTATAGTAATCCATTGTCACCTCGTCACTTAATGTCTTTTCCGATTTTTCTTTCAACTTCTTACTGCGTCCTCTTTTCTTCTCCATCAGATTCTTATCGTTATACATTATCAGGAACCTTTTCTCGCCGTTTTAAGCTATTTCTCAGAATGAATCTAATCCTTGTCTTTCGTGGCTTCCGATATCAAAAATGAATCACATCGAAATATTTATCCTTCCATCACCGCATTTTCTCTTTCAAATAGTATACAGTTAGAGCAGCCACCATCCCCTCTCCCCCTTCCTTCCCCTCTCCCCCTTCCATCCCATCTCCTCCTTCCCTCCCCTCTCCCCCTTCCCTCCCCTCTCCCCCTTCCCTCCCCTTCGCTCCCCTCTCTCCCTTCCCTCCCCTCTCCCCCTTCCATCACCTCTCCCCCTTCCCACTCCACTCCCCCTTCCCTCCCCCCTCCCCATTCCATCCCCTCTCCCCTTCGCTCCCCTCTCCCCCTTCCCTCCCCTCTCTTCCTTCCCTCCCTTCCCCCTTCCCTCCCCTCTCCCCTTCCCTCCCCTCTCCCCTTTCCATCTCATCTCCTCCTTCCCTCCCCTCTCCCCCTTCCCTCCCCTCTCCCCTTCGCTCCCCTCTCTCCCTTCCCTCCCCTCTCCCCCTTCCATCCTTCCATCACCTCTACCCCTTCCCACCCCACTCCCCCTTCCCTTCCGTCCCCCTCATTCCCTCTCCCCCTCCCCTTCCCTCCCCTCTCCCCCTTCCCTCCCCCCTCCCCATTCCATCCCCTCTCCCCTTCGCTCCCCTCTCCCCCTTCCCTCCCCTCTCTTCCTTCCCTCCCCTCTTCTCCTTTTCTCCCTCCTCCTCCATCTTCCCTCCCCCTCCACTTTCCCTCCCCTTCCCTCCTCCCCTTCCCCCCTCCTCCACTTTCCCTCCCCCCTCCCTCACTTTCCCTTTCCTTCTCGCCTCCTCCCGCTCCGAGTACCACTTCGCTCCGGAGGCCCGCTCGCAGTCCCTTTCGCTCGCCCCAGCTGCTTTGCCTCCCGCCAACGCCTCTCTCTCTCTTTCGTACATTTCGTCGCCATTCTGATTTGCAGCACATTCGACATCATTCTGGAAAGGATTCTCGTTGCAAGGGTGAGTACGCTTTTGTCCACTTATCTGTTTCCCCTCTCGGAGACTTCCACGAACCGTTTTGCGAGTGATTTCAACGCCAGCCTCTTGTTAGCGAGATTTGTCTGCGGGAAATTGCGATCGGTCCCGGAAAAGGCACGGCTGAGGACGACCGTTTTCTCTCAGGATTTCTAAAACACTTTCGCAGTGCGACGCAGCGTCCTGGTAAGCGAGAGAAACGGCTCTCTTTCGAAACGTATTAGCAACGTTATAGTAATTATTTACACTGAGTGATTAGTTAGCAGAGGACGAGTTCCTCAGGATACAAGTGATTACAATTTAACCGGAATCGAAGCAGAAATTAAGAACGGTGGATATTTCTGCCGAATATAATCCCCGGAGAAATATATATTTCTTAATGGTGTTTCTAATTCTAGTTGTTAGTGCCTTTTCAATAAATGCGTCGATTCAGGTAGTAGAACCTTTGATCATAGTACAGAGATCAATTAAATATGTATTAATCGTGTAATAGTTAGTGGTATAGTATAAATAAATGTATTCCGATATGGTAATCAAATTTATCTTGATAATTTAACCATAAGTATCAGCGGTAATTAATGTCTCCCGTTTAAACATGTGCATCGATGTTTTGTGCTTTGTTGTTCTGAAATTTTGAATCATTTTGTCGTCTATGGCCGTTATGTCCCAGCCATAATCGAAATCTAACCATTGTAGTGTTTTGGAACGATTAGCGGTTTCATGAATCCGGAGCTGATGAAAAAATAATAGCAGGCAGAAACGCCATGCTACGTTTTTGAGTTCACCGAAGCGGTCCCGAAGCACATTCGCCCCACAATTGCGCGAATAAATAAAAAATCAAATGTTAAATGAATATCATTAGTTAATAAATGTGAACCGAGTTTCCCTCGAAGAGACTCTAATGGGAATTTCATAGACTGCCGCATGTAAAGTATTATTTTCTTCTAGAGACGAAACTTGTTTTGGAAGCCGCCCATACACGTCACACCTTTCAAAGGAATTGATTCCCATTAATAACATGAGAGCTATTCAGTGAAATCCCTCTTTCGGGTGAGCAACCCTCTGATCGGCAGTTTGTCTCGAAACCTGTTTTGTTTCTGCTTCGGAGAGGTTTCACCGAATTACGGGATCTAGGTCGCCCTTAAAATATTCCGAGAGGTGTCGCACGTATGGGTTCATTGGGAGCGTCGCTTTAAATATGAGTATCGAAACTGAATCATGAGATATTTTCATACTATGAATAATCCAAGTAATCATGTAATAGCGCTGCAATGTTCACAACATGAAACAGTAAAGAAAGTCGTATGGGTTTTCCAGCGACTATTTTTTACAATAAAGGAAACAGCACGATGTCTTTTAACTAGTTTATTAAAATAAGGAGTATTTACTGCACTTTTGCTTTGATATGAAGATATAGCTGTGCGGATAAAAGGAAAAATCGGGTAAAATATACCCCGGTGGCCTCACTCATGTTGCTCGCATTTCCTTCGAGTAAGTTTCTTGTTATATTCGTCGAGGTTATATAACGTTGTTGAACCTCAAATTTATTTGCGAAAAAGTCGCAATGCACCTAATGGTCCTTTTATAATAATTATAAGCATCGTTCTTTCAACGGAATTCGGTTGGAATTTTCCTTCGCGTGTTAGTCTTGTTATACAAACATAAAGAGAAAATGGCTTCGGTGCGGTTCCTAAATATTTCCACCATTAACTTTTTTTCTCAATATACAACAAATATTAAGAAGTAGACTACACCTATTCCATAATTCAACCTCGAGCAATGCCTTAAAAATCATTTTCTTATTCTATTAAATGCAGTTTAGTCATGAAATCACTTGAAAACCATAAAAATTCAATTTAAAATAAGTAGATTAGTCTGACTGGGAGCTTATGTTGCTGCCTTCGCCTCACCATTTGTTCCAAAGAGAGAGAAAGAAGTTTTGCATCTTCGAGCAGATTTGCATTGTTAACAGAAATAATCTATAAAACTTTGGACGCGACCCAGCTGACAGTATGGTATTATGAATTCGAACTACTGGCAGTAATTCCGTGATAATTATATTCGGAACTTGACGCTCTTACGGTGGGCTATCCAGACGGCTCTTAATGTGGATCCCGAACCATCAAATATCAATAGTAATTTATATTGCATACGAGGCATTTTTGTTTCTATTCCTATAGTGAAGATGTTTCTCCTCTTAAAGCAGGAGTTATTAACCTGGGATCCGCGGACACCCAGCGGATCCAGGGGGACCCCGGAGAGGGCCCATGGAAAACTAAACACACTAGGTAATTGCCGTCAAAAATGACGAATATGCACGAAGAATGTATTAGATTAAATTAAAGCACTTCCCATTCTCTCTCTCTCTCTCTCTCTCCCTCCATCACTTCCTCTCTCTCTCTCTGTCTCTCCCATTCTCTTATGAAAATATATTACATAAATGGTTTAGAAATCCGTATATGCAAAAAAGTTAAGAATCCTTGCCTTTAAGACATACGATTCTGTTACACTCTTACATTTTCTTAAAAAAATGTAGTTGTTAATAATTTTCATATAAATCATTTTAGGATTTCGTTACCAGGGACAGAAAATTCTCTTTTGTTTGGATGTAACCACACAGAAACCGATCTTGCTGATAATCCATCTTCTGTATAGTAGCTCGGGACGACTACTTTTACCTGAAATACGGTTCTAGTTTGCAAAAATTTTTATAGATAAAGAATTAAACTATACCTCCGACTGGAATAATGCTTAAATAAAATTTTACCGCTCAAAGTTTCGGAATATTAAGTTTCATTAGTCAAAACAAATTTACTCATGGTTGCCAACTTTGTCTAAAATCCATTTAACTGCTAATCGATCAAATTGTGAAATTAATTTAAGATTTAGTTTAGGTATAGTAATAGAGCTTTTAATGAAATAAAATGAGAGAAAAATCTATTTTCTGTTATATTCCACAGATTTCATTTTAAGATCTGCCGGTTTCCACGTAGCATCTCATCATCAGATCCGGAAATGGGTTTTTCCGCTGAATTACGCCTGCCTAAATTATACCAATATGAATTGCCGAAAACTTTATTTTAGGTTCGGCCATCGTTATTCCCCATCTGTTTGCGAAAGGATCTCTCCTTAATTTCACGTAACATGTGAATATATATATATATATTTTTTTAAAACCGCACTAGATAGACTGTAGCGTCGCAGAATGTAAAATACCAGAGGCTGCTTACAATACAAATGATTTCATGTTGGAGTGGATAAATCTGGCAGAAAGTGAATGATTACATGATTACATCATTCAGTTTAGCACTTGTTCATCAAATGTAGAAAGCAGGAGTTGCGGAAGTCTTCCAGTGACTTTAGCTTTGTTGTCTTTACGGGTAACTCATTCCAAAGTCTGCAGGACGTTACATGAAATGAATTACTGAAAATTTTTGTTCTATGAGTTGGAATATTTAGCGTTCTTGAGTTAATGGTGTTTTTTTCGTGTAGAGAAGAGAGAAAGGAATAGTTCTACGAAAGATAAGAGGGAGAGTTTGAAGACAATAGCCGAAATAGTGTATTAAGGATATGGAGTTTTCTGCGGGAATCGAGATTAAGCCATGACATCTTTTTGTAATAGTCAGATATATGATCTGATTCTTTAAGGTTAAAAATAAATCCTACGCAGGAATTTAAAGTTTTTTGAATTTCATTGGACAGCTCTACTAATAAATCACTGTAGACCACGTCGCAATAATCTATATGAGGCAGAAGAAGAGAGGATACGAGTTTTAGCTTTAAATTGTGGGGTTGGAAGTTTTTTAGTCTCTTCAATGAATAGAGGGAGGAGTTTACTTTTTTACAAACACTAGTGATATTGTCTGTTCACTTGAGTGTGTCATTTACAATAAGACCAAGATTTTTTACGTTTTTAAAGAATTGGATGGGTGCATTATCAACTTGCGGACAGTCGATATCGAAGTTGATGTGATTTAGATGGATTTATTTTTAGGACATGATAACTGCTCCATTCCGTAAGTGATTTAAGGTCCGCATTCAGCTTATTAATGGCGTCTGAAAGTTATGAGGTTTTTGAATCTGAAGGTCGTCGGCATAGAGGTGATAGAAGCACGATGTAATTGCCGTGGAGATGTCATTAATGTAAATGGAGAACAAAAGAGGACCGAGAATTGATCCTTGTGAGACACCTCTGGTGACGGGGAGCCCGAGGAGGAGGAATTATTTAGAATTACTTTTTGGTGACGGTTATTTAGGTAAGATGAGAGTCAATCTAACGTAGCACGTGGGAAACCCATGCCTTTGAGTTTGTCCATGAGGATATCCTTCTCGATTGAATCGAATGCCTTAGAAAAGTCGACTAATGTTACAACTATAATTTTTTGTGTCCATCGCTGCGCGTATATCGTCAGTTATTTTTAAAAGAGCAGTGGATGTGCTGTGGTGTTTTCTAAATCCAGATTGGAAAGGATCTAAAACACTGCGTCTTTGGATGAAGTCAGCCATTTGCTCGTAAACCAGTTGTTCTAAGACCTCAGATAGGGTTGGTGAAATATTTTTAGACATGTGATCGTTTAAATTTTCTGGAGCTGATTTTTTTCGGAAGAGGAATGACCATAGCTTTTTTCCACTGTGAAGGAAATTTACCCTGAATTAGTAATGTGTTTATGATGTCAGTAATACGGCAGGATATAAGGTGTGAGTTTTAAGCACCTGAGTGTCTGAATCTGTGAAATAGGAGAGAAATTGAAATCAGTTAGACTAGCTGTTGACTAGAAGTTTTTCTTTCTGTCATGGAAAGTGACGGTAATGCTTTTTTTAGTTAAGGGTGTAGTAGTAAAGAATTGGTTAAGTGCGTCGAGGGAGAAGTTAGAATTGGGAATCTGTTTTTTTTGTTTACCTATGCCCGTGTTCCTTAAGATTCTCCTAATTGATGCTTGCAATTTGTTAGTGCCAATGATAATGTTTTAACTTGGAATTTATTAGCATCTGCTTATTTTTATTAAGCAATTGCTTGTAGTATTCATGATCAACAAACCCCTTCGTCCTTTTGAAGTCACAAAAGCAGCGCCTCTAAGTTTCATAAAGAGTTTTATTTCTTCCGTTATCGACGGCGTTTGCCGTTTGGAGACGCGAATCGCTTTCATAGAGAGAGGGAGAGAGAAAGAGAAGAAGGAGAGAAGAGAGATAGAAGGGGGAGAGGGAGAGAGATGGAAGTAGAGAGAGGGAGAGAGAGAAGAGGGAGAGAAGAGGGAAAGAAAGAGGGAGAGATAGAAAAGAGAGAGAGAGAGAGGAGAGAGAGAAGAGGGAGAGAAAGAGAAGAGGGAGAGAAAGAGAAGAGGGAGAGAAAGAAAAGAGAAAGAGAAAACAGTGTGAGAGAAGAGGGAGAGAGAAGAGAGTGGGAGAAGAGGGAGAGTTAAGGGGGAGAAGATGGATAGAAGAGAGAGAGAGATGGAGGGAGAGAGAGAGAAAAGGGAGAGAAAGAGAGAAGAGGGAGAGAAAGAAAAGAGAGGGATAGAACAGAGTGAGAGAAGAAGGAGTGAGAGAAGAGGGAGCGAGAAGAGAGGGAGGGAGAAGAGAGGGATAGAGAAGAGAGGAAGAGAGAAGAGGGAAAGAGAAAAGGGAAAGATAGAAAAGAGAGGGAGAGAGAAGAGATTGAGAGAAGAGGGAGAGTAACGGGAGAGAAGAGGGATAGAAGAGGGAGAGGGAGAGAATAGGGAGAGAAAGAAAGAAGAGAAAAAGAAAAAAGAGAGACAGAAAGAAGAGAGAGGGAGAGAAAGAAAAGAAGTGGAAAAGAAAAGAGCGAGAGAGAAGAGGGAGAGAGAAGAGAGAGAGAAGAGGAAAGGTCAGAAAAGAGAGAGAGAAGAGAGGAAGAGATAAGAGAGGGAAAGAGAATAGAGTGAGAGAGAAGAGAGGGAGAGAGAAGAGAAAGATAAAGAAGAGAGGAAGAGAGAAGATATGGCGAGTGAAGAGGGGAGAGAAGAGAGGAAGAGATAAGAGCGGGAGAGAGAAGAGAGGGCGAGAGAAGAGAGAGGAGAGAGGGAGCGAACAGAGAGAGAGAGAACAGAGGGAGAGAGGAGAGTGGGAGAGAGAAGAGAGGGAGAGAGAAGAGAAGAAGAGAGAAGACGGGGCGAGAGAAGAGAAAGACAGAGAAGAGAGGTTGAGAGAAGAGGAAAGAGAAGAGAGGAAGAGATAAGAGAGGGAGAGAGAAGAGAGAATAAAGAAACGACGGAGAGAGGAGAGAGTAAGTGGGAAGATAGGGAGAGAGGAGAGTGGGAGCGAAGAGAGAGAGAACAGATGGAGAGAGGAGAGTGGAAAAGAGGAGAGAGGGATAAAGAAGAGAGGGAGAGGGAAGAGAGGGAGAGAGAAGAGAGGGAGAGAGAAGAGAGGGAGAGAGAAGAGAGGGAGAGAAGAGAGAGGGAGAGAGGAAAGAGGGAGAGAGGAGAGAGGAAGAGAGAAGAGAGGGCAGGAGAAGAAGGTAGAGAGAATAGAGGGAGAGAGAAGAGAGTAAGAGAGAAGATAGGGCGAGAGAAGAGAGGGTGACAGTAGAGAGGGAGGGAAGAGAGAGAGAACAGATGGAGATAGGAGAGTGGGAGAGAGGAGAGAGGGAGAGATGAGAGAGTGATAAAGAAGAGAGGGAGAGAGAAGAGAGGGAGAGAGAAGAGAGGGAGAGAGAAGAGGGGGAGACAGGAGAGAGGAGAGAGGGATAAAGAAGAGAGGGAGAGAGAAGAGAGGGAGAGAGAAGAGGGGGAGACAGGAGAGAGAGAAGAGGGAGAGAAGAGAGAGGGAGAGAGGAAAGTGGGAGGGAGGAGAGAGGAAGAGAGAAGAGAGGGCGAAAGAAGTTAAGGCGAGAGAAGAGAGGGTGACAGTAGAGAGGGAGAGAGAAGAGGGGGTGACAGGAGAGAGAAGAGAGGGAGAGAAGAGAGAGGGAGAGAGGAAGAGAGAAGAGAGGGCGAGAGAAGAGAAGGCGAGAGAAGAGAGGGAGAGAGAAGAGAGTGAGAGAGAAGAGAGTAAGAGAGAAGATAAGGCGAGAGAAGAGAGGGTGACAGTAGAGAGGGAGGGAAGAGAGAGAGAACAGATGGAGATAGTAGAGTGGGAGAGAGGAGAGAGGGAGAGATGAGAGAGTGATAAAGAAGAGAGGCAGAGAGAAGAGAGGGAGAGAGAAAAGAGGGAGAGTGAAGAGGGGGAGACAGGAGAGAGGGATAAAGAAGAGAGGGAGAGAGAAGAGAGGGAGAGAGAAGAGAGGGAGAGAGAAGAGGGGGAGACAGGAGAGAGAAGAGAGGGAGAGAAGAGGGGGAGACAGGAGAGAGAAGAGAGGGAGAGAAGAGAGAGGGAGAGAGGAGAGAGGAGAGAGGAAGAGAGGGCGAGAGAAGAGAAGGCGAGAGAAGAGAGGGAGAGAGAAGAGAGGAAGGGAGAAGAGAGTAAGAGAGAAGATAAGGCGAGAGAACAGATGGAGATAGGAGAGTGGGAGAGAGGAGAGTGGGAGAGAGGAGAGTGGAAAAGAGGAGAGAGGGAGAGTGGAAAAGAGGAGAGAGGGAGAGAGGGATAAAGAAGAGAGGGAGAGAGAGGAGAGGGAGAGAGAAAAGAGTGAGAGAGAAGAGAGGGAGAGAGAAGAGAGGGAGAGAGAAGAGAGGGAGAGAGAAGAGGGGGAGACAGGAGAGAGAAGAGAGGGAGAGAAGAGAGAGGGAGAGAGGAGAGAGGAAGAGAGAAGAGAGGGCGAGAGAAGAGAAGGCGAGAGAAGAGAGGGAGAGAGAAGAGAGTGAGAGAGAAGAGAGTAAGAGAGAAGATAAGGCGAGAGAAGAGAGGGAGGGAAGAGAGAGAGAACAGATGGAGATAGGAGAGTGGGAGAGAGGAGAGAGGGATAGATAGATAGATAGATAATCGTCTTTATTCGGGCGAAATTTAGACCATAAGGTCCATTCTTACATTTAACCTTTCGTCAATATAAAAAATATAAAAAAATGGTAAAGTAAGATATATATATATATACAATACGCATAACATAAACAGTATATACCTAAATCATACAGAGTAAAAAAAAATATATATATATAAAATTGAAGACAGATTAGAGATTGTGGGGAAAACCTAGGTACATCTACATCTACATCTACAAGTTACCCTGCAATTCACCAAGTTGGTGGGTGGCAGGGGGTGCAATGCACCAAATCCTACCTAAAGATTGTCTAACGCAATTCGAAATTTCCTATT
Organism: Tanypteryx hageni; assembly: GCA_028673005.1. NCBI lineage: Eukaryota > Metazoa > Arthropoda > Insecta > Odonata > Petaluridae > Tanypteryx > Tanypteryx hageni. Next base: position 241,791,045 of record CM054113.1, on the reverse strand, counting down.
GTGATCTCTTTTTGTCCTCGGAAAGAACGAGCCTAGATAACGCTCCGTCCTACAATCGATCTCACGTATTTTATCGTCTCGATCATTTCTACCTATATACGTCGGTGCCACAATTATTCCCACTACCTCCTCTTTTAGACATTCTGACCTATATTTCTCTAGAAGTTTCAACCTTGAGTCCAATCTACGGTCCTCCAGTGATACCCAGTTCAAATCGCTCAATAAAGAGGTGACGCTTTCCTTATGTCCGTACTTTTGTTTTACAAATCTGGCTGCTCTGCGCTGTACTCTTTCTAGTTGAATTATGTGTCCCTTCTCGTACGGATCCCATATGCTCGCTGCGTATTCCACTTGTGGTCTTACCAGTGATAAGTAGCATGTTTCGCGTACTTTCTCTGTAGTGTTCCGTACTATTCTACCTATGAATGCCAGTTTCTTGTTGGCCGCGCCTATAACTCGACGAATGTGCATGTCCCACGAAAGATCTCGACAAATGGTTACTCCTAAATATTTTACATACTCAGCTTGTCGAATACTCATTTCATTTATTTTATATTCGAAACCTAAATCTTTGTTCTTACTTTTCCAGAACGTGACTGCGGCACATTTAGTATAATTAATTTCGATTTGCCATTCTTTGCACCACGCTGAAATGGCTCTTAAGTCTTCACACAGAGACTGATGGTCCTCCTGATTTTTTATTTCTTTATATAGAACGGTGTCATCGGCGAAAAGCCTAATTTTACTACGAACAACCGAGCACATATCATTTACATAGATTAAGAAGAGCAGAGGGCCCAATACACTTCCCTGAGGAACACCCGAAGCAACTTTAACGGGGGACGAGTATTTCCCATCGATGACAACTATCTGTTCCCTATTCGAGAGGAAGTCTCTCACCCAACCGACAACTTTCGAATTGATACCACATTGTCCTAACTTCGCAATTAATTTCCTATGAGATACTTTATCGAACGCCTTCCTGAAATCAATGAATATGGCATTGACCTGAGTATTTTTCTCTCCGCATCGCAACAAATCGTCCACGAACAGGCCGAGCTGCGTTTCGCATGATCTACCTCTCCGGAATCCGTGTTGGCATCCGCTAAGCAATGAATGACTATCTAAATAGCGCATTACAGAGCTAAAGACTATGTGATCAAGTATCTTGCACGATAATGAAGTTAAGGATATCGGCCTATAATTTTCGGGGTTCTCTCTGTCGCCACTCTTATGGATGGGCGTAACATGTGCCACCTTCCAATCTTTAGGAACTACTCCTTCTCTAATGGATTTCTCGAATATAATTTTCAAATACGGCGCGATTTCAGCAGCTAATTCTTTCATTACACGCGCGGGAATTTCCTCCGGTCCAGGAGATTTATTTGGCTTAATTGAATGAAGTTGGAGCGCGATGCCATTTTCCGAAAATACCAAATCTTCCATCGAATCGCCCTGACGCATAGAAATAGGGGTTTCACATTCATCGTCATCACGAGTAAAAGCTTTCTGAAAGTGATGATTTAATAGGTTTGCTTTATCCATACTATCGTGAACTACGTTTCCCGTTTCCGACCGCAGTGACGCAATAGTGGGGCCCCTACCTTGAACTTCCCTGACGTAAGACCAAAATGCTTTTGGGTTCTCTTTCAAGTTTTCCTGTAAAACCTTCTTTTTATAATTGTTAAACGCATTACGCATTGCTACTCTGGCTATGGAGCGCGCCTCCTTGTATTGATGCCTTATTATTGCAATCTGTTCGACCGTAGCTGTTGAGGATGTGTTATTTACGCGAGAGTGGAGTTTTCTTTGACGTCGGAGAGCGCTTCTTACTTCCTGATTGTACCATCTAGGCTCTGCACTATCACGCTTCAGTTTGCTCGGAATAAATTTATCTGTACACTCTCGCATCATATCTCTGAACATGCACCAGGATTTCACCGCGTCTGCACTATCGGTTAAATTGCAGAAATTAGTATATTTATTTCGCAGAAAAGACCTAAATCTTGTGAAATCGGCTTTGGCGAATACATAAAGTTTTCTTTTGGCCTTAACCTGTTTCTCAATAATTAACTGAAATTCCACGTACACTGCCTTGTGATCGCTTATTCCCTCAGCATCAGATACTCTATTCATACGCTCAGGAAGATTAGTAACAAATAAATCTAATATATTATTAAATCTCGTGGGAAATCTCACTAATTGATACAATGAGTGCTTACCGAAAGTTTCTAGTAACGCCTCGCACGATTCACGCTCTCTACCTCCGGGATAAAAGCAATTATGCCTCCAATCTATTGACGGAAGATTGAAATCGCCCCCGATTATAATGGCTTTATCTTTATTAGACGAATTTAGCGTCGCCACTTGTTTCTCCAGAGAATGAATAGTTTCCACGCTCGCATTTGGGGGTCTATAAAAAGCGCATATATTTATAGTTTTTGAGTCGCTTCCTTTTACACGACACCAAACACTTTTGACTTCGTCGTCGTTAATCTGTATTGGGTAACTTTCGTATTTATTGCTAACTGCTATAAAGACTCCACCTCCCGACCGGATACATCGATCTTTTCTGTATACGCTATAGTCACGAGGAAAGATCTCCTGACTGGCTATGTCTGCCGTAAGCCAACTTTCAGTGCCTATAACTACATCAGCACGCAGACTACGAATAAGATGTTCAAATTCGGCCTCCTTCCTGCGAATGCTGCGACAATTAACCGTAATGATTTTTAATTTCTCGCTATGACTACGTAACGATTCCTCGCGCTCTACTGAGCTATTATTACTGTTATTATTATTAAGATTATAATTATTATTATTTACTGCCTCCTTATCCTTCCTACTATGTCGACTATTTCTACGCTTGGAATGTATTCTACTGTTACTTAACGTCGGGTTTATAGCGCTGTTAAGGTCGCACGCATTATCTACGGAATTGTTGCATGGAAAATCGTTTATCCCCATGCCTTCGATAATTCTGTTACCGCACGGATTTCTTACATTTTCCCCTATTGTGCTCTCAATTAATTCCGTACCGGTAAGCTGCCTACATCCTAACCTACCATCTGATCTACTAATGGCGTGCATCTCAACGCTTGCTAAAAAATTGCAATTGCTTAAATCTAACCTAAAAAAGCCATAGAATGCTCAAACACCCTACGCGCTACCGCCTCCGCAGCCTCGGCAGTGTAGTGCACACCAGAACCGTTTAGGGATGCCCTACATGAGTCCAGGACCGGCCTCAGGTCAACGAAGTCCACTCCATTGCCCCTACAGAAGTCCCACAGCCTACGGTTCAGCCCGACCACTCGGCTCCAAACCATAGAACCGCAGTCCGTCCGAGGAACAATGCTACAGATGGAAAGCCGCACATCAGCACCAGACTCCTCTCGGACACGAGCAACCTCAGCGGCCAAGTCCTTAAAAGAGCTTAAGACCTCCTCGGAGCCGCGCTTCGAAGCGTCATTGGTACCAACATGGGCCACCACCCGCAGCGAGGAGCAACCCGTGCCCGATACCGACACCCTGAACTCCTTCGTCACCTGGGGCACCGAACCTCCTGGTATACACCTGGAGAACACCCGCTCGTGAACTCCCTCCCGGCGGGCCCGTGACAGTAAAGGCGCCACCACACGCCGGACGTTGGAGCTCCCTATCACTAACAGCCCTCTCTTTCCCCCCGAGCTCTCCTTGGGCCCGGCCTCCACCGAGGAGACGGGAGCGGGCACGGGCGTAACGGCAGTGGAGTCGTCCTCCGACAACACCGCAAACCGATTACTAACAGGAAGAGGGGCCACCGAGGCGTTCCCAACTCCCTGTCTCCGCAACACCACCCCACGATCCCCCCGAGTGGACACCACACACCACTCATCGGGCTTCCGGACCGGAGGACCCTCGACCCGCGAAGAGGAGCCAGGAGCCTCCCCGATCGCTCTGCCGGCTTCCGCACCCAGGCGAACCCGAGCCGCCATTTTGGCGCGGTTTGCTCTCAGGGAAGAACCCGCACCCCTCCCACGCGCCAAGGCTGCCTCCGACCTTTCCACCCTCTGAAGCAGTTCCGCAACCACCCTCTCCAGCTCCGTGATCCGAGACCTCATGGCCTCGCAACCAGCGTCGCGCAAGAAGGAGGAAACAGGAGTCCTCGGAGTAGCCATCCTATCCTCTTAACTAATCTGTACTATCTATATAAATATACTAGGACTAACGTAAATACGCGGTTGGCTGTCTTCAAGGTTAAATTAGGGTCGAGCGCAGGTAAAAAGTGAAAGGGAAAGTGTTTCACTACACCAACAACGTTAGTAAATAAGCAAAAAAGTTTAGCACAAGAGCAATGTAGATTTAGAAGCTAAAGAAATGCTAAGGTAAAAGGAAATAATTAAGTACGAGTAAGGTAATACGCTACTATAAATAAATATTACAAAGATTACGGATTTAGTGGCTGAGAGACGCAATTAACTACTATGATACGGCAAGAGAAGGATGAGTAAGCTTTACGCTCAAAGATGAGTTAAACTACAATTACAACAAAACAATTAACGTAAGAAGATGAAAAAATAAATAGAATAAATAGAAAAATACTAGTTCTACTTAACACAACAATACGGCTACAGCTAAACTACAGCTACTGCTACTACTACAGGTGACGCTCGCAGGCAGGTCAGCGCTCGCAGGAGGAAGTGAAAGGCACGTCCGTCCTCTTCAAGGGCCAGGTGACTACTCAAAGACAGGCATGTCCTCCCTTGTAAAACCCACGCAGGAAAACACCCACTGGGAAGGGGGGGGTGTGAAAAACCTGCGAAAACCCTAGATAGTGTACATATAATGATATAGTAATACAACATTAAATAGAAAGGAGTATGTACAGTAAGTCTTCGTATATACAGCATCGTTGTATACCGTCATAAAAAATACATATATAGGTATTAACGTAATGCAAACCAAGAAATATAATACAATAATTAGGCAGAATAAGATGAAATATACTTGAAATATATACAATGAATATGGAGATTGTTGTTGGATCATGCATAACATAAGAAAGAAGGAAATTATATAAAATTACACATATGATATAAAACAATACATAATAAAATAAAGTAATACGAAATAGTATAAAACAATACAAAATGATATAAAACAGTATAAAATAGTATAAAACAATACAAAATGATATAAATCAGTATAAAATAGTATGAAACAATACAGAATGATATAATACAATGAGAATTAGAATAAACACTATAACATAGTAGACACTAGACAATGAAAAGGTAACAGTCGAAGGAGGCGTACACTTTGCGAATTCGATAACCTGCAAAAAAAATAATTAATGTTAATTAAGTAAGGAAGAGTGAAGGAAGCCGTCTTGCAATTGGTAAGAAGAAAATGTTAAAGCTGACCTGAATTTTGGGCAGAGAACAGCAATTTAAAGTATTTATGTTTGAATATGTGGAGAGATGTTGCGTTTTGGAGGTCAGTAGGTAGGGCGTTCCAAAGTCTACAAGCTGTAACATGGAAGGATTTATTATAAATTTCCGTCCTGTGATGTGGGATCTGGAAGAGATTGGTGCCCCTAGTGTTGGCGTTGTGTACAGAGTACATTTGGGAAAATTTGGAGTTCAGATACTGCGGGTTTTGAAGAGTTATAATTCGGTAAAATAACGAGAGGAGGTGAAGACGTCTACGAGCTTCAGTGCGAAGCCAGCCTAACGTATATAGAGGTTGAGTGACATGGTCTCTCTTTTGGAGATCACAAATGAATCTTACGCAGGAATTTTGTGCACGCTGCAATTTTAGAGATAGCTCGTTAGATAGAACTTGATAGACCGTATCGCAGTAATCAAGGTGAGGAAGGACAAGAGCGGTGATAAGTCGCTTGCGAAGGGAGAAATGGGTAATGCTTTTAATTTAGATTTTCCAATACCAAATAATTTTAAGTTACTCCATAGAGCAGATTGTGAAGAATCTGGACGGGACAGTGAATGAATGTACCGAGTTTTAGAGTTTCTGATAAGTTGCTTAGTTTTATTTCTTAGTTTTTTAAATTGGTTGAATGAGATCTGTGTTTTTGTATTTTTGAAAATGCGGAAGGCATTGTCACGTCTCTTCATTATCAGTTTGATGTCTGTTGTGAGCCATGGTGCATGGGGCTTAGAGACTCTTTTAGTCTTTAGTGGAGCGTGAGTGTTGATTAATGACTGTGCAAAATTGTTGAAAGTCTCAACCTTGTCGTTAATGTCGCCCATGTACTCAATAGAATACCAAGGCATGGCAGACGCGTCAGCAATTAACTTCTCATTGTTGATGTTTTTGAAGTCCCTATAGGTGATATATTTCGGCTTGTGAGTTGGGCTCCTTATTGAATATGCAATGTATATTATGTCATGTGCGGAGATTCCCGGAGCAGAGAGTTGGCCATGCGCGAGAACCTTGTCAGGATTGGCGGTAACGGCTAAATCAATTAGGGTAGAGGAAGTAGGAGTATGGTGAGTAGCATTTAGAGGTAGAATACTAAGGCCTAGAGAGTTGAAGGAGTTATATAAATATGTCGAATCATGGTTTGGTGCGAGTATATTGGCATTAAAATCGCCAGTAATTATTAAATGATTGTAATCGTTAATGTGATTAGAGATGACTTCATCAATATCGGATAGATGACCAATTTTGGGTGGACGGTAGAAAATACCGAAAAGTATTTTCTGTGAATAGATTTTCAATTCAAGAAAGAGAAATTCGGGTCTTTTGCTGTAATTACATTCGCTACTTTCAATAAATTTAGTTGAAATATCGTTTCTTACATATACTCCGACACCGCCGCCGCCTTTGCCAACGCGATCGTTGCGGTAAAGTTTAAAACCGTCAATGTTAACAGTAGAGGAAGACATAGATGGTTTCAACCAGGTCTCAGCAATAGCGATGATGTGTACTTTATTGTTAGGTTGTATACCACGGAGTTCTTCGATATGTGCTGTTAGGCTTTGAGCATTTAAATATAAGATCTGGAGGGAGCGTGGAAAGGGCTTAAACTGTTCAGATGGAATGGCCTTTGTATTGGAATTGCAATATGAGGATAAGCTTTTATTAGTGATAGGGAGAAGATTAGAAGATGCGGAACCAGGAGATACGTATGGGTAGAATTCAGAGGCATTTGGGTCTAAGGAAGGACGCGGTTGAGTTAGGGAAGGAATGAAATCAGGAGCATGTGGGTTAAAGTAGGTACGGATTGTGGCTGGATGTATAGCAGGTAGTGAGGGGGGTGGGGACGGGAGTGGAATGGAGGGGGGGTAAGAATTCTGCTGCCTCTGGGTTGAGGGTGTAAGGACCATGCGTATTAAGGTTATATGGTGGGACAGGGGAAGAGGTGATGGGCGAGAGAGGGCATGTGTTGTTATTTTGAGTGCAATGGGAAAAGCGGGGGAAAGGGTGGTCAGCGGGGGGTGGAGAGTCAGAAGAGCTAATGCGCGTCATAACATCCTGCTGGGAGGGTCTACTGATGGGAGGTACGAACGGGAAAGAAGTGCTATTAGTGGGCAAGATTCCAGGGGAAGAATTAAACATAGGTGAGGATATTTTATAGAGTAGGATGCGCAGAGTTAGGAATACAATACACAATACAATATTGCAATGTATAATGAAAAAGCAGGAAAATACACACAGGTCAAGTAAAGGATAAGTTATAAACTAATTGCAAAGGAAAACAGAGGAGCACAGGAAGGCGCGAGCACTGCACTGTAGGGATATGAGAACTGCCCTAGTGAGCTAAAGGAACTTATCGAGTGAGTGGAATAAAACACTTAGTGGAACACTAACACTGTGGAGTAAGAGCTATTGGGAAACGGCTTTGGGAGCACTAAGGGTGGAAGGGAGACAGATAACTACAGACACTTATTTGCACTGGTGAGATGATTGAAATAAAACACTACGTGGAGCACTAGCACTGGGAAATAGGGGCTCTTTGGATTAGATTTTGGGAGAAATTGCACTAGAGAGAACCGAAAATGAAAACACTGTGGGGAAAACTGACACTAGAGAAATGAGGGGCTATGAATGAATTAACTTGGGAGAACTAGGGATGTAGGGGAGACAGATAAATACAGGCACTAATATACACAGGCACTAATATACACAAGCACTAATAAACACAGGCACTAATATAAACAGACACTAATATACACAGGCACTAATTTTCACTTGGGACGCCACGTAAGGGAGGGAAAGAAAGAAAGAAAAGAGAAAAAAAAAAGAAAGAAAAGAAAGAAAAGAAACTCGCTGCTAAAGAAGGGGGGACGGAAACGCACAGGGAGCTTCTTTCTTCTCTCAGGAACACGGAAAACAGCCGAGAATCAGCAAATGCAGGAGGGAGAGAGGAGAGAGGAAGAGAGAAGAGATAGGAGAGAGGAAGAGAGAAGAGATAGGAGAGAGGGAGCGAACAGAGAGAGAACAGAGGGAGAGAGGAGAGTGGGAGAGAGGAGAGAGGGAGAGAGGAGAGAGGGATAAAGAAGAGAGGGAGAGAGAAGAGAGGGAGAGAGAAGAGGGGGAGACAGGAGAGAGAAGAGAGGGGGAGACAGGAGAGAGAAGAGAGGGAGAGAAGAGAGAGGGAGAGAGGAGAGAGGAAGAGAGAAGAGAGGGCGAGAGAAGAGAAGGCGAGAGAAGAGAGGGAGAGAGAAGAGAGTGAGAGAGAAGAGAGTAAGAGAGAAGATAAGGCGAGAGAAGAGAGGGAGGGAAGAGAGAGAGAACAGATGGAGATAGGTGAGTGGGAGAGAGGAGAGAGGGAGAGAGGAGAGGGGGAGAGAGGAGAGAGGAAGAGAGAAGAGATAGGAGAGAGGGAGCGAACAGAGGGAGAGAGGAGAGTGGGAGAGAGGAGAGAGGGAGAGAGGAGAGAGGGATAAAGAAGAGAGGGAGAGAGAAGAGAGGGAGAGAGAAGAGAGGGAGAGAGAAGAGATGGAGAGAAAAGAGTGGGAGACAGGAGAGAGAAGAGAGGGGGAGACAGGAGAGAGAAGAGAGGGGGAGACAGGAGAGAGAAGAGAGGGAGAGAAGAGAGAGGAAGAGAGAAGAGAGGGCGAGAGAAGAGAAGGCGAGAGAAGAGAGGGAGAGAGAAGAGAGTGAGAGAGAAGAGAGTAAGAGAGAAGATAAGGCGAGAGAAGAGAGGGAGGGAAGAAAGAGAGAACAGATGGAGATAGGAGAGTGGGAGAGAGGAGAGAGGGAGAGAGGAAGAGAGAAGAGATAGGAGAGAGGGAGCGAACAGAGAGAGAACAGAGGGAGAGAGGAGAGTGGGAGAGAGGGGAGAGGGAGAGAGGAGAGAGGGATAAAGAAGAGAGGGAGAGAGAAGAGAGGGAGAGAGAAGAGAGGGAGAGAGAAGAGGGGGAGACAGGAGAGAGAAGAGAGGGGGAGAGAAGAGAGAGGGAGAGAGGAAAGAGGGAGAGAGGAGAGGGGAAGAGAGGAGAGAGGAAGAGAGAAGAGAGGGCGAAAGAAGATAATGCGAGAGAAGAGAGGGTGACAGTAGAGAGGGAGGGAAGAGAGAGAGAACAGATGGAGAGTGGAGCGTGGGAGAGAGGAGAGAGAGGGAGAGAGGGATAAAGAAGAGTGGGAGAGAGACGAGAGGGAGAGAGAAGAGAGGGAGAGAGAAGAGGGGGAGACAGGAGAGAGAAGAGAGGGAGAGAAGAGAGTGGAAGAGAGAAGAGAGGACAGGAGAAGAAGGGAGATAGAAGAGAGGGCGAGAGGAGAGAGGGAGAGAGAAGAGAGGAAGGGAGAAGAGAAGGAGAGTGAAGAGAAGGCAAGAGAAGAGAGGGAGAGAAAAGAGAGGGACAGGGAAGAGAGGGAGAGAGAAAATGTGGCAGGAGATGAGAAGGAGAGGGAAGAGAGATTGAGTGAAGAGGAGAGAGAAGAGAGGGAGTGGAGAGAGGGAGCGAACAGAGAGAGAGAACAGAGAGAGAGAGGAGAGTGGGAGAGAGGAGAGTGGGATAAAGAAGAGAGGGAGAGAGATGAGAGGGAGAGTGAAGAGAGGGAGAGAGGGAGCGAACAGAGAGAGAGGGAACAGAGGGAGAGAGGAGAGTGGGAGAGAGAAGAGCGGGAGAGAGAAGAGAGGAAGAGAGAAGACGGGGCGAGAGAAGAGAAAGAGAGAGAAGAGAGGAAGAGATAAGAGAGGGAGAGAGAAGAGAGAATAAAGAAACGATGGAGAGGGAAGAGAGTAAGAGGGAAGATAGAGAGAGAGGAGAGAGGGAGCGAAGAGAGAGAGAACAGATGGAGAGAGGAGAGTGGGAGAGAGGAGAGTGGGGGAGAGGAGAGTGGGAGAGAGGAGAGTGGAAAAGAGGAGAGAGGGAGAGAGGGAGAGAGAAAAGAGTGAGAGAGAAGAGAGGGAGAGAGAAGAGAGGGAGAGAGAAGAGAGGGAGAGAGAAGAGAGGGAGCGAAAAGAGAGGGAGAGAGAAAAGAGTGAGAGAGAAGAGAGGGAAAGAGAAGAGTGGGAGAGAGAAAAGAAGGCGAGAGAAGAGAGGGAGAGAGAAGTGATGGATAGAGAAGAGAGGAAGAAAGAAGAGAGGGAGAGAGAAGAGAGGGAGAGTGAAGAGAATGAGAGAGAAGAGAGGAAGTGAGGATAAAACATGCACTTATATGTGATACATTACATAATGCGTTGCCTTTAAAGGGAATGTCAAATGGCGAAAAGGCAGTGTGTTTGAGATCCATGAGCGAAATCTATCACTTAGCGATTTTAACTCCCCCGCCAAATACAAAATATCGATTTAGCGAATGGCCGATAAATATTTTTGTCACAAAGAGACCATTTGTTTGAGTACATATCTACATCTACATTATACCCTGCAAGTCACCTTTTCGGTGGATGGCAGGGGGTGCAGTGCACCAAGGGTCCATAGTTTTCCTACGTTATCTTTTCCTATTATGGTCTCTTATCGTCCTAGGGAAAAACGATCCTCTATATCGCTCCGTTCTGCAGTCAATCTCGCGAATCTTATCCTCACTGTCCTGCCTTCCGAAATACGTCGGGCTTCTGATAAGTCCTACTACCTCATTCCCTAGTCCCTCCGACATAAATTTTTCCAGTAGTTTAATTCTAGCCTGCAGCCTACGTTCCTCTAACGATGTCCATTTCAAATTTTCTATTAATGATGTTACGCTTTGTTTACTATCGTAATTCCTCTTTACAAATCTAGCTGCCCTGCGCTGAACCTTTTCTATCTCGTTAGTGAGTCCCTTTTCGTAAGGATCCCACACAGCTGAAGCATATTCGACCTGCGGTCGAACCAAGGATAAATAGCATAATTCTTTCACTTTTTCGGAGCTATTTCGAACTATTCTCCCTATAAAGGCCAGCTTTTTGTTAGCGGCACCTATCAATCGGCGAATGTGGGTGTCCCACGAGAGATCACGATGGATCGTGACTCCGAGGTATTTAATCGAGTCTGAAACTGGAATCTCTACTCCGTCCAACGAATAATTACTATTCAACGAGATACTCTTGGTTCTCCAGAAGTTGATGACGCAGCTTTTCTTTTGGTTTATCTCTAACTGCCATTCCTTACACCATGCAGAAATAGCTTCTAGGTCATTTTGGAGATACTGGTGGTCTTCCGGATTGCTTATTTCTCTATAGATGACGGTGTCGTCCGCGAAAAGCCTAATTTTACTTCTGACTACTGAGCTGATATCTTTTATATAAATTAGAAATAATAACGGACCAATTACACTACCCTGTGGAACGCCAGAGACAACCTCCACTAAGTTCGAAGATTTCCCATCTATAACAACCATCTGCTTCCTATGATTTAAAAATTCACGGATCCAACTAACGATTTTAGAATTAACGCCTAAGGTTTCTAATTTCGTTATTAACTTCCTGTGAGGTACCTTATCAAAGGCTTTCCTAAAATCTAAGAAGATGGCATCGACCTGCGTATTCTTTTCTCCGCTTCTCAGTAAACAATTAACAAAAAGACCGAGCTGAGTATCACATGACCTACCTTTCCTGAAGCCGTGTTGACAATCATCTAACAATAAATTACTATCAAGAAATCGCATTATGTTGCTAATGAGTATATGTTCGAGAATCTTACACGATATCGAAGTTAAAGAAATCGGCCTGTAATTTTCTGGGTTCTCCTTGTCTCCGCCTTTATGAATTGGGGTAACGTGCGCTAACCTCCAGTCGCTAGGGACCTCTGCGCGAGAAATGGATTTCTCGAAGATTATCCGAAGAAAAGGTGCTATTTCTTCTGCTAATTCTTTTAAAACGCGAGCAGGAATTTCTTCGGGGCCAGTGGCTTTGTTATGTCTGATGGAACTTAATTGCTTTGCTATTCCTACCTCAGAAAATACTATATCGTCCATCAGGTCCCCCCTTATTGCGGGTGCATAATGTACGCAATGGTCGCTGACGGCTGTGAATGCTTTTACAAAATGACCGTTTAACAGGTTGGCTTTCTCTACGCTATCATGAATAACGTCACCCGAGTCATTACGCAGGGAAGGTATTGTAGGGCCTCTACCTTGGACCTCTCTCACATAGGACCAAAACGCTTTAGGGTCCTCCTTCAAATAATTATTTAATACCTTATTCCGGAAGTTAGTAAAAGCCTCGCGCATAGTAGTTCTCGCTTTAGCGCGGGATTCCTTATACGTCTTAACTTTAGTTGCTCTATATTCATCGGATGATGTAGACGGCATATTTTTTATTTTCGCGTGGCATATTCTCTGACGCCTAAGCGCACTCCTAACTTGCTTATTGTACCAACGTGGCTCTTTATTGTCGACCTTCGATTTAATTGGAATGTACTTATCGATACTCTCTAGCATTATATCCTTGAATAGTTTCCATGACGACTCAGCACCTGATCGTTCGGTCATATCACGGAAGCCAGGTAGTATTTCTCGTAGGCGCGACCTGAAACTTGAAAAGTTTGCCCTAGCAAATATATAAAACTTTCTTTGAGGCTTGGGGTGCCTATCGATTTTCCACTTACACTCTGCATATACGGCCTGATGATCACTTATCCCATCTTCAATGGTGACTTTGTTTATTCGTTCTGGGACGTTAGTTGCTAATAAATCTAATATGTTTCCCAATCGCGTTGGCTTTCTGACTAATTGAAGGAGAGAGTGCTCGCAGAATGTTTCGATTAATGCCTCACAGGATTCGCGTTCTTTACCTCTAGATTCGAAACATAGATTTTCCCAATCAATTGAGTGTAAGTTAAAGTCACCACCGACTATAACGATACCATCTTGATTTATCAGTCTAAGCTTTGATAATTGTTTCTCGAGACTTAAAATACAATCTACACCAGCGTTAGGTGTCCTGTAAAACGAGCATATGAACACCTTTTTGGAGCCATCTTTACCTATGCGGCACCAAACACTCTCGATATCCTCGTCACTTATCGGAATCTCACTGCTATCGTACTTATCGCTAACCGCTATGAAAACTCCCCCGCCCGATCTATTAGCGCGATCTTTTCTATAGACACGATAGTCTCTAGGAAATATCTCCTGACTCTGAATTTCATCCGTTAACCAACTTTCTGTGCCTATCACGACGTCGGCATGCAGACTGCGAATAACATGCTCGAACTCAGCAATTTTCCTACGGATGCTGCGACAGTTCAGTACGACGACGTTTAATTTCTCACTATCACTTCGCATGCTAATCTCACCCTTGACTTTCTCTTCCACTCTAAAACTACATGCGCTCCCACCACAATCACTCCCACGACTGTATGGCGTCGCATCAAAATTGGAATTGCGACCCGTCGCGCCCTTAACGGAACATTCTATCAATGACCTATCGCGAAATTGGTGCTGCATGTCACGCTCGGTGTATATTCTATCATTAGATAATCTTGCGGGATTCTTATTTTCTACAAATGCATCGATTATCCCCTGACCCAAAGCTGACCTACACCCTGCCCTACTCTCTAGCCTAAAAAATCCCTACTGTGCTCGAGAATCCTACTCGCTACTCTCTGAGCCGATTCGGGCGTGTAGTGAACACCAGAGTGATCCAGTGGTGCCCTGCACGATTCGATATTCGGTCGTAGGTCGACGAAGTCCACTCCCAAGTCCCGACAGAAATTCCACAGCCTTCGGTTCAGACCTTCAACTCTACTCCAAACCTCAGAACCGCGGTCAATCCTAGGGACTATACTGCAGACAGTAAGCCGCACATCGGAACCCGACTCCTCTCGGACACGAGCAACCTCAGAGGCCAAGTCCTTAAAAGAACTTAAAATCTCCTCGGACCCGCGCTTCGAGGCGTCGTTAGTCCCAACATGGGCCACCACCCGCAGCCGAGAGCAACCTGTCGCCACTACCGCTTCTCTCACCGTGTTGGTCACTTGCGGCACCGTGCCTCCTGATATACATCTGGAGAAGACCCGCTCTTCAACTCCCTCCCGGCGGGCACTGGATAACAGGGGTGCCATTACACGCCGAACGTTAGAGCTACCTAACACTAACAACCCTCCCTTCCCAACCCGACTCCCCTTGGGCCCGGCCTCCATCGAAGAGACGGGAGTGGGTACGGGCGCAATGGCCGTGGAGTCGTCCTCCGACAACACCTCGAACCTATTACTGACAGGAAGCGAGTCCGCCGAAGCATTCCCAACTCCCTGCCTCCGCAGCACCACCCCACGATCTCCCCGTGTGGACACCACTCTCCACTCATCGGATTTCCCAGCCCGATGACCCTCAGCCTGCGGTAAGGAGTCAGAGTCAACCCCGATCACTCTACCGGCTGCCGCACCCAGGCGAACCCGGGCCGCCAATTTGGCGCGGCGAGCTTTCAGGGATGACCCCGCACCCCCCACACGAACCAAGGCTGCCTCGGACCTTTCCACCCTCTGAAGGAGGTCCGCAACCACTCTCTCCAGCTCCGTGATTCGAGCCCTCATGGCCTCGCAACCAGCGGCGCACAAGAAGGAGGAAACGGGGTCCTCGGTGAAGCCATCCTAAACTTACCTAATTTATATACTAACGCAAAAGAGTTACAATATAAAAACAAAAGCTGAAATGAGATAAGGCTAAAGAATTTGGTCTGTTTTAAAGCGGGGACGCTCTTCGTGTAGCGTACGAGAAAGGGTCAAGCGCAGGTATAAAGTGAAAGGCGTAAACAACACAAACAAGGTTAGATTACGCACAGGAGATGATAGTACACAACAACGAAAAATATAAATACTATGGAGCGTAAAACTAAAACAACCTTACAAATGTAACGAGAATATGCTAATACACAATAACTACTATGATATAAATATTATTTTGTAAAAGGGAGAATGAAATTTCTAGCAAGAAACTACGAGGCTTAAAAGTTAACTATTACGGTAGAGAAAAATAAAAACTATAACGTGGATGTTATAACAAAACTAATTACATAACTTAAACGAATGTTAAATAAAATTACCGAAGGATAACAATAGAATAAAGTAAATTGTTAGTTCTACGTAACACTACAGCTACTCTAATGCTACAGCTACTCTAGTCGCTCGAGGCTACGTAGGAGCTCGCAGGAGCAAGTGAAAGGCACGTCCGTTCACTTCAACAGCCAGGTAAAGACATATAACGATGACTATTTTGTTACTAAAGTATGTGTAGTTAACTTTGTGAATCAATGCTTAGAAGTTGTTTCTTTTCTCACACTTAGTGTATATATATATATATATATATATATATGTATGGGTGAAGAAAGAGATATTGCAGGATGCGACTTCTCAAGAGCAAATGTTGCTCTTACTCCTACTAGCGGCGAAACTCGGTAAATCTAACCAGGGGTCTCAAACTCGCATCGGTACTCAGGCCGCATGAAGGCAACGCACCGAATTCGCAGGCCGCATTCCTTGCTTTCCCAGACCTCAAACGTTTCGTATTCTTTGGGAATTCGCTCTGCTCTTCCACAATGATGATCAACATATTACATTCGGAGTTCAGAGTCCTCCTAATGTGAAAAAACACGTTCACGGCGCGAAGAACTGTAAGGTTCACCGACTCTTCAGGGGCGTCTGGGAGGGACTCGCCGGAGTAGGAAGGAGACCCGCTGGGCGCCAGTGCAGGTAAAAGAAAAAGGAGGAATGAGGTAGAGATAAAAAAGGAAAGGGAGGGGAAAAGGAGGAATTCCGCCTGCACTCGGAATTCGTAGCCAAAGACCCACGACTGGCCGCCAATACATGAAATTTTGACTCCCGACTCCCCCTCCGGTCGTAGAGCCGCGGCCTTATATAGGGTGCCCGCCACTAGAGACATCAGTCGCAAAAAAAACACAAGAGCAACGGCGGACGCTTATACCGCACGTCACATCACTCCCCTCCTTCAAGAATTCACCGCGGTCATTACGACTACAGTCCGGCGTCCGCCTTGAAACCCTACTATACCCTATCTGACAGCTTTCAAGTCCCGCACATGGCACTGACCCGCGGGCTTTCCTTTAAGCGTCTTGAAGCGATAAATGGAATCTGACAGTTCTCCCTCCACCACGAAGGGACCCCCAAACTTGGGTTCGAGTTTCGCTGCCGAGAACTCCGCCGCGTCCGATACCGGGTGAGTCCTACGCCACACCAGGGTATGTTTCGAGAATTTGACTTCCCGACGCCACATGTTATAATATCGGGCCTGTCTGTCCGACACCTTTCTCTGCGCCTCCTCAGCCCTCTGCAGCATTTCTTTCAGTGAACGGCGGAGTTCCACCGCGTAACTGCGCGAATCGAGTTCCCCCTAGACCCCCCGAGTTGGACTCTCGGTATATATCCTCGGGCATTCTCAACTCTCTTCCCAAATTTAAAGCAGCGGGGGAGTAGCCGGTACTCTCCGAAGTGGCGGAACGCAAGGCAAACATCAGATAAGACAAATTTTCGTCCCATTTCCGCTGGCAACCTTCGCAATAAATGGAGATCATGGTTTTAAGTGTTCTATTGGTCCTTTCACATGGGTTGGCTTGAGGCGAGTAAGGGGCCGTATGACAGAGAATAGGCGGCACACCCTTCCCAATACTCGACTAATATATTGGGGTCCGTTGTCTGTCAGCATCACATCCGTGCAATCCCACTGGTTAACTACCTGTGTGCGGAATTGCTTTCACCGAGCGCAGCGGAATCGCAATGGGCCACCTGGTGCCCACATCAAAAAACATCAGCACATACCGATTGCCTCTGAGGGATCGGGGGAGGAGACCAATGATGTCGGACGCCACAATCGTCCACGGGCGCACCATCTTGTGCGGCCTCATTTTACCCGCAGGTTTCGCTTGTTCTACTTTATATCTCTGACAGGTACGGCAGCGCCGGACGAAGTCGGCTACGTCTATTCTCAGGTTTGGCTAGGAATAAAAATTTTGGATCTTTCTGAGCGTTTAAAAAAAACCTAAGTGACCTCCTCTAGGGCATGTATGATTCGCTTCTAATAGTCCTGGTCTTGTGCCCGCAGGAACCATTAGTTTTCACTTGACGGCATTTATCCTAGTGCCACCTTTCTTCAACGCGAATCCCCGGATACTCTTCCGGATCTGCCACTACCTTCTCGCGTAGGCCAAAATACCACGGGTCGTCTTTTGCTGCCGCGTCAAATCCGTGGACATCGTCTATTGGCCCTATCCTCGAGAGCGCGTCTGGCACGACATGGCATCCCCCTTTTCGATGGACTATCTCACAGTCGAATTGCTGTAATTGCGACACCCATCTCGCTAGCCTACCCTGCGGATTATTGAATGCGAACAACCACTTAAGAGAGGCATGGTCCGTGACCACAGTAAAATGATACCCCTCGAGATAGGACTTAAATTTATTGATAGCAAACAGAACCGCTAGGCATTCACGCTCCGTTGTGCTGCAGTTTCTTTCCGCAGGAGAGAGAGCACGGGAGCATTAAGCGACAACATGCTCTTCGCTGCCAATTGTTTGAGCTAGTACTCCCCCAATGCCGACGCTAGACGCATCCCATTGAACAGAAAATGGAGACGAAGTAATGAGGACGAAACGAGGACACGAAAGAATCGGTGCGGACGCCAGACAAGCCTTCAGCTTAACGACTGCGTTCTCGTGTTCCTTTGTCCAAACGAACTTTCCGACTTTCTTTTTGAGAGAGTCCGTCAGAGGAGCCGCTAGCGTGGCAAAGTTCGGAACGAACCTTCTATACCAACCCACAAACCCCAAGAACCTACGCAGTTCGGTAATGTCCCCAGGTGGAGGGTAATTAACGACCGCCGATACATTTTCGGGATCCTTAGCTAATTTCCCATTCCCTACATATACCCCAAAAATTTTAGCTGAGGTTTGGCGAAACGGCATTTATCCAAGTTTATTTTCAAACCCGCCTCACGCAAGCGTCTAAATACTTTTTGCAGGTGGGACAAGTGTTCCGAAAACGTCCTGCTTACGACCACGATATCGTCCAAGTAGGCGAAGCAATTTGGCTCCATCGCAGCCCCTATGACCTTGTCCATCAAACGTTGAAATGAGGCTCCGGCACTGTGCAGACCAAATGGCATAACATTCAAGTGAAATAGCCCTTTTCCTGGCACGGTAAAAGCAATTATTTCCTTGCTCTCCGGTTCTAGATCGACTTGCCAGTATTCATTTTCGATTTCAAGGGTCAAGACAAATATCCCCGACATTAGTTTATTTAAAATATCGGCAATATAAGGCGTTGGGTACGCGTCGTTTTTACTGACGCTATAAACCTTTCGGAAGACGACCACGAATCGTTTCGAGCCGTCGCTCTTGGGAACCAAGAGCACCGGAGACGACCGGGAACTAGTTGACTGTTCAAATACTCCGTCCGCCAACATTTCTTCTACCTGTCTGTTGATCGCCTCCGGCATTATGGGAGAGACAGGGTAATATCTTTGCTTGATCGGCGTAGGATTTTCTAACACGAATCGATGTTTCACCAGACTTGTCCTACCAGGGACCTGTTCGAACCGCTTTATCTCCGAGTCTAGAAAATGCATTAAAGTTGCATCCTCTTGCGCCGATAAGCCTTTCTCCTCGGTCACTTCCTTTAACCCCCCGTGAAAATCTCCCGAGCGGCCCTCCGCGCACCATATTGGAACGGCGCTGCCATCCGCCATTCTAACCGAAAAATCTGAAAAATTAAGGCTCGCCCCGACACCTCTCAAAAATCCTGTCCCCAAAACAATGAAATAAGACATGGAGGGTAAGATATCAAACCGCGTCACCGCGACGACGCCATTTAAACAAACCGGAAGAGTGACACTTCTCGAAACCGGTGATCGCCTCCCGTCGGCCATTTCCAACTGAGACGCGCGCGTATGTATAGAGGTTCCGATATCCCTGAGACACTTTTCCACCAACGAGTTTATCACCGACTCCGTCGCTCCAGAGTCTAATAAGGCGGGCCATTTTTCTCCGTAAATTTCTACCTCTACGAACATCCTCTTTGACACATTACGTAGCGCGTCAACTTCCTGAGTCATAAAAGCCCGAACTTTCCGTAGCCACTCCTCCCAATTGTTTTCCAGGTCTTGAGGTTTACAACCGGTTCCGAGACGCCTTAGGCCCGGTTCACAGGCGCCTCCCGAGCGTTTCCCGAGTACTCGCACTTATCGGCCAGCTTCCCTGGGTTCCCGCAACGATGACAAAATAAGCGACGCGGAGAGGAACATTGCCAAAAATAATGTTCTAAGGACCCACAATTCCAAGATTTATTCGCCCGATTGTTATTTCTAATATCCGTGGTTATCAAAAGGGAGTTTTCCACTTTCCACCCCACGAAAGCAAAATCACGGTCAACTGTTGCCGAAGCAGGTGTGGGTGTTCTATACGCAAGGCGACGTGCTTCTATTTCCTCGACGCTCCTCCCAGCCTTAACTAATTCTTCCCAATTATGAAAATGCTTTCCCACAAGATGAGATGCATAATCAGGGTGTAGGTTGGTATATGCTAATTCTGTTACTTCGTCCTCCTGTAATGGTCGTTGGAGACGCTTATTAATTGCTGCCAAACAAACATATAATCGTTTATTCGTTCGCCTATACCTTGCGTTCTCGCGAACAGATCCTTTTTAAATCTTATATCGTAATTAAACGGCTGGTAAGTTTCCCTAAGCGCTTCCTTAAGTTGGGCGTAGGTCAAGATCAATTCCTTTTCCAGGAAACAACCGCAACATGACCCCGTCAGAAACGGCATCTGATGATTAAAAATCGTCACATCGCTTTAAGAAGGAAATGACACCCTGATTCTCTTCTCCCGAGAAAGATAGCACTTTCTGACTCGCGTGTTTAGCCAACTCCCACATATTACGGCATTTTCCCGCATCCAAGGCGGTTGAGTCGACTAGTTTACACAAAAGCTCCTCTAGTACACTTGATCCGCATTTGGTTTCTTCCGTCGGCATCAAAACATCGCTTTTCTTACAATACCCCCGAAGTCTCGTTCTTAATTGATCTAGCGTGCCTTCCGCGCACAGGCCAAATCTGAGGCAGTGAGATTCCGCCTCAGCCTTACTCAACTCATTCACCCACGACGTTCCACTCCGTTTAGATGCCATTCTTTCTGATTTCGCCGAAACAAACTAAACCAAAGGAAAGGAGTACCAGGGTTCTATTCCTCTCCCCCTGAGGTCTTTCAGGGGATACACTACAGGAATCAAGGATGGACCATGGGAGGGTGAAACAAGGGATTGAGGTCAAACCAACATTACTCACAACTTATCGAAACGAACAGACCTTCCGAACGGAGTAGAAGTAACTCAAAATTCTCGGTCTCCTCCCGATTACCGGTATCGGGCCCCAAGTTGGGCGCCAGATGTAACGTTCGCCGACTCTTCAGGGGCGGCGGGGAGGGACTCGCCGGAGTAGGAAGGAGACCCGCTGGGCGCCAGTGCAGGTAAAAGAAAAAGGAGGAATGAGGTAGAGATAAAAAAGGAAAGGGAGGGGAAAAGGAGGAATTCCGCCTGCACTCGGAATTCGTATCCAAAGACCAGTGGCGGCTCGTGTATAGGCACTGCGGAACTGCAGCACCCCCTATTTCCACTTGATATTATCGATAACATTTAATATAATGAGTCCTTTTTTCTTTAATTCTTTCTTTATTTTTGTAGTACAATATATATTCCTTAAGCTTAATGTCAGTACTTCAGTAGCCATCCCCCAGTTTATGAAAAAGATACAAAAATCTTTGTATGGAACTGTGCGCTTCACAGTGCCAGCGACGTGGTGTTTGACTGTTGTGCGCATGCGCACATAGGAGGGGGAGTGGGGAGGAAGGCGGGACTGCCAGGTAGAGAGAGCACTGTTGCTCTCGCAGTGCCGGCTCTGGCGTGATGGTGGAAGGAAGTTTTTTTTTACTCAGCGTGTGTTGTGCTTTTCAACTTTTTTAAGAAGCACTATGAATTCGGAAAGACTAAATGCGCTTGCAGTACATTCAATGGAGAAAAATTTCCTCAATTGTCATCCAGAGATCAAGGAGAAAATTATTGAACTTTTAGCGCAAATTAAAACAAGAAGAATGGATTTCATTTTTAAATGAATAGATCAAGCATGAACTCTAACAATTTAAGTTAAAGTAAGTAAAAAATGTTTGGTTTTTTTTGTTTAGATTTTATCAAGTTCCTGAATAAATTTTCTTTTTATACATGTTTTTTCCTTTTACACAATTTTAAAACAAATGCTAAAAATTTTCTGGAGCAGGACCCCCACTAATTTTAGCTACGAGCCGCCACTGCCAAAGACCCACGACTGGCCGCCAATACATGAAATTCCGACTCCCGACCTCCTCCCGGCCAATGATTGTGCAGTGTGGACAGACTAGCTGGTCCTTTTCGCATTTCCATGCCGAGCAATTAATGCGCTATGTTGTTCCGCTGTAGTTTTTATATCCGTTCCGTCCTAGTTTTCACTAGGCAAGAGTCCCGTCCAGGCGTGGCCGCTTGTTGGGTGGGAGAGATTCAGGCGTGTCCAGGCTGGCAATGGGCCGTTTGTACTTGTCCCAACACCGCACCTGGATTTCCCCGACTTTTCGCACCTCCTGGTGCGCCGACTTCGATGCCCTGGCGTAAAATTTCCTCGCCATCAGGGGGAGGAGGACGTCCAAGGGCTGCACGTTACTCTCGCTGTGTAGGACGGCGTTCCCATCGTACCGCGATCTCGATAGCACCAATCGTAGCGCTGAATTCTGCACCACCTGCAGGTAGCGCAGGAGAGTGCAGCTGACACCCGACCATACCGGCGAGGCGTACGTGAACACGGGAAGCACGCACGCCAGGTATAGTCGCCTCTTTGTCTCCATGGAGAGGGCTCCTGAAGTTAGCATCGGGCGAATCCTCCTCAATGCCTGGAATCCCTTCTTCCTGGCTTCCAATACCTGCGGCCTCCAAAGGAGCTTGCGGTCCAGTAGTACGCCAAGGTACTTCACCTCATCGGTCCATGGGATGACGTCCCCCAGCACGGAGATGTTGTTCGGAAGAGCGCCGAGACCCTGTCGAAAGACGATGGCTTGTGTCTTTCTTGGGTTGACGGCGATCCTCCAACGGCTATACCAAGAGACCAATGCATCCACGGCCCGTTGCAGTTGATGAGCCGCCATACGTTTGTTGGACGAGCGCACAAGTAGTGCTGCATCGTCTGCGTATAGGGCCACTAGATAGTTCCACCCATGATCTCTTGGTATGTCGTGGGTGTAGATATTGAAGAGGACTGGCCCCAGGACTGAGCCTTGCGGGACCCCAGCACGAGCCTGCTTAAGGTCCGACCCATCCTGGAGCCAGTACACCCGGAACGTCCGATGCTGGAGGTAGGACTCGATGAGGCGAACCAACCATGTCGGGAAGCGGAGGAGGATGAGCTTCGCCAGGAGGCCATGATGCCAGACGCGGTCGAACGCCTTTGAAATGTCGAAAAAGGCGCCGGCGACCACATGCCTCCTGTTGAAGCCCTCGGTGACGAAATCCGCTACCCTGGCGAGTTGCTGGACCGTCGAGTGATTCTCCCTGAAGCCAAACTGCTCGTCCGGCAGTAGGTGCTCCGTCTGCAGGTGTCGGCGCAGATGAGGGAGAATAAGTCGCTCGAAGATCTTCGCCAATCCCCCTAGAAGGGAGATGGGCCGCAGGTCCTCAGGCCGCAGCTTTAGATCCGGCTTTTTTGGGAGGCAGAATATTTTCGCCTTCTTCCACTCCGCCGGAAAGTAAGCGGTTTTGATGCAGCCGTTGTATGTGGCTGCCAGAAACTCGACCGCCGCCACAGGCAACTGCCGAAGGACAACATTGCTGAGGCCATCTTCCCCAGGCGCCTTCCGCAGGTTGAGATGGCGGATGATTTCTACAATGTCCCGCGGGCCAAACCTCGGAAGAGAGGCAGGATCCAGCGGGCCGCGGTCCAAGGAGTGGAGAAGGCGAGCGACTTCCTCCTCAGCTTCGTCGGACTCAGGCGTGGCGTCGTTCGGCTGGAACACAGAATAGAGATGTTCCGCGACGACAGCCGCTTTCTGGTTAGGAGTGACAGCTGTTTGGTCACCTCGGAGGATGAGTGGATCTTTTCCTCGCGGCTTTGTTAGATATCTGCATGTCCGCCAGATGGTATGGTCCTCCAGCGAGAGCGTTGAGAGGTGCCGACTCCTCATCTCCCCTCGCAGCTCCCGCAGAAGAAGGCGGACTTCCCAAGTCAGATTATCAAGCTGCTCCCGAAGATCCGCTGTGCGATGGCGCTGCCATTGCCTTCGGACGTGATTCCGGAATGAAATCGTACGGCGAATTCCAGGCGCCAGAGGGATCCTATAGTCCGGAGTAACATGCTTCCATGGGACGTGAAGATCCGTCGCCTCCTGGATGACCGACGTGAGAAGTTCCACCATGGAGTCCGCCTCTGCCGGCGAAGTTGGCGGAGATGGATCGTCTGGCAGGTTCTTGGCTATATGTAGCCGAAAGCCTTGCCAGTCTGCGTTGGCGAGATCGCGTCTCTTTGAAGGCGGCATCCGGACCGGCCGGCCTCCCACCATCAGTAGCGTCGGGTTGTGGTCCGGTGATAGCCCGCAAATGGAGTACATGCTAAGCGAAGTCTTGACATTGCGGAAGACCGCGACGTCAAGGACGTCCTCAACAGGAAGATAAGTTGGGTCTGTCGGCGCCAGCACCTCGAGATCCTCTTCATCCGCCAGTTCTCTCAGCAGTTGGCCTCTCTGGTTGTCCTTCCGGGAGTGCCAGCTGGCATGCTTGGCGTTGAGGTCGCCCAGTATGATGGATGGGATAGGTCCCTCGCCCAGAATGTCAAGCAGGCCATCAGGATTCCACGCAACCCCCGGACGGTAATATACGGAGGAGATGCGCATCCAGCCCGATGTCGTCTTCACCTCCGCAGAAACGGCCTCCATTCCAGCAGGGCTCTGGGTCGCAACAGGACGATGTTCCACAGAGTGGTGGATCAGCAGGGCCGACCCACCTCTCCTCCACGCCTGACCCGTCAGTCTGTCAGCCCTGTAGATGTGCCAGCCCGGGATCTTCCATTTGTCCTCCGGTCGAAGAAACGTCTCGTTAATTGTAGCAACTGCCGCTCCCTTATCCTGTAGAAACGCCCTCAGCTCCTCCGTCTTCACCCTCACGCCGCAAGCGTTCCACTGTGCAATGATACTGCAGCCTTTATCGTCCATTGGTGGTTCCATGGACGCGCTGTTGAGCCGCCAGCTCCTCTAAGAGAGAAAGGAGCATGCGACCGGTGGAGGAGGTCATGTAGCGGCGGAGAGTCCGGCAGATGGTAAGGATGGTTTCCCATAAGTCAGCACCATCAGGCACAGCATCAGCAGCATGTTGCGCATCAACGGGCGCCTCAGCCACAGAGTGCAGAGTTGATGCCGGAGCAAGTCCCTCCACAGTCTGCAGAATAGTTGGGCCAACAGGAGTTGGGCCATCAAGGGCTGAGCCGACAGGGGTCGGCACAGCAGTTGCACCAGCAGGGGCTGGGCCAGCAGGGGCTGAACCGGCAGAAGCCGATGCAGCAGTTGGGCCAGCGCGGGCTGGGCCAGGAGAGGCTGAAGCAGAGTCAGAGATCGCAGAGATGGCAGCAGGTTTCTTTGACTTTTGACCCTTCTTGGCGGCCCGTTGTTGTTGTTCCTGCCGCTGCCTGGGCGGGAGAGGGGCGACTGCCGGAGTGGAAGTCACCACGGGTTGCGGGGGCGGCACCACTTCAGAAATCACTGCAACTGGTGCAGTGGATGTTGACGGCGTAGGTGGTAAAGTTACAGCCAATGGAGTAGCAGCAACTACTGCAGCGTATGGGCGTGATACGCCCGTCGGAGCAGGGACTGGCCCCTTCGTTCCCGTCGTGGGACGAGTGGATGAAGCGTCGGAGACCGGAAGGCCCTTCCTCTTCAACTCAGCATCTTCCTGTCTCTGGAGCACGCGGAGAAATTCCGGACAGTCCTTTGACGAGGCCAGATGCTCTCCCTTGCAGTTAGGGCAGCGAGGTGGTTCTCCGGGCGGTAGGTCGCAATCCTTAGAGAGGTGAGGACCGGAACACCGGAAGCAGCGAGCCGACATGCGGCACCCAACTGCCGTGTGGCCGAAGCGTTGGCAATTGTAGCAAGAGATGGGACCTTTCCCGCCTCGGTACAGCTCCACTTTCACGTTGCAGTGACAGACGTGCGTGATGCTTAGGAACTCCGGGCTGCCTGGATTGCGCTCCAAGCAGGCAATGAAGCGGTCAATAGGGACCCGCTCACTCCCTTTTTTCCGCTCGATTTTAACCTGGCGGACATTTCGGACAAGAAATCCTTTGGCCGCCAGATCTGCTGCTACATCCCCTTCTTCCAGGTCAGCCGCAACTCCGCGAAGGAGGAGACGAGTGCCCCGGACGCTCTCGAGTGGAAACGAGTGATATTGGATTTTATCCTCATCCAATATCTCCCGCACCTTTCGATGCTGCGCCGCAGTTGAGACGAGGATTCTCGTAGAGATCCGTCGCACCTGCATCTCGAAGTGTTCGTCCCCCAGTGCCCGAAGTGCAGTGGTGATATGCTTATGGGACTTGACGCCATAAGCTATGATGGGCGACACCTTGATGCGCTTCTGGGGCACATCTGTCGACCCCCGGGCTGTTGGTGGTTGATTCGCAGCAGCCAATGGCAGCGGACGCCCGCGGGATTTTCTCTTCTTTCGGCTGACAGTTGTAAAGTCGTCAGCAGAAGTGGAATCCTTAGCCCCTTCGACGCCCAGATAAGGAGCTGCCCTTGCAGCCAAGTCATCAGTGGGCGTAGGGGAAGTCGGAGCTTTGCGTTTCCCACGAACGCCCTCGACGACTTCCATCGGGAGTGGATGGTCGCTTGAGGCAGCAGGACTGTCATCAGTAGTGGCAGCGGGTGATGGATCAGCCGTAGCAGAAGTTTGGTGGCCCTGTAAAGGGCCGTTTGACAGTTGGGTCCCCTCCTCGCAAGGGCGAGAAGTTTCCGTTGCCGAAGGGTCGGCGGAAATTTCTGTCCGACCAGCAGATTTTTGGCCCTGTAAAGGGCCTTTTAGCAGTTGGACGCCCGGTCTAGGTTGGACCTTGCAAGGGCGAGAAGTCACTTGTGCCGAAGAGTCGGCGGAAGTCTTCATCGAACTGCTCGAGGAATCAGCCGAAGAGCAGGATTTTTGGCCCTGTAAAGGGCCGTTTGGCGTCAAGGCGCCCGATGACCCCGATGTTCCGGAGGAGATCCGTGCAACAGGGAGAGATTGTTGCTGTAGTCTAGTCTTGCAGGCAGCTTCCCAGCAAACCTGCACAGACGTAGAATTTAGCAGTTTTTGGCCCTGCAAAGGGCCGTTTTGCGCATCAGCGCCCTCATCAGAGGCATTCCGCAAATGAAGACGACTCTGCCGCTGGACCACAGCAGCTTTCTCCATTTCAGTGCAGGCAGCTCTCCATGAAGTTAGAGCTTCAGGGGCGAAGGTTTCGCCCGATAGCTCTCTCGACCAATCAGGTCCCGTCGATGACGAGCGGCGATGGGAATTATCCCGCGGTACACTCATTTTGCTGCAAAAGCGGCAAAAGAAGGGTACCTGTGAACTTTGAGTGTTCGGTGAACCTCCAACTCAAAGGACAGGG
This sequence comes from Tanypteryx hageni, assembly GCA_028673005.1. Lineage (NCBI taxonomy): Eukaryota > Metazoa > Arthropoda > Insecta > Odonata > Petaluridae > Tanypteryx > Tanypteryx hageni. Next base: position 241,764,026 of record CM054113.1, on the reverse strand, counting down.
CTCTCAGCGAGCATCCCTCCCGGCCGCTGAGCCACGGCCTTATATACGGTGCCCGCCACTAGCGACATCAGTCGCAAAAAAACACAAGAGCAACGGCGGACGCTTCTACCGAACGTCACAGAACATTCTAGTGTATCCCAAATTTGGTGGGTTTTTATAAATGGAAACTAGCAATCAACTGCAAAAATTTAAAATATGAGGATTGATACTTGTTAAGTTTCATAGATTATTTATAAAGACTTGCTTGAAATACTTAATTAGAAATACATTTAAGATTGTGAGGTTTGTAGTCTTTGGCCTAACGGTTTTTAGCCCTTTATGCCTTGGCGGAACTTGAAAGTACCCATACTTTAAATGACTATATTTTATTCAAATCTCTCTATCGGTAAATAGACACATTAAAAATATTAGTTCTGATTATACAGGGTGTCCGGCGACTTTATGTCATAACTTCGAGATCTTATTCTTTAAGTGATTTTGAGTAAAAATGTCATATGAACATAGGTCCGATTCTCATTTGTTACGGAGCTACGGGAAATTGAAATTATCTCGTACTTTCATTTGTACAACTTAATGGCTGAAAAAATGCATTGTTTAAATAATTATTCGTATAAATTGTTAGTTGTTTAAAAGTGTATTATTTAAATAATCATTCGTTTACTTTGATACTTAATCCATTGTTACAACAATGAGAAGCATGACGCTTGCACAACAGACGTGGACGTAATTTGCAAGCTCGCAGGCAGCATGTCAGTAGAACGTAAGCTATCGTTCAGTGTAGTCCGCTGTGACACGTCTGGTATTACTAACTTTCAATAATACCGTTTACATTTTCAAATAAAGAGTATGCGGATATGTACTTCGTGTACGGGTTTTGCGATGGAAACTCCGTTTCTGCCGTTTACGAATATCGACGACGATTTCCACAAAGAAGTTCACCGACATATACGAGAAAATGGCTCCCTTCCGTGTGTGTCTTTGAGAACTGAACGTCCAGTACAAGTTAATGTGGATAAGGAGGAAAACATTATTGAAATGGTTCAGCGAAGTCGACTTCTTAGTACACGAAGAATGTCCGCCAGCCTCAACGTTCCGCGAATGAGAGTCTGGCAAACATTACACGATGAGGGACTTTATCATACCATATCCAGCAAGTTCAGCATCTTCAACCCGGGAATATGGCTAGGCGGCCATTTTGAACAATTATTATAACAATGGATTAAGTAAAGAAATGATTATTTAGATATTACATTTTTCTACAGTTAACAATGTATACGAATAATGATTTAAACAACGCATTTTTTCAGCCATTAAGTTGTACAAACCAAAGTACGAGATAATTTCAATTGCTCGTAGCTCTGTAACAAATGAGAATCGGACCCATGTTCATATGGAATTTTTACTCAAAATCATTTAAAGAATATGATCACAAAGTTATGACATAAAGTTGCCGGACACCCTGTATATATAGCGGAAGTGTATCGAAGAAAAAATATGACCAAAATTATGATTTTTCCAACTCACGATGTTCTACATAGTGAGTAATGAATATGGGTGCAATTAGTGCTGCTCACAAGTTGCTCTCCGCATGCACGTCCTCAAGAATAATTATCTGCAATTACACTCGTGAATAATATTTAAACACTTTGAGTAATTTCCACAATGAAAAATACTTGGAATCACTTTTTATATTAAAACAAGAGGTCCAAATCAGGACTAATGCAGGCTGGTTTCCCAAATTTGACGTCCCGAATTGATTACTTGTATTGACTGGATATGTTTGCGTATGTGTTAGTCATTCTAAGGAATTCTCATACTATAAATACCACTTGTAATTCATAGCACATCAATGACAGAGAAAAATTGAAAAACAAATTAATACAGCATTATCAGGTTTAAAATATTAAAGCATTGTCTAAATCTCTTTCTGATATTACATTTTGCATGTATATTTTTAAATAAACGAATCAATAAATGTCAATCAATCAACTGCCCATTGCTGAAGAGTAGTCGAGCGGAAAAGAAAATAACCCATTTGTTCACTCGTCTATACTCAAGCCGAGGTCGGTAATAATCGTCTCCATTGCAAAAATCTGATAAAATGCTATTTAAAAAGAAAAAACGCTATGTTTTAGTAGAATTCAAGAAAATACGATCATTTGTAAATATTTTGTGATAATAAATAGAATCTACATTCTTTTCCCCTTAGAACAGTATAAACCATAATATTAAGATATTTTAAAGCATTAAAGAAACATATCTGCACGATGGATTTGAGGCTTCCTATGTAAAATATATAGGGAAAAAACGTTTCTGAAATCGAACCCGGGACTTCAATCTTCGCCAAATATAATATAGCCCGGAGGTGGGATCTGGCATCACGAGCCTCATAACAAATTTCATAAAAATCGGTCCATTGGTCCAAAAGTTGTTAGTATGGACACTCACACAGACAGAACCATTTCATAAGGCTGTTTCCTTTACAAACGAGCCTAAAAACGATGACTCAACGTTGCTATGTATAAAAACATAATTATGCGTATTCTACTATTAAAGTCAAATTATTACGCAAAGTATTCTTGAATAAATCAACCGTTGGTGATGCTGCAATCACTGTCAATATTTACAAGAAAATTTGTTTACAAAATCTGATGTTAGATAGCATAGGGATAATTTCTATCTCGACTGATAATTACATTTGGCAGCTCTGGCCTCGCTATCAGCAATTTCAGAAGTTTGTCATGGAAACTTAAACAAAACTATTACATAGCGACATTCAATGCACTGAACAAATTCAGAGGAACAATCGATATATTATATCTCTGAAAAAATATGGTTTTTGAGCAAATGTTTCAAGCTAAACTCGTAGAAAATTATATTGTCTACAAATCGATTAATGAAAAATATTTACATTAATGAAGCTCTACAGGAGATATCGCAATTTAATGATATTTTAAAGTATGAAAGAAAATATCTCTGCATGATGAACTTGAGATTTCCTATGTAAAACAAATAGGGAAGAAACGTTCCTGGAATCGAACCCGGGACTTCAGTCTTCGCCAAATACAATATTGCCCGGAGGTGGATCCTGGCAGCCTCATACCAAGTTTCATGTTAAATAAAAATTAATTCAACCGTAAATTTTTACGTTTAAGGAGTTAATTTCTATTTAACATAAATTTCGCCGTAGTCTTCATCTTTACTTATTTACCTAGTTTCATGAAAATCGGTCCTTTGATGCAAAAGTTGTTAGTGGAGGACACACGCACTACCATTTCATAAGGCTGTTTCAGGTGGAAACGGCCTAAAAACAAATTCATTGCATAGCAATATCCAATTTCAACGCGCGTTATCACATTCAGTCATTTTTACGGTATACAGAATTTCCAATTGCCCATGGAGATATATGGCGGAAGTGAATTCGGCCATAGAACAGCCTCTCGAACAGCCGCAGTTGCTCCGCATTCGATGTGGGCCCTTGCGAAATCCAAGTCGCGCTCTCTCTTTCGCCGCACTCTCTACTCGTTTATGAGAAATGGCCTTTCGGAAATGAGAAGCTCTCTCCCAATTTCGTTAATTACGTGACATTGCGTGGCATAAGCAATAGACGTAGGTAATTCCAGATTTGTAATTAACGTTCTTAAAATACATACAGATTTTTAAGCTGTACATATCGGAGCGATTCAAAATTTCCACTTTTAGCGAATGTAGTCCATCTGATTATCAAGTAAATAATGTCTATACCTTTCTTCCTAATTTAACATTATGAACACTTCCTGTAGTGCTGCTGTAAATAATTTAGGAGAACTTTCTTCTCTCTCCCCATTTTCTGTTTTTAAAGATACTATTTTCTTCATTCAGAGTTTTAGTAAATATTCTTGATCAAGGTTATATATGTTTTCCTACTGGTTGTTTCTTCGATGCATTTAACACAAACTAAGTTTGGATGGAGTAGAAGGCTTTTTCTTAGTCGATAAAGCGTTTACAGGGAGATTACTCAAATTCCTTATAGTGGATGACTATCTCTCTGACAGCATGAATGTGGTCAATCTTATTATAACCTCTACGAAATTCGGCTTGGTCTTCTTAGCTGAGCAGAGTCACTATGCTTTCGATTTGGTATAATATCTTTGTGAATATTTTGTAGACTGACGGCAGTAGACTGAACGGCCCCTATTTAATCAAATCCTGTTTGCGACCTTTATTTTCAGAGGCATGGTAGTTGTACGGTTTCACGACTCTGATATGTTCTTTATCGTTAGGCAAGGTTTAAAAGGAGATGATAGATGCAAATTTCATGTGCACATATTATATTCTAGGGAAAGTCGTTCCTTGAAAATTATCTAATCTTCTAATAACTAGTTGTACAATTTTTTTTAGAACTTTTATTTGGTATGACCAATAATTTTTACCAGCTATGGCAGAACATTTATTTTTTCTGGTAAAGATGTGGTCCATTCTTGTTTTATTTAATCATTTACACCATTTTCTTATTGACCTCTTTCTAAAATGTTCTTAGTATCAAACTTCATATAAATTCATTCATCATTTTTATACTTTTTGTAGAGAGCACCTAAAAATCTTGGATAGGATCTTGTTCATATAGTTTTTCGTTGTCTGGTGTATGACTGCTATGACACCACCATCGACAGATAATCTTCCGTTCCGCTTGCTATAGACTGCGTCTCGCACCACCTCTGGATGAATATCTTGAGACTCTTTAGTTGGCCTATTTAATTCCTCATCCCATGGTTGCTTTTCATAAGCTTTTGTGCAGAAATCCTGTGCTAGTTTAAAAATGAATCTCCTGCAATGGTTCATCGAACCTTCTTTCACCATTAATGGCACCAGCTGTCTCTTACTGAGCGAGAGGTGATGCTTTATTTCAGGCGATTTTCGTTTCCAACGTTTCAATTTTCACAATAATTTTTCCGAAGCGATATAGAAGAAGGAATATTGAGCGGGTGGTAATTGCCATTCGTGAACCGTATTCTGCACAATCATATCAAGCAGATGCATTTTAGAGTAAGTCAGGGTGAATCGGTTCAAAAAACATAAGAAACTGCTGTTAAAAGTTTTATATTTCTCTAACATCTAGTGGACACTGGTACGCGCTGACTCTTGAGATACATATTCATCTACTTCTACATGATACCCTGCAAGTCACATTTTGGCGGATGGCAGGGGGTGCAATGCACCAAATATCCCTAGTTTTCCTACGTTATCTTTTCCTATTATGTTCTCTTATCGTCCTAGGGAAAAACGATCCTCTATATCGCTCCGTCCTACAATCGATCTCGCGAATCTTGTCCTCGCTTTCCTGCCTTCCGAAATACGTCGAGCTTCTGATATAATCTACTACGTCATTTACTAGTCCCTCCCACATATTTTTCCAGCAGTTTAAATATCGCCTGCATCCTATGTTCCTCTAACGAAACCCATTTCAGATTTTCTATTAATGACGATACGCTTTGTTTACTATCGTAATTTCTCTTTACGAACCTAGCTGCCATGCGATCCACCTTTTCTATCTAGTTAGTGGGTCCCTTTTCGTAAGGATCCAATACAGCTAACGTATATTTCATCTGCGGTCGAACCAAGGATAAATAACATAATTCCTTGACTTTTTCGGAGCTACTTCGAACTGTTATCTCTATAAAGGACAACTATTTGTTAGCTGCACCTATCAATCGACGAGTGTGGGTGTCCCACGAGAGATCACGATGGATCGTGACTCCTAAATATTTAACCGAATCTGAAACTAGAATCCCTACTCCGTCGAACGAATAAATAACAACAAGCCAGATATTTTCGATTTTCCAGAAATTGATGACGTAGCTATTCTTATGGTTGATTTCTAACTGTCATTTCTTACAGCAATCATAAATAGCTTCTAGATCATTTTGGAGATAGTACTGATGATCATCCGGATTGCTTATTTCTCTATAAATGAACGCCTGAATATATTTTAACCATTCTTTTAGTTTTAAATAAACGGGCACTTAAAAAGTCTTATGGGTAACCACTGCGCAATGTAACGGCCCGGGTTCGATCCCAGGACCGTTTCATTGATCCATTTGAATGACATGTGAATTGGTGCAGCATATGTTTGATTTTCACTGTAAAATTACTGAAAATAATCGTACAACCATGGAACTTGAACTAAAGAATGCCTATAAGAACAAAAATTCATTTTATTACATCGATTTTCAAATCCACACATGGATTTAATGCGTAGATTTCTTTTGAACCGAAAATTCGCCATCAGAGGGTAACCCCATTGTTGCCGTTTTAAATAAATTACGTGAATTGCTTTGAATTATATGGAAAAGAAGAAATGTTTCGTGAATAAACACTCGTGACTCTCGATAGTAAGGTATAACTCAGCTAAGTATTAACGTATAAGTGCTGAATGAATATATAAGTGCTTTGAAGAAATTCAATGTAAATATTGTGAATAATGTAACCTAAGTTAATGTAAATAAAGTTCAGTTAATGCATATAAACGCATTATCTATGTAAAATGTATTTATAAAATTTCATTATCTATATATTAAGTGCGTTTTGTCAGTGAATCAGAAAACACCGATGAAACTTCACACCTAAAATATGCGTTCGTCTCCGGTCAACAACGGCGTGTGACAATTTACAATTGTTACTATCTTCGTGATGGTTGTAGTTCCCACTATTTTGGGCGAAGGAGTGCTTTGCCACACAACTGCTCTTCATTGGAGCACATAAGTGGCTGGGGGTGACTTGTGGAGCACTCATACAGTGCACTGGGCTCACTCGAACCCTTGGACGTAGCCCGTATGGGGGCCACGGACCGAAGTCTGGAGATGCGGAAAATTTGTGGCCCTGAAAAGGTCCTGAATGTCGCGTCGACTATGTCCGACGACGTTTGGGGGGGAGGTCTTCTTCCAACCCGGTGGATGATCTTGTCCGCTTGTGACGATCCCACGGTTGCGGTCTCGAGTCGGCAATGCTGCGCAGTACCGGCGTCTTCTTTTTGGCGAGAGTCTGCCAAAATCTCACGGCGGTGGTCTTCAGCGCGTCGCTGATGAGAGGGAGGGAGAGCCAATCGTAGATGTTGGCGGTCTCACCGCGGCGTCGCCTGTGAGCGATGGTGCGGAGGCAGGATTTATCCGCTTGGGAGAGGGCGGATCGGCCTTTGAAGGAGAGTCGACCGCTCCAGGCCGGTGATGCGTATGTCAGCGTGGGAAAAACCACCGCACGATAAAGATGGAGTCTGCATCGCATCGGGATGTCACGGCTGCGAAGAAGTGGAGCCAATCTCAGCTTGACGCCAAGCGCCCGGTGAGCAACCTTTCGTGCGTGGGACTCGAAGCGGAGCCTCTTGTCCAACGTAACCCCCAGGTAGGTAGCGCTGTCGTTCCACTGCACTTCTTCGGCGCCAAGTAGGATGCCATCGGGGTCAGGGGACCGGGATGTAGAGAAAAGGACCGTCTGCGATTTGGTGGCGCTGACCTACAACTTGCAGGCGGTGAACCAGTCCAGTTGGGTGTCAGAGGCTCGCTGGAAATACTCGGCGGCCTTCGCCTTCTTGGTGGACTTGCACAGGATGGCGGTGTCGTCGGCGTAAAGGGCCAAGAGGGAGTTCCAGCTGAGGTTCGCCGGGACGTCTGCCGTGTAGATGTTGTAAAAGATCGGTCCCAATACCGAGCCTTGCGGAACCCCGAAGGCAATGGCCTTTGGTGAGGAAATTGCTGACGCCGATCTCACACAGAAGCGGCGGCTGCTGAGGTAGTCCTCAAGATAACGGATTTGCCAGGGTGGAAATCGGAAGGACTGCATCTTCCGAATCAGACCCCGGTGCCACATGCTGTCAAAAGCTTTCGTGATGTCGAAAAATACCGCTGCAATGTGGTGAACAGTATTGAATGCGTCGGTGATGAAGTTGCACACCCGTGCAACCTGATGCGTCATGGCAAAGTCCTCCCGAAAACCAAACTGCGCGTCTGGGAGAATGGAGTTACTGGAGAGGTGACGTTGGAGGTGCGGCAGTATTGCTCTTTTGAGGAGTTTCCCTTGACCATCCAAGAGGATACAATTGTTAAAATTGTATTTTCTCCCCCAATGGTTATTGGACAACATTGCTCCATGGCCTATTAACTACGGTATTGTCATTTCATTAAAAGTATTTATGCTTATTTTTTGCTGCAAATATCACCTAAAACATTAAAATTAAAACACTCCGAATATCTAATAAAGGCAATTGTTGGAAAACCTAATTTGAGATGAAGATTTTGATAGAAAATACTATTGTCGTGGAAGTTTACCATACTGTCATGTCTTGGCAGTCAAAAGAACTGAAATAAACTAAAATGCTTGACCGTCGGAGATAGTTTAATTGTTCTCCATCAGGTTGCACCGTTGTATTTTGACATGCATTTTTAAACATTATACCCATGCACATTCTTAATTTCCATTGTATTATATTAATGTCGGAAATAACATTAAAGTAAAAAAGTACGAACATCTAATAGCAGCATTTGTCGCAAAACATAATTTGAGCAGAAAATTTTGATAGAAAATATTTATGCCGTGGATTTTTCTATTACTGCCATCTCAGGACCGAACAGGGAACTAGTATAAATGAGGGACCGTCGGAGTTAGTTGAAAAGCTTTGTAGTATTTTGGAATACATTTCTAAAAATAAACCCACACATTGCATCAATTTACCATGCCGGGTGGAAGTAAGCACATATCTTATCGATGCTGCAAGCAACGCTGCACTAAGCAGATAGTTATAATAAAAGCCTCTATGTGGGGTCTGTGTGTAGCGTTGACGTCATCAATGTTACGTTTTAACGCGTTTTTAACAAACTTCCCGAATAGGTGGAAGGTTGAAATTTTGCAAAAAACTGTGATACAGACAAAAATTACATAAAGAAAAAATTAGAAAAAAGACCCGGGTTCGACTCCAGGAGAGCGATTTCCGTTTCCCGTAAGATAGCACGTAAAAATCGACTTTTTTATTCTTTTGAAAATTAAAATTAGAAAGAATTGACGTACGATCTTTGAATTTAAACTATTTTTTTGAAAAATTAATGAAGTTTCTTATTCTATTTTTCTTTTTCCGCCTACTTTTCAAAATCTCTCATATTAAACATTTAAATCACATATTTTAGGAAAATATCGGCTTTTAAACGAGATGTTGCTTTGTCGACCACTACATTTTTAAACTTCGAAAATCAATTGTTGTCTCAACCCAGATACGTGTAATATCACCATCATCATTATTGGTAGTCTGTCCGTAGACAGGTCCGTGATTATTCTTGGTTAAATCTGGTTCTCCATATACTCCTATTTTCCGCTATCCTCTTCATATCTTGATAACTCTCTTTCCCTTCCAAATCGTCTATCAGCTGAAACCTTTTCCTACCTCTTTCCCATTTCCCATCTAGTTTTCCTTCTAACACGTCTTTAATCATACTCTCTCTCCTCAGGTAATGTCCAACCCAGTTTGCCTTCCTCTTTCTAATACTCCGTATAATCATTGCTTCTCTCCTACTCTTCGGAGCACTTCATCGTTTTTTATCCTATCAGTCCATTTTATCTTCAGCATTCTCCTCCAAGTCCACATTTCAAAGCTTTCCAAGTATTTGATGTCATTTTTCCGTGTAACATATAGGAGTGCATAGATATCCTTAAATTATCGTAGGATTTATCGCGGAATTACGTAATCCTAATGGGACTGGGATTTAGTTCGGATTCTTTTGTTATTTAAACGACTATAACATTGATGTACAGTAAGAGAGAGGGGGATGTGGGGAGTGAGATTGGAAGGAATTGAAGGTACATACAAAAGAGGGAGAGTTATGGATTGTGACAGGAGGGAAAGAGAGAGGGGGAGGTGGGAGAAAAGGGAGGCAGAGAGAGGAAGAAAAAGAGGGGGGAGACAGAGGGAGGGAGAGAGAAAGGAAGTGAGAAAGAGGGAGGGAGACAGAGGGAGGGAGAGAGGGAATATTATTATTTATCCGTCATATGACGTGCAAAACACTAGTATTATATAATTAATTGTAATCCCGTTGATTCTTACCAAAGACGAATACATATTATGATAACGTTATAATTTTAAAATGCGATATATCGCATTAAAAAATAAAGTTATGGGGATTGATGAAGTATATATTTACTGCTTCTAATGAGAATCAGTTATAATGCCATTGATTTATAACTACGACGTAAAATTATGACGACTCCATAATCCTAAAACACGAAATTTTAGCAAACCGTGAAGAAAACTTAATGTCGCGTTTTGTAAGGCTTTACGAGAATTTTGTAATTATTTTCAATAATTCTTTTAAATTATCGAACGAAACTGTGCAAACGGTAATACCATACACTTCTCTTAATAATGACGAAAAATTATAACGACGTTATGTGTGGATCAATTTTTTCTAATATTTATCTCCAAAAGAATAAAAGCCTGCACATTGAAAAGGTCGATGTTTAGTTGTCATTTCATGGGAAATTAAAAGGCCTTCCTTGGAGTCGAACCCGGAACTTTCTTCAAGATTTGTTTTCGTCATCGTCTTATAATGTGTGAATCAAGCATTCCTGGATAATTTCGAAGCATTACCTCTCATCGTTTTTGAGATATTATAGATTAAAAAGCATTACAGACAAAGAGAAAAAGACAGCGGAAACTACATTAGGGCAGATTTCTATGATTTCCGCGTAGCTCATATGCTGTTGCCTTGGAGATCCCGTTATTTTAATTAAGAGTTTAGATCTTGGTGTTTGGTGATTTTTTTAAAGCTTTAGCACCAGCAAATCGTTCGTTAAATTACGGCAAACGGCGTACTTCGCTCGGGAGAAAATGTAGCAAATAGCATCATAGCCTTGCGTATCTGCAAAACTATTATGATAGCCTCACGGGTCGGCAAACATAGCTGCGAACATATACGAGGCTAAGCTAGCGTACAATAAGCAATCTCATGAGCTAAGGAATCCGATCACGCTCGACTAATATGAACTACTTATGAGTGACAGTAATGCTATTTTTAACATTCTTTCCGAGTAAATAGAAGACTGGAATTTGATAGGTAATTTTGATTTTTATAGCAAAAGCCATTTTTGACAAAAAATTCCCAAAAAAGACCAGGGTTTGACTCCAGTAGATAATTTCTGTTTCCCATAAGATAACAAGAAAAAACCGATTTCTCTACTTTCGGGTTTTTACTCTTTGCAAATTTAAACTTTAAAAAATTATTTACGATCTTCGAACCTATACCGTTTTAAAGAGAAATAAATAAGATTTGTTATTCTTATCGTCACATTTCCTACTGTTCTAAATTTCTCAATTTCCACGTTTAAATCATATTTATTGGAAAAATGTAAGCTTTTTAACGATATCTTTCCTTGCCGACAGTGTCATTTTTAAACATTGAGATTTCATTGTCCCCTCAATCCTTATATTATACGAGTAGTCGGTGTTTGCATATTGCAAGCGCTTCAAAAATCACCATACACCAAGATCGTAAATAAACTAACGCGATCTCCAGGGCAACAGCACATCAATCACGTGGAGCCTATATGTATTAAATAATAAATTTCATAAGTTCTAGCAGAATATCTATAATTTTCCGCAAAATTAAGGCAACTATCCGTAATTTCCAAATTCTCTGGCAATCGACTCGTGTCCAAGTTATCGTATTTCGAGTTTAGTGACTCAGATCGCCCTGCATTAGCAATAAGAATAATCATCATTAAGACAATGCACTATACACTAAAATTATGGAAAGATTAGGATATTTTTTGTAACCATTGAAAAGAATTAAAATTTCTAGGAAAGCTACGTAACACAAAATGAATATACTTTTGTCAGCGCTATCAAGGTTACTTCTCTTGTGATCCTTTACAGCCCTGGAGAAAAACAAACCTATTCACGCCTTCCTAGAATCGATAACCAAAATTTAATAGTCATTTTTGTGCTTTCGGTAGTACGTGAGAATTGCAATTATGTATGATACCCTGAATCATAGTGTGTGATGCAATTAGTGTTTCGGCAAGAGTTTATCTTGCCTCAGACCAAGTAACCTATTCCACTTTCGCACCATAGAACGACCCGATTTGCTTTTTTTATATAAAGAGTAACTTTTTTTTTCATATATATAAAGAGTAACTTTTTTAATATATAAAGAGTAACTTCCAATCCTAGCGCTTCTATTTCCTTTTTAGTCCTCAAGTACGCACATTAGGTAAATTCAATTAACTTAGTTAGGTATGGCTTCCCATAGGTCTTCTGTTGCTCTTTTCAAAAGCTCTGTTGAATGTGAGCTGCTCCAAGCACGCATCACAGAACTCGATTGTGGCGATAGGATTGTGGCGGAGCTCCTCTCTAAGGTTAGGGAGTTGGATGCTGCTCCGAAGGGGGGTGAAGATGCGGGGACCTCCGAGTCGCCTTGACGTATCAAGGTGGTACCTCGAGCTAGCTCGAGAGCGAAGGCTGGCTGGGTCGTCGAAGAGAGAGCCGTAGCCGACACTAACCCGGAAAGGGTGGCTTCATCTTCCGAGCCCGACGGGTGGAAGGTGGCTACCAAAGGTCGCGGGAGAGTAGGGCGGCCATGGCGGGGAGACGGGAAGGCGGATGCTGACTCTATCCCTGTCAAAAACAGATTCGAAGCGCTATCGGAGGATGGTACGACGAATTCTGTGGCCGCATCCGCTCCCCCCGATTCGAGGGATGCCGCACCTAGGGGATGTCGGGTTGGGAGGGGGGAATCTTAGTGATAGGTAGCTCGAACGTCCGGCGTTTAGTGGCACCGTTGAGGGAAAGGGCCCGCCGGGAGGGAGATGAGCGGGTGTTCTCCTGGTGTATTCCAGGCGGAACAGTGCCACAGGTGACGAAGGCGCTTCGGGCGGCGGTAAGTGGCACGGGATGCTCCAAGCTGCGGATAGTGGCGCATGTAGGCACCAATGACGCTGAGGATCGGGGTTCTGAGGAGATATTGGATTCCTTCAGGGATCTGTGCTCTGAGGTTCACCGACTCCGACGGGTCATGGGTATCGAAATGCGCCTGACCGTATGCAGCATGGTCCCGCGGACCGATCGGGGTTCGACGGTTTGGAGCCGAGTGATCGGCTTGAATCGGAGACTCTGGAAGTTTTGCGAGAACATGGGAGTAGATTTCGTGGAACTCGGGCCGGTTCTCGAATCGTGTAGGGTGCCCCTGAACCGATCGGGAGTTCACTATACTGCCGTGGCAGCCCAGAAGGTAGGTGGTAGAATCTACGAGAATTGTAGAGCTTTTTTAGATTAGGGAGTAGGCCAGTGCGTAGGTCAATCTCGGAGTCATCAAATACTGCGATAGTGGGTCAATACCTAGGTCGACTTTGGGACTCAATAAACTCTGCGCTAACAATAGCAATGATAACGCCTCTCTTAGAAGTCGCACCATCCATAACACAGAAAATTTTCAGAAGCGGCCAGAAAGCAACTCATTAACAATTTTAAATATAAACTGCCGTAGTATCAGGAATAAGACAGCAGAATTTCAGAATTTATTAGCGGAAACTGAGGCAGATATAGTGATAGGCACAGAGAGCTGGCTAACTTCGGATATACACGACCGAGAAATTTTCCCCTTAAGATATAATATTCACAGACGAGATAGGGTAAATAGGAACGGAGGTGGAGTTTTTATAGCGGTGAAGGACACGCTTATCAGTTCGCCAATTGAGTTTACGGAAAACAGAATAGAAAGCATTTGGTGTACAATCAGCAGGGGAGGTTTAGGAAACATCCATGTATGTGCATGCTATAGGCCGCCAGGTGCAGACGCAGAAGAAATTTATGAGCTAGAGGCCCAAATCAACTCAATACAGATGAAAAATAGCAAAAGTCTTACTATAGTAGGGGGAGACTTTAATCTACCCTCGATAAATTGCCGCAGTTGCAGCTTCACACCACCCGGTAGAAATCGTGAGTCATGCGAAGCACTAATAGACATCTTCAATAAACATTCCCTTATTCAGGTAGTCAGAGAACCCACGAGAGAGGACAATATATTAGGCTTAATAGCACTTAATATCCCTGAACGTGTTTCTGAAGTAGTTATTGAAGAAGGAATCAGCGATCACCGAGTAGTCCGAGTTCTCTTGAACATAGCATTCGTAAAGTATCGCAAGCCTAAGCGAAAAGTGTTCATATTTAAAAATGCTAACTTTGCGGACTTTAAAGAGAAACTTATTAAAGATTACGCAACTTTCAGAAAATTAGCAACCACGAAGAACGTTGAGGAAACTTGGAAAGCTTTCTTATCAGTAATTAGAACAGGTATAAATACGTACATACCAAGTAAATATATTACCGATAATGGAGAACCTAGGTGGTATAATCAGCAGGTTAGATGTGCTCTCAGGCGACAAAGAAAGCTTCACTCAAAACTTAAATGCGCCAAAAATAATATGTCACAGGAGGTAATAAATACAATTTCAAACAAGTACAGAAATTGTCGGACTTGGACTAAAAAGATTATGCGCAAGGCATTAATGAACTTTAAGAAAAAGATTCTCTGTGAACATCTAAACGAAAATCTTTTGGTCTTATGTTAGAGAAGTTCAAGATCGACGCCCAACCGTAGCACCATTAAGAAACGACAAAGGAGAGATAGTTTACGATAGCATTGATAAAGGAAACTTGTTAAACTCATTTTTTCAAAGCGTATTTACGACCGAAGTGGAGAAAAGGAAGGTCGATCCACCCGAACCAAGCGAAGAGAAGATGAACGATATACTTATATCAGCGAAAGGTATAGCAGAACAGCTCTAAATCATAAATGCAAATAAATCCCCGGGACCGGAAGAGATACCAGCTAGAGTATTAAAGGAATTAGCGTTAGAAATAGCACCTTATCTCGAAACAGTTTTCAGTAAGTCACTTAGTCATGGCGTTATACCTAAGGAATGGAAATTAGCGTTTATAACTCCGCTACATAAAGGCGGGGAAAAAGACGACCGAGAAAACTGCAGGCCGATTTCGCTAACCTCAATATCTTGCAAGATTCTAGAGCACATCATCGTTAGTTCTGTGATGGACTTCTTAGATAGCCAGGACTTGCTCAGTAAATATCAGCACGGTTTTAGGAAGGCAAGATCTTGTGAAACACAGCTCGCTCTGTTTGCACATGATATACTACGATCCGGTGATCGAATGACCCAGCTAGACGCGGTTTTTCTTGACTTCAATAAGGCATTCGATAAAGTCCCTCATATTAAGTTATTGAAAAAATTACAAGCCTGTGGAATAAATCGAAAGATAATCGAGTGGATCAGGGACTTTCTCAATGATCGGGAACAAATGGTAGTCATAAATGGATTTAAATCAGATTCGGTCAGCGTGTCCTCCGGCGTTCCACAGGGAAGTGTCATCGGTCCCCTATTATTCCTTATATACATAAATGACTTAGATAATGTTATTACAAGTAAAATCAAGTTATTCTCGGATGATACGGTAGTTTACAGAGAGATTAACAGTCCTGCTGATCAAGCATTACTTTCTAACGACCTGCACGCAATTCTCGAGTGATGTAAAGAGTGGCAATTAGAGCTGAACTTAGGTAAGTGTTCCGTCATGAGATTCTGGAGAAACAAAGAAATTGAGGTGATGAATTACAGTATAGAAGGCGTACATCTAAAATTATCCGAATCCGTCAAATACTTAGGTGTCATTTTAACATGTAACCAACCTCTCGTGGGACACACACATACGAAATATATCCGGGAAAGCTAAGCAGAAACTAGGATTCATCAAACGGATAGTAGGTAAAAGCGAAGAAAAAGTCAAAGAGACATGTTACTTTTCTTTAGTTAGACCGCTGCTAGAGTATGCGTCGAGCATATGGGATACGTACGAGAAAGGATTAATCGCCGAGTTAGAGAAAGTGCAGCGAAAAGCTGCTAGATTCGTCAAAAATTGCTATGATAGAAATAAAAGCGTTACAGGCTTGATACAGGACTTAGGATGGGAATCACTAGCTGAGCGTCGATCACGTGCTAGGTTAAAACTTCTTGAAAGATTTAGAACGAGTACTTTCTCCAGCGACGTCGAAGAAATAATAAGAACTCCCACTTATATCGGTAGAATGGACCATCCTCGTAAAATAAGAGAGATAGTCTGTAGTACAGAGAGATACAAAGGCTCATTTTTCCCTAGAACGATAGCTGAGCAGAATAAAACTTGCGATCAAAAGTAACCTCGCGTAGGGGCGTAAACCAAGGCCTAATTTTGGAGTTTTCTCCTTGGTGTTAATACACCCCCCTGCCACACACCCTTGCGGTGGCTTGCAGGGTAAACTGTAGATGTAGATATAGATGTGAGTAAATTCTTACATATTATCGAAATAAAATATTGGTGATGATATTGTCATAATATGCCTCATATTGAAAATTAGAGTTATATGCTTATATGGTTATGCGAATAAACTTGACGCTAATTCAGTTAAAGAAAATTTTAAAAAATATATATTTCCGTAACTCGAATTTTCTATAACTCGATTAATTTTTGCTTTCCTTTTAGATTCGAGTTATAGAAGTTCCACTGTATATATACTAATATTTAAAAATATATTTCCATAATTCGAATTTTCTATTACTCGAGTAATTATTACTTTTCCTTGAGATTCGAGTTATGGAAGTTTAACTATAATTCGTTATGAAGGCGTAAATTCCATTAAAAGCATTAAATCTCTGCAATCGTAACGTATAATATCAGATCCTTTTCAAAGCATTGAGGTCGTTGCCATAATATGATTTTTTCATTTTTGAAAATAGGAAAAAATTCACACTTTTTCCGATTAAAAGCAGATATGTACGGTAATTCGGTATGTATTTAAATTCTGCCTTAAAAAATTAAGAACTCCGTCCCTTTAGTTAGAGTGGAAGAGGGAGGGAGAGATAGTGAGGTAGAGAGAGATAAAGAGAGTGAGAGAAGGGAGAGGGAGGGGGACAGAGAAGGAGAGAGAAGGGGAGAGATAGATAGATAATGGTCTTTATTAGGGCGAGGTTTAGACTGGGAAGTCTGTTTTCCAGAAAAGGAGAGAGAAGGGGGAGACTGGGGGAGGAAGATATGAGAGAGAGAGAGAAAGAAAGAGAAGGAAGAATGGGAAGTGCCTTAAATTTAATACTTAATCCACGCATAGCCGTCATATTTGAGGGGCAGTTACGCTAGTAGGATATATATAACTCGGATGCGTGAATCCGCGGATACCACCGAGAGAGACGTGTATTTTGATTTCTCTCCCTCTATCGCTTCCACCAAAGGTCTCTCCTCTGGATACGTCACTCTCAAAACCCCTCTCCTCTTGTAGATTCTGACCTCGAAGACAGACACAAAGAAAGAAAGTCACACGATGCCGCCGGTCGCTGCCAGTCCGGACTCCATGCCCAAGGCGGAGAAGGCAAAGAGTGCTCCCAACCGCGTTGCGGACATGTTCTCCGGAAGGACCGTCCTCGTGACCGGAGGCACCGGGTTCATCGGAAAAGTGCTGGTGGAGAAGATCCTCAGGATGTGCCCCGAGGTGCAACGGGTGCTGCTGCTGGTGCGACCCAAGAAAGGAAAGGACCCAGAGTCTCGGATTCGAGAAATGCTAGATTCGCCGGTGAGTCACAACGTAAACAAACTAGACCCTTACGGGAGCATGTTTATACCCAAACACCAACACACCGTTACGAATAACGACCGCGGCCCTCTTCCCCATTCTTCCTCTACAGTTCAACAGTCCTTTCATTTCCACGCCAACAAGCAACCAGTTAAATAACACTCAGCCAATTCATTCCACATCAACTACTGATGAAGAGAGTATTGCTCTCGAAATATGTATCTACCTAAGTAATGCGCTATTTCTAAATTTAGAGATTTGCTAGCGTGAATTTGAGTGCGTGTGTTTGTCTGACAGGTCCCTGTCGCTGTCAAAAGACACATAAACCTTCAGGCAATCGTGTGTGCTATCAGATCCCTGGCGCGGAATAATTTCCCGTGAACCTGTTATTATTTCCTGTTTCCCCTTTTTTCCTTGTCCTTTTCATTTACTTTCTTTTGCGAGTATGTGGCTGCTTAGTAGGTCCCTGTCGCAGTCGTACTGACTCACAACATATTAGCAACGGTGTGATTCCAGGTCTCTGGCGTGGAATAACATCTCTTAAACCCGTTTTTTACCAACTTTTATCTTTTATATTGACATTGTCATATATATATATAACTGAAGCGAATCTTAGCAGAATTCATATTGTAGAGACGAATATAAACAAATTATAATCATCCGTCGTAGCAACGAGTATAAACAAAATACGTTTGCGAATTAGCATTAATGCGCCCGTTCCTACGATTCTTGAAGAAATATTATTATTAATTGTTATTGATCGTAATTATTAATAAGAGTGAGTTTTTCTTTATCTTAAAACCTTGTATCTTTATTTCTTTAGGCATTATGAACGGATAAATCAGTATTTTTTTAATTAAACAGAAAATATTCAAATTATGTAATCCACTTTCTTACTACTTATGTACCAAACATTCCTACATTTGCCACTGAGTTGTCTGCCATTCTCTCAACTGTAAAAATGTTCAAGCTTACAATTAGAATAAAAAGGCTCCTACGCCATTCAACTGCAGGTAGACGCTATGCAACATTTTAAGCCCATGCATGTAGAAAGGATATCATAATTATATTATAATGATTATTCATATTAAGATATTAACTATACAAAAGTTGGTTATAATAATTCATTTTATATTTTCTTGTTATCATTTCCATCTTAGGAATAGTGCAGTGTGATTGGGTGAATGCAAGAGAATGACTGAAAACAGGTCACTGGCGACGGATAATACCTCAAACTAGATTAGACGTAAACTAAATTTTTCTTTAATTTTGTCTTTTATCTGCCACTTTTTCCTTATGTTCTTCCACTTTTTGTTTTTTTTTTCTACTGTGTCCTAAAATGTTTCATTTTGTATGGTTAAGTAGTTATTTCCACAGCTCTTAACATCATCTTCACCGCAGTCTCCATTCCCATGTATTTACTGCTGGAAGAGACGATAGAACATAGAGAATTGATTTTTATTGGCGAGAATTTAAGGTATTTTTGGTCTCGATAATAAAGTGTGTTAATGGTTCGTCTAACAGTTTAGAAAAAAACCTTATAATCGGGAAATTGCGGAACATTATTCTGCCAATCGATCCAATAGAGAGTAAAAACAATTTCAGACATGTTCTTTCCGTTTAAATGGATACGAAAAAGCTATTTTAAAAAACAGTTATATATATATATATATATATATATATATATAAACACATATATATAGTACTTATTTCATATTCGCGGTTTCGCGTATTCGCGCAGAAATAATTGTTGCAAGTTTCAATATTCGCGGGAAGTAAACTTCATTTATCTCAATCGCCTACCTTAAAAACCGTGCGATACAACGTCATGCGGTGCACATGCTGCATAAAAGGTGACGCAGTAATATTTTACGCCCATCTAAGCATTTGTTTACTCCAGACTTCATCCAAATGCTCTCTAAGTGTTGGAAATACATCTTTCCGTTAAAATAATTCGCAAACAGGAGATAAAACGACGTGTTATTACCATGGAGTGTTGACTCAGCTGTTCTCTGATTGGCTATCTGTAATTTAGGTGACAAAGATCATTTTTATCCAACCTAAGTGAGAACGAAACAAGCATAATATATACCCACTTGAAAAGAAATTGGGCAGGTTAGAAAGGGAGGAAGAAAAGAGGAAGGGAAGAAAGGGAATTTTCCGATGGATTACACAATAGATATCGAATGCCACACAACGTAAAAGTGAAATTGAAAACAATCGGGATATTTGCTGCCCTGCTTAACAAAAGGCGAATGGCATAAAGCTTTATTTCCAAGCAGGAACGGTTGGCAACCCTAGATTACCTGTGGTTCCCATTTCGTAAAGAAATCGCTCGAGAGTAACTTCTGCGTTCAGTTCGGAGCTGTGTTTTGATGGCAGCCTAACGTTCTCGCTAATGCAATGAGTGCCGTAGAATGACGCGTTTTTAAAATAGTGCGAATAAAACATTGGGTGCGTTATTACCGCGTATTATTTCATAATTCCAAGTCGAGAAGTAAAGATTCGAGAACTACAGGCTATGCTTATTATTAATAAATATAAGTTTAAAAAATAACAATATTATTGCTATATAACCGGGGTTAGTTGTTCCCCTAACCACATTTATCCCATAAGCCTTTAGTATCTATATTCGCGGAGTTTTTCAGGAACGTAACCCCCGCGAATATAAAGGGATTACAGTATCTTTTAATTTTAAATGTTTATATATGCAGACATCTATTTATGCCATATTATTTTGCGATAGTGAGGACGTATTTGATTTAAATGAAAATAATATTAAATAATGAACATTTTTAGATTCATTTTGAGCTTATTAAATTTCCCACGACCCTGCCCAATGCATCGAATCGAAATATTGCTTCAGGTTTCGCACCTCCGACCGGTAATGAACTGCTTCCAACCGGATTTTGTCGCCCCGACTATGACACACACACGCATATATATATATATAGAGAGAGAGAGAGAGGGGAAATAGAGATGACAGTATAGGATTGAGCGGAATTAAATGGGAAGGAGAAGGAGAATTTTACTGGGAAGAGTTCACGGTTGTTTACTCTGGAGGAAATAGTGGGAAAAGGGGAATATCTCTGGTACATAGGAACGATTGATGAAAAGCGTGACAAAGATAATAGCAACAAATGATAGACTGATGGTAATAAAGCTAAAATCAGTCCCAATGGACATGCTGATAATCCAGGTATATTGCCAACGTAAGTTCATGAAGATGAAGAAATCGAGGAGATTTATGAGTAAATTAATGACATTTAAGAAGAAGACGGAAGAGGAAAGGTTAACTGCATAATAATGGGAGATTGGAACAGAGTAGTCGGAGAAGGAAAGGAAGAAAATATTGCCGGGAAATACGCACTTGCGAAGAGAAACCGAGGGGGGGGGACCGTGTAGAATTCTGCATCAATAATGACCTTGTAGTGACTAATACAGGGTTCAAAAACCATAAACGAAGGTTATACAATAGGGTGAGTCGAAAAAAATTTTCTTAAATTTAAAATCGCCTGTACCGGGAAAAGTGGTGTATATGGACCACTAGTAAACACAAATTTTTACTGAAATTGGATAATGTTTAGACCGGCCGCTGGGCGTTTGAAATTTCTCCGAGAGTGTTACATGGGAAATAAAGGTAAAATTATTTTTTTTATAACAGCTCTTCGCTTATTTTGCCAACTTTTTTTTACAAAATAACCCAGAACCTACCACGAGGAGGTGGCTGTTTTCAATTTCCACACCGTTCACGCCCAACCACCCGCCATAATGGGTACATAATCAATATTAGCTTAAACTGTGGTGTCTTTTACCACATATTTGGCCTTGTTTTCAAAGCTGTATAGTATTTTTCATTCGAATGAATCCATCGCGAGATCTTTCGCCATAGACTTTGGAAGAAGCTTCTGTCACTAGTTTGACCGCTATTTCTACAGCCTGAGTATGGCAGGGAATCCACGATAAGTCACCATCACAAACATCCTCAGATTCTATAATTTCCTCAATGTCCTCATCCGACATGTGTTTTATTATAGGAGGATCTGTTATGTTACACTTTTCCCAGTCCAGAAGGGCATGGAAATTCGCCTAATTTTGCTCTTGTCGATAACCAGGGAAGTATCACGTTTTGTTACCAATCCCTCATCCATTAATACTGCGCTAGCTATAATTGCAACTCGACGGTCGGATACTCCAGTTCTTTCAACTGCTTGTGCCAAAGACGGTAGATTACATCTCATCTGAGAAGTACTTGGCTCCTTGGACGTATATGGTTTTGGTTCATATAATTGGTCCGTAACTTCAGAACATTCAGATGATGAGCTGCAATATTATTCTGGTGCTACAGAAATAATTCGCTTTTGGGTTTTTCCAGTCCTTTGCTCCTTTCTATTTTCCTTTTAGATCTAGTTTTAAATACTCTCGTACTTTTACTGTCCACATTTCCATTACCATTTCTCTCTTTGTTCTTTGATCGTTGAGGAATTCTTGTTCCAACCGAGGCTCTTTGCGGGACTTTTCGCAAGTACAATCTGAGAAGTTGAAATATTTTCAGGTAGAGATATCGAAAAGTGTCGTCTTTGCCTCTTCCTGGAAATCGACAATTTTCTTTTTCAAAATTTTGGTCATTTTTCTCCCGGACTTATTATTGACAGGTACAAGAGACTTTTTAAGGTTATGGAACCTCTTATGATACATCTTTAGTTTAGCAACACACTGTTGACTAGATATAATCGGCAGAGAAACCTTTTGTCAAATTCTCTTAAGCTTATCTATAACGATTCTTGAAATCTCGAGAAAGGTATGGTTTAAAGTAGCACTTTCTTTGCATATACATAAAGAAAAAATCTTATTACTTCTTTATATGTTTAAAGTGTTAGTTCGAAAAGATCTTTCGGATCGCCAAACACAGGGTCAAGGGTAGAGTGCCTGGTACACAGTTTAGTCCCATTAATAGAGGCCATTGTGCAGAATTATTATTGTAGAGAACCACAAAGATGAAAAATCACACGCTCACAAATTCTCACCCGCACAGCACAAAGGATACCAGCTCTATATCGATTGTCCGCAAGCGCAACACTTTTTTGTAAAATCAACGGAGGAATGCAACATGATTCATTGCGGATTAGCAAAATTGTTGTTGCTCCAAGTTATGAGGGAAAAATACATTGTAAACAACAACTCTTTTTCATTTAGAAAATAATAAAATGTAATAATTAATCTTTTTTCTTCTTAGAAATTGTGCCTTGTTCTTTCACCTACATTTTACGAAATTTAATAAACTTCAGGCTCCCAGCGAAAGGGCTAAACATTATCCGCTTTCAGTAAAACTTTGTGTAATTTTTAGTGGTTCATATACGCAACTTTTTCCAGTACAGGCGATTTCAAATAAAAAAAAAACTTTTTTCGGCCCTCTCTATTATACACATGGAAAAGTCCAGGAGATAGAATGAGATGCCAAATAGATTACATCCTAGTAAAACAAAGATTCATAAAGATCACCAAGGCATTACCAAGAGCAGATATTGATTCAGATCATAGCCTTCTAATAGTCGACGTAAGTACAAAGCTCAAACAAATAAGGAAAGACAGATTTGGAACCTAGAAAAATTAAAAGAAAGGCAGGATGTAGTCAGCCTGAAGTTGGAAAACAAACCAAAGACCGTGGATATAGAATAGGAAGAAGTTAAAACCAGTATCAAAGATACCTTGAATAAAGAGATTGGAAAACAAGAGACGAAAATCAGGAAACCATGGATCACTAAAGAAATGCTGGAGAAAATGGATGAGATACGAAAATAGAAAAAAGGTTAACAGTGAAGAAGGTAGAGCCAACTATAGGCGTATAAACAATGAGTTGAGAAGGGTAACAGATAAAGCTAGAGAAAATTGGATAAAAAGAAAATGTGATGAAATAGAACAAATGGAGAAGTTAGGACGATACGATATGATGTAAGCTAGAGCACTGGAATTAGAAGATAAGAAGTCTAATGGAGTTCGTGGTAAAGGAATAATGAATAGGGATGCAAACAAAGGGTTTAGCACAGGTATGGAAAGAATACATTAAGATACAGCAAGCAGGCAGGATTGGCAAAAATAGAACTGGAAGATGAGGAAAACATTGAAAAGGACATCTTAGGACCAAGTATTACGGAGAGCGAAGTAGAAAAAGCGATAGTGAAACTAATGAAAGGGAAAGCCACAGGCAGTGATGGAACACCAGCTGAAGTACTTAAAGTCATGGGATCAGAAGGACTAAAAGATATCACGAAAATAATTGCTAAGACTTACGACACAAGAGAGTGACCTCGGGATTTCCTAAAAGTAACAATGATATCTCTAAAGAAGAAGCCAAAGGCAATGCAGTGTAAAGAATACAGAACGATAAGCCTTCTGTCACACTCTTCGAAGATCATCACGACGATTCTGAATAAAAGGCTGGAGAAAAAGGCAGAAGAAATGCTACGGGAAGATCAATTCGGTTTCAGAAAAGGACGAGGAACTAGAAATGCTATAGGGGTAGTTAGAATAATATCAGAAAGGGCAACAGAGTTTACTCAAGGTTTCTGCGTATATTCCGTAGAGTGGTAGAAGGCCTTTGATAGAGTAAATTGGGACATTTTGATGAAGATATTAAAGGATATAGGTGTAAACTGGAAAGAGAGGAGACTGATCAGGAATCTATATGTAAATCAAGTTGTAAATGTTACCTGCGGAGTAAATATCAGCAGAGGAGTAAGACAGTGCTTCTGCCTATCGCCAACCCTATTTAGTATATATGGAGAAAGTGTAATGAAAGTCAAATGCAAGAAGCGTTAGAAGGCACAGGAGATTTAAAAATTGGTGGAAGGATTATAAGTACAGTAAAATACGCTGATGATCAAGTACTTCTAGCAAGAAAGGAAGAGGAACTCCAGAAAATGATAGATAGACTAGTAATAACAGGTAGAAAATACGGTATGGAAATAAATACGGAATAATCCAAGGTCATTTGAATATCGGGAAATGAAGAGAATCTGAGCATAAGTAATGGAGGATATCCTTTAGAACAAGTTGCAGACTATAAATACCTTGGAAACATCATAACAAGAGAAGCAAAATGCACGGATGAGATCAGGACTAGAATAGAAGAAGCAAAATCAGCTTTCAGAAGAAAGAAACAACAACTTACGGGGAGTATAAGGGAAGATATGTGCAAGCTGTTGATAAAATGCTATGTATGGAGTATAGATTTGTACGGGGCGGAAACATGGACGCTAAGGAAAAATGACATCAAATACTTGGAAAGCTTTGAAATGTGGACTTGGAGGAGAATGCTGAAGATCGACGGATAGGATGAAAAAAGGTGAAGTGCTCCGAAGAGTAGGAGAGAAGCAATGATTATACGGAGTATTAGAAAGAGGAAGGCAAACTGGGTTGGACATTACCTGAGGAGAGAGAGTATGATTAAAGACGTGTTAGAAGGAAAACTAGATGGGAAATGGGAAAGAGGTAGGAAAAGGTTTCAGCTGATAGACGATTTGAAAGGGAAAGAGAGTTATCAAGATATAAAGAGGACAGCGGAATAAAGGAGTATATGGAGAACCAGGTTTAACCATTAATAATCACGGACCTGTCTACGGATGATATATGTATGTGTGTGTATATATTGTAGCGATCCCGGAGGTATACGGGGTCGTGGGCAGTCGTGATTGGCGAAGGAGAAGAGGGGAAAAGAGTAAGCAAGGGAGGGAAAGTGAATGGGAAAGACAAGGACGGGGAAAGAAAGTTAGAGAGTTTTGGGGTTTGGAAGACGGTAGATGGTGGCGGAGGCGGCGAGAGAGAGTGCTTGTATCGAGCGGGCTGCTCGCAGTGACGTAACTACAAATTCTGCCCCCCCCCTGCTAAAGTTTTCAATGGGCTTTCAGTGGCGTAACTATAGCTTTTGGGCCCCTAGCAAAAAATCTCTCAGGGCCCCACTTAATAATTGAATATTTGTTAGTGGGTTCTGAGTGTAATGGATATTAATAGAAATAAGATAAATATAGAATTTTGATAAACAAAGTATTTATATTTAATATGAATAATTAAATTTATAAATTATTATAAACAATTCAAAAAATCACAAAACTGTTGCTAATCACAGAGCAATTGAGATTTCTACATAGTTTAATTAAAATTTGCGTTTTCAAGCTTTTGCTTCTGCAAAATTATTAATCAACTCTTGTACGTCCATTTTCTCAGCAAAATCCGCTTCAATACTAAGTAATGCCAAGTCAGAGAGTCGGTCTTGAGCCATGCTATTTTTTTGTGAGATTTAAACTAACGTAAGATGATATATATAAACGGGCCCCTTGGTTGGTAGTACTTATAAATTTCAATGGAAAATATTATCTGTTCATAGAACAGTAATGTGTGTTATAAGACATATTTTAATATAATATTCACATTCAAGTAGAATTTTCGAGGATGCAAGGGTCCCCCCTTGGTCTTGGACCCTTACGCGATCGCGTAACTTGCATACCCATATTTACGCCACTGGCTGCTCGGACGAGGCCAAAGGAACTGGTCACAACGGGATCACAGTTCTACAACTCCACAGGAAGCCATATTGTTTTATTGTATCTTTGTTTCTTTCATTTTGTGAATACATTTGTTGCCCAAAAAAAGGAACGTCACATGTGGTTTTTCACTCCAAAATCGTGTAACCTACCCCCTGACGATCAGACAGAGACGTGCTTGTCACAATATATGTATATATATACACACACACCATATTTTTTACGTCCTTTTATTTATATAGTATTATTCCCCGTTATCCAGTCATATTTGTTGAATGAGTAGTTATAAGTTTTCACTTCCATCAGCGCTGCAAGCTAATAAAGCGCTCAACCTTTCTTTGCATATTCCCCATCTTGGAAATTTTCACCTTCCAGTGCAAATGTGTGATCTGTTTGAAAATTATAACAAAACCCAGTTTCATTTCATTTGAATATGCCCTTTTGCTCGTAATTTTTATAGAAGTGGTTGGATACTTTCTCGCCGATTATCAACAGTTATGGGTAAACGTATGATACTTGGTCACTCATGCACGAACCCACTCGACCTTTATTTAAAACTACAATTTAAGCAGCCTATGGTGCCGAAATTCGATTGAAAAATTAACCGCATTTCGAAATAAACGTACTAAAAACCACACAAAAACCCATTCGCTTGGCGAAGGAATGATAAAGACTTCGATTTATTCGATAACGAATTAACGAGGTTTTTCTGTATGTACACATACATACATATGTAGGCACAAAGTGTCTAGGAGATCGCCTAGCCTTATATGAAGTTAAAGAAAATATTATTTGTTTGTTATACCATTTCTATTGTTTTCACTACTAATTTAAATAGATAAAATGAATTTTACGTTTTAAAAGAACTCCGTTTTAATAAAGATTTTATGATCTATCTAATGATAAAAAACATATATAGCATAACATTTACACTGGTAGACTGAAGATAGAAAAAATGCATAAAATACATTGCAAAAAATATTTTTTTAAGAGATAAACCAACTAAAATGGAGTAAATTAAAAAGGTCAAATTAAGTTACTAGCAATTTAATTAGAGCGTAGAAAGCGGCTTTTTGTGATAGTAAATAAAAATCGTAAATTATTTACGAAAAATACCTACTAAAAAATTTTAGTGCCAGCTGAATTTGTTTTTAAATTTTGTTGGCATGGAAATCTTTTTCTCTAGACTGCCACTTCGTGTAATCTGAATGATTTTGCATTTAATTATAGTATCATGTTATATTTATTTACCGCCAAGTTCACATGCCAAGTCAAGTCACAAGTATACATATTCTTAAAACCGAAAGTAATTTCCGTGTTAAGCAATATTTTTGTGTTATGGATTTCTCATAAAATAAATACACTGAAAATATAGCTGCAGGATCAAACATACGCTTCCTGTTAAACACTATTGTGTGTCTTCTCCATTTAACGAACAAAATGACAACTACCAACATCTTTAGCAGTTTAATCCGAGTTCAACATACTTAATTTAAAGAATTTGATTAGCTGTTAATTTATTTTTTTATTGCTTTACGATTGGTATGTTTTGTGCTAGTTTCTGTGGTCACGATATGCTATTTTGTGGTAACTGTATCAAATATCGCATTCTTTCTCATTGAAGCTGTTCGAACGATTGAAGAGTGAACGAGAAGGATCTCTGGTGCAATTAGAAGCGGTGGCAGGTGACGTTGGACAGGAGGACTTGGCGATCTCAGCGGCCCAAAGGGAAATGATCCTCAATGAGGTTTCCATAGTGTTTCATTGCGCTGCCACCATCCGCTTCGACGCCTCACTCAAGCAGGCTGTACTGCTCAACACCAGAGGTACAAGAAGCGTGTTGCAGTTGGCACGGGAAATGCCCAAACTAGAGGTGAGATTGTTTCCGCTGAAAAGCGGCCATTTAAAATATAAAATACCTGGAGATCCGCGGGATGTTCGGCCCCGCTCAGACCACTTAGGGATAATGGGAGAGAATCACATGTTCAATATTATTATCTTCTTCATAGATCCCCTGCACTTCATACAGTGTGGATATAAAATTTGAATAGAATTGAAAACGCTGCCCTCAGCAGTAAAAAATGTACTAAAGAAAAGTAAAGCTAAGAAACGCACCACATAACAAACTATTGCAACTAAACCTGAGCTTTGTCTCCTCATTGGGACAGCAGTTATAGTATAAAAGACAAAAATAAACAGATAAAGTGACAAAGGACTCAACAGGAGAGACCGCGCTAACGTGGGGATAATCGATGCGTTCGTAGAAAATAAGAATCACGATAAATTATGTAATGATAGAATATGCTCTTGCTTTATATAAACGACATCAGCTCAGTTGTGAAAAGTAATATCAGGCTTTTTGCGGACGACACCGTAGGCTATAGAGAAATTAGTGGTCTTAGCGACCATCGTCAGGTTCAGGATGATCTGGATGCGTTATCTGTATGGTGCAAGGAATGGCAGCTAGAAATCAATCAGAAAAAGAGTAACGATCTAAACTTTTGGAAATCTAGAAGCCCATCGTCCGTGTTTACCTACTCGATAGATGGTGAGAGCATTCCTGTTTCGGAATCCGTGAAATACCTCGGGGTAACCTTGAATCGTGACCTGTCTTGGGACACCCACATAAGACGAGTGATAGGTGCGGCAAATAAGAAGTTGGCTTTTGTGCGTAGGATAGTCAGGAAAAGAACGGAAAGGTGAGAGAATCCTGCTATTTATCCTTGGTTAGACCTCAAATGACATACGCAGCAGCTGTTTGAGATCGATATCAGAGGGAACTCATAAAGGATTTAGAAAAAATACAGCGGCGAGCAGCTATATTTGTGAAAAAGAATTACAATAAAAACAGAGCGTTACGTTACTCATTGAAGAATTGAGTTGGCCATCGTTGAAAGATCGTAGATTAGAGGCGAGACTTAAACTTCTAGATAAATATAGGTCGGAGATAGTCGTAAATGAAAAGAAGGATATTATTCCACAACCAACTTATAACGGACGGAGGATAATGAGGACAAGATTCGCAAAATAGATAGTAGGACAGAGAGGTATAAGGAGTCCTTTTTCCCTAGGGCAATACGTGACCACAATAGATAACAGTGAATAATAATTAGTTATGATCTTGGTGCGCGGCACCCCCTGCCATCCACCGTCAAGGTAACTTGCAGGGTAATATGTAGATGTAGACGTATATGAATGTTCCGTAAAGGGTGCGACGGATCGCGATTCCAATTTTGATGCGATGCCAAACAGTCGAGAGAGTAATTGTGATGGGAGCGCATGTAGTTTTAGAGTGGAAGACAAAGTCAAGGGTGAGATTAATATGCGAAGTGATAGTGAGAAATTAAACGTCGTCGTACTGAACTGTCACAGCATCCGTGAGAAAATTGCTGAGTTCGAGCATACTATTCGCAGTCTGCCCGTCGACGTCGTGATAGGCACAGAGACTTGGTTAACGGATGAGATTCAGAGTCAGGAAATATTTCCTAGAGACTATCGCGTCTGTAGAAAAGATCGCGCTAATAGATCGGGCGGGGGAGTTTTCATAGCGGTTAGCGATAAGTACGATAGCGGTGAGATTCTGATAAGTGACGAGGATATCGAGAGTGTTTGGTGGAGCATAGGTGAAGAAGGCTCCAAAAAGGTGTTTCTTATGCTCGTCTTACAGGCCACCTAACGCTGGTGTAGATTGTATTTTAAATATCGAGAAACAACTATCAAAGCTAAGATAAATCAAGATGGAATTGTTATAGTCGGTGGTGACTTGAACTTAGACTCAATTGAACGGAAAATCTGTTTCGTATCTAGAGGTATAGAACGCAAATCCTGTGAGGCATTAATCGAAACATTCTGCGAGAACTCTCTCCTTCTATTAGACAGAAAGCCAACGCGATAAAATTGAGGTTTTTGCGGACGACAGCATCATATATAGAATAATAAGCAATCCGGAAGACCAACAGTATCTCCAAATGATCTAGAAGCTATTTCTGCCTGGTGTAAGTTAGAGATCAACACAAAGGAAAAGCTGCGTCATCAATTTCTGGAGAACCAAGAATATCTCGTTGGATGTTAATTATTCATTGGACGGAGTAGAGATTCCAGGTACAGACTCGATTAAATATCTTGGTGTCACGATCCATCGTGATCTCTCGTGGGACACCCACATTCGCCGATTGATAGGTGCCGTTAACAAAAAACTGGTCTTTATACAGAGAATAGTTCGAAATATCTCCGAAAAAGTGAAAGAATTATGTTACTTATCTTCGGTTCGACCGCAGGTCGAATATTCGTCAACTGTATGCGATCCCTACGAAAAGGGACTCATTAACGAGATAGAAAAGGTTCAGCGCAGAGCAGCTAGTTTTGTAAAGATAAATTACGATAGTAAACTAAGCGTAACACCATTAATAGAAAATCTGAAATGGACATCGTTAGAGGAACGTAGGCTGCAGGCTAGATTTAAACTACTGGAAAAATGTATTTCGGCGGGCCTAGCGAATGAGGTAGTAGGGCTTATCAGAAGCCTGACGCATCTCGGAAGGCAAGATAGCGGGAATAAGATTCGCGAGATAGATTGTAGAACGGAGCGGTATAGAGGATAATTTGTCCCTAGGGCGATAGGAGATCATAATAGGAGAAGATAACGTAGGAAAACTATGGACCTTTGGTACACTGCGCCCACTGGCATCCAGCAAAAAGGTGACTTGCAGGTTATCATGTAGATGGAAAAGAACGCAAATTGCGCTCCTCTGAGAGGCACCCTGTACGTTTAAGAGAAATGTTTATTTTACGTTTTTTTTATCTTTTGATATTTTCTCTATGTACAGTAGATTTAGTTTTGATTGGATAAGATTTGGAAATAAGCGCATTGCGCTAACGCAAATTGCGCAGCAAATATAAGGATGGTGTTCTAGAAAAACTACAAGCAGTCGACTTTACGATACTTGTACAAGCAAACGAAGTTTGGTAGAAATCAGACAACCGATACAACAGTTATCACAGAACAGACAAACAAACAGACAAAATGCACAGTGACTCAATAGGAGAGACCTCGCTTCGCTCGGGCAAAATCCTAGACGTGAAAGTCAGACAGTCTTAATGAATAGGTGTTTTAATTCTATACCCTATAAACTTGTTTTAATTTCTAAATCCATATGTTACCCTGCAGATCTCCATTGTGGTGTGTGGAAGGGGATGTAACGCTCTAAAACCATCCTAAGAACCGAGTGAATTTCTCTCCGCATCGCAATAAATTGTTCACAAAAATGTCAATTTGTGTTTATGATGAATTGCCTTTCCAGATCCCGTGCTTGGCCCCATTCACCCAAAGCGTGTAGGGTGATTCGGGCCAATTACTTGGGTGATTCAGGCCAGTAAATGAAATATCTTTTTAAATAAAATAAGTTTGTAAGCCAGATTATATTTTCGGAATAGTTTATTTTGGTTTAATAGCAACAAATGATGCTTTTAATGTTTAAAGACACTTGCCACTTTAACAACTATTTCCCTTTAGCACCAACACACACCTCATGGTACCAACACTCCCAAGTTTGGTAACTAATCCAATCGCCTTTCCTGATCGACTCGTCTGAGTAACAGTTTAGTAGACAAAATCCACATTTGTTATTCTTTTCTTGCTCTTATTCTTCCCTAACAGATGACTCGCTAGTCAGGATAGGTCGTAAAAAAATTTCTTCGGGGCCTTAGGTTTGCCCTCCTTAGCTATTTTATTCTTTATGGCTTCTTTCTTCTTTTTTCTTCAATAAATTGGGGCGTTGTCATTATTGCTGCCATTGACTAGTTGTTCTTCGCTCATTAGCATTTTGGAAGTAAGCAGTATATCACCAAAGGATTGTGAATTTTCCTGCTTTAAACAATTTCCTTGGAGCTCACTTGATGTCTAAATAATAGATGATGGAGTAGCTGGATTATTTTTGCTTCTGATTTGCTTCGAACACCTGCATTTTTCCTAAACGGAAGATCTCCGACACCATTCACCTTATACGGAATAGATAAATTTTTGTCCCGTTGGTATCCCTGGGATGGCTTTGAGTCAGCATTAATGTTTTGCATGAGGATACAACAACTGTAGTTAACTAGTATTGCCAAAATCAGAAGGACTAGCATATTATTAAGAGAGTATTAAGAGATTTCGTAACCTAAAATAAGAAAAAACCTGCTAAATTTGGAATTCTCTTACCATGCAAACCGTAAAAAAAGTTCTTCACTGAAGACTAACGATGTTCTTGGCACTCAGACAGAATCCGTTTACAAAATTTTCACTTGCGCGAAATAACTATAGCTATTCCCGAAGTATCCTCCGTTACTTGCTGACCTTTGGAGACGAAAGATATAACGACGGGAGAATTCGGCGCTCCAGGTTAGGTTAAGAGGTTGGGGATTCGGTTAGTTGAATTTTCCTACACGAGCTTGGTTATGTGGTTGGGAGTTTGGTTCGTTATATTTTCCTCTTCGGGGTTGGGTTAAGTGGTTGAGGGTTTGGTGGGTATTTTTTCCTCCCCCGGTTTGGGTTATGTGATTGGTGGTTTGGGTCATTACATTTTCCTCCCCCGGTTTGGGTTAAGTGGTTGAGGGCTTGATTCGTTCCCTTTTTCTCCCCCGGGTTGAGTGATGTGTTTGGGGGTTTGGCTCGTTAGAAATTTTCTTGCATTTTAATTTAATCGTTGATTTTAAAATACTACCATTTCATTGAAATGTTAGTCTCTGTAGTTAAGTTGCCTGCACTGTTGGGTCTTTGAATTGCCGTACCAGATTTGAGGTTTTGACAGTATCGGGGATAGGAAAACCTCTAACAGTAATTTGTTTTCCTTTATCCCCAGTTTTGATTTATCTGCAGAGAAGTGAGTTTACTGCTTTAGAATTGATTTTTTTTGTTCAAACTGTGTTTTATTCTGTTCTTAAAGTCAATTACAGCCCAATCATCCTCAGAATGGCAACATGGCCGCCTCAGTGAACCGTCGTATTTTTCTCGCTCTGCGTGTGACCTTTTTTTGATGGAACACTCGTTTTTCGTCGGGTTTTTTAGCTCATTAAAAAATTTTTAAAGTAGTAGATAAATGTCTAGGTACTTTGGGGAAAGCTAGGAAGCTGAAATTTTAAAGTTAAGTAGAGCTCAGTACATTTAAAATAACAAACATTCGAAAAGCACCGAAAAAGTGTTCTTGCGGCAGTATTAAACTTTTGAAATTTAAACAATTAAATAAACATAATTTCACTTCTAGATGTGCTACAACTTCAAATTTGACAAAAATGTGTGGAATTAGCACCTTACATTGGATAAAGTATAATATTCCTAAAATTGCAAATTTAAGCCATTGTTTTAATCAAATATTGTTCCATAAGGAAAGATCGAAATTGGGTCCAGAAGTGAAATATTTTGAATCAAAAAAACATTTTTAATAATGCTATATCTCTCTGAAATATAAACTTTTATCAGGGTCAGATGAAATGCTTGCAGAAAGCAAGCACCAACTACTAGTATATATACATATATATATATATATATATATATATATATATATATATATATATATATATATATATATAAAGATAAGTTGTCTCTCTCACTAGCTGAAGAAGGATCATTCCAAAAGCTTCTACGTTATGTTTCTGTGTTGTTTCTAGTGTATTTTACGTGTGTCGCTTCGAAATCCCCAGGGCCTCCTCAACTTGAAGTCGATCGATTGGTGAGTGTTTACTGGGCTTCCTCATCCCAACATCTTGTTGCCATCCATATATCCCTTTTATCTTTCCTTTTCCGTAAACTGATATATGTATATATATATATATATATATATATATATATATATATATATATATATACACACACAAATATACACACACGCACGCGCGCGCACACACACACACAAACAAACACACACACACACACACATATATATATATATATAAATAGTCACACACACTAGCGTAATTGCCCGTATGACGGGTATGCGTGGATTAAGTATTAAATTTAAGGAACTTCCCATTCTTCCTGCTTTTCTCTATTCCTCTCTCCCTCCCTCCCATCCTCCCTCCCATCCTCCCTCCCACCCTTCCTTCCTCCCTCCCATCCTCCCTCCCTCCAATCCTCCCTCCCTCCCAATTTCCCTCTCTCCCATCCTCACTCTCTCCCAACCTCCATCCCTCCCTTCAATCCTCTCTCTTTCCCATCCTCATTCTCTCACAACCACCCTCTCTCCCACGCGCCCTCCCTCCCATCCTCCCTCACTCACATTCTCCCTCTCTCCAATCCTCCCTCCCTCACATCCTCCCTCCCCCCCATCCTCCCTCGCTCCCATACTCCCTCGCTCCCATCATACCTCCCTCCCATTCTCCCTCCCTCCCATTCTCTCTCCCTCACTTCCTCCCTCCCTCCCATCCTACCTCGCTCCCATCCTCCCTCGCTCCCATCCTCCCTCCCTCCAAATCTCCCTCACTCCCAATATCACTCTCTCCCAACCTCCCTCTCTACCATCCTCCCTCCCTCCCTTCAATCATCACTCTCTCCCATCCTCCTTCTCTCCCAACCTCCCTCTCACCCATCCTCCCTCCCACCCATTCTCACTCTCTCCATTCCTCCCTCACTCCCATCCTCCCTCCCTCCCATCCTTACTCCCTCTCATCCTCCCTCCCTCCCATTCTCCCCCCCTCCCATCCTCCCTCCTTCTCATCCTCCCTCCCTCACATCCTCCCTCCTTCTCATCCTCTCTCCCTCCCATCCTCCCTTTCTCCCAACCTCCCTCCCTCCCATCCTCCATACCATCCATCCTCCCTCCCTCCCATCCTCCCTCTCTCCCATCCTCCCTCCTTCCCAATCTTCCTCTCTCCCATCCTCCCTCCCTCCCATCCTCCCTACCATCCATCCTCCATCCCAATCTTCCTCTCTCCCATCCTCCCTCCCTCCCATCCTCCCTCCCTCCCATCCTCCCTCCATCCCATCCTCCCTCCCTCCCATTCTCCCTCCCATCCTCCCTCGCTCCCATCCTCCCTCCCTCCCATCCTCCCTCTCTCCCAACTTCCCTCCTTTCCATCCTCCCTCCCTCCCACCCTCCCTACCTTCCATCCCCTCTCCCTCCCATCCTCCCTCTCTCCCATCCTCTCCAACCCTCCCTCCATTCCTTCAATTCTCTTTCTCTCTCCCAACCTCCCTGTCTCCTATCCTACCTCCCTCTTATCCTCCCACGCTCCCATCCTCCCTCCCTCCTATCCTCCCTCTCTCCAAACCTACCTCTCACCCATCCTCCCACCCTCCCATCCTCCCTACCATCCATTCTCCCTCCCTCCCATCCTCACTCTCTCCCATCCTCACTCTCTCCCATCATCTCTCCAACCCTCCCTCCATCCCTTCAATTCTCTCTCCCATCCTCACAACCTCCCTCTCTCCCATCCTCCCTCTCTCCCATCCTCCCTCCCGCCCATCCTCCCTCTCTCCCATCCTCTCTCTCTCTCCCACCCTCCCAACCTTTCTCTCTCCCAACCTCCCTCCCTCCCATCCTCCCTCCATCCCTTCAATCCTCACTCTACCATCCTCCCTCTCTCCCAACCTCCCTCTCTCCCATCCTCCGTCCCTCCCATCCTCCCTACCATCCATTCTCCCTCTCTCCAATCCTCCTTCGCTCCCATCCTCCCTCCCTCCCATCCACCCTCTCTCCCATCCTCCCTCTCTCCCATCCTCCCTCTCTCCCATACTCTCTCCGACTTTCCCTCCATCCCTTCAATCTTCTCTCTCCCATCCTCCCTCTCTCCCAACATCCCTCTCTCCCATCCTCCCTCCCTCCCATCCTCCTTCCCTCCCATCCTCCCTTCCTCCCATCCTCCCTCTCTTCCATCCTCACTCCCTCCCATTCTCCCCCCCTCCCATCCTCCCTCCTTCTCATCCTCCCTCCCTCCCATCCTCCCTCCTTCTCATCCTCTCTCCCGCCCATCCTCCCTTTCTCCCAACCTCCCTCCCTCCCATCCTCCATACCATCCATCCTCCCTCCCTCCCATACTCCCTCTCTCCCATCCTCCCTCCTTCCCAATCTTCCTCTCTCCCATCCTCCCTCCCTCCCATCCTCCCTCCCTCCCATCCTCCCTCCCTCCCATCCTCCCTCCCTCCCATCCTCCCTCGCTCCCATCCTCCCTCCCTCCCATCCTCCCTCTCTCCCAACATCCCTCCTTTCCATCCTCCCTCCCTCCCACCCTCCCTACCTTCCATCCCCTCTCCCTCCCATCCTCCCACTCTCCCATCCTCTCTCCAACCCTCCCTCCATTCCTTCAATTCTCTCTCTCTCTCCCAACCTCCCTGTCTCCTATCCTACCTCCCTCTTATCCTCCCACGCTCCCATCCTCCCTCCCTCCTATCCTCCCCCTCTCCAAACCTACCCTCTCCCATCCTCCCACCCTCCCATCCTCCCTACCATCCATTCTCCCTCCCTCCCATCCTCACTCTCTCCCATCCTCACTCTCTCCCATCATCTCTCCAACCCTCCCTCCCTCCCTTCAATTCTCTCTCTCTCCCATCCTCCCAACCTCCCTCTCTCCCATCCTCCCTCTCTCCCATCCTCCCTCCCTCCCATCCTCTCTCTCTCCCATCCTCTCTCTCTCCCATCCTCCAAACCTCCCTCTCTCCCATATTCCCTCGCTCCCATCCTCCCTACCTCCCATCCTCCCTCGCTCCCATACTCCATCCCTCCCAACCTCCCTCTCTTCCAACCTCCCTCTCTTCCATCCTCCCTCTCTCCCATCCTCTCTCCAACCCTCCCTCCATTCCTTCAATTCTCTCTCTCTCCCAAACTCCCGCTCTCCCATCCTCCCTCCCTCCCATCCTCCCTCGCTCCCATCCTCCCTCCCTCCTATCCTCCCTCTCTCCAAACCTACCTCTCTCCCATCCTCCCTCCCTCCCATTCTCCTTACCATCCATTCCCCCTCCCTCCCATCCTCACTCTCTCCAATCATCTCTCCAACCCTCCCCCTCTCCCTTCAATTCTCTCTTTCTCCCATCCTCCCAACCTCCCTCTCTCCCATCCTCCCTCTCTCCCATGCTCCCTCCCTCCCGTCCTCCCTCGCTCCCATCCTCCCTCCCTCCCATCCTCCCTCTCTCCCAACCTCCCTCCTTTCCATCCTCCCTCCCTCCCACCCTCCCTACCTTCCATCCCCTCTCCCTCCCATCCTCCCTCTCTCCCATCCTCTCTCCAACCCTCCCTCCATTCCTTCAATTCTCTCTCTCTCTCCCAACCTCCCTGTCTCCTATCCTACCTCCCTCTTATCCTCCCACGCTCCCATCCTCCCTCCCTCCTATCCTCCCTCTCTCCAAACCTACCTCTCTCCCATCCTCCCACCCTCCCATCCTCCCTACCATCCATTCTCCCTCCCTCCCATCCTCACTCTCTCCCATCCTCACTCTCTCCCATCATCTCTCCAACCCTCCCTCCCTCCCTTCAATTCTCTCTCTCTCCCATCCTCCCAACCTCCCTCTCTCCCATCCTCCCTCTCTCCCATCCTCCCTCCCGCCAATCCTCCCTCTCTCCCATCCTCTCTCTCTCTCCCACCCTCCCAACCTTTCTCTCTCCCAACCTCCCTCCCTCCCATCCTCCCTCCATCCCTTCAATCCTCACTCTACCATCCTCCCTCTCTCCCAACCTCCCTCTCTCCCATACTCCGTCCCTCCCATCCTCCCTACCATCAATTCTCCCTCTCTCCAATCCTCCTTCGCTCCCATCCTCCCTCGCTCCCATCCTCCCTCCACCCCATCCTCCCTCTCTCCCATCCTCCCTCTCTCCCATCCAACCTCTCTCCCATACTCTCTCCGACTTTCCCTCCATCCCTTCAATCTTCTCTCTCCCATCCTCCCTCTCTCCCAACATCCCTCTCTCCCATCCTCCCTCCCTCCCATCCTCCCTCTCTCCCATCCTCCCTCTCTCCCATCCTCACTCACATCCTTCCTCTCTCCTAAGGTCCCTCTCTCCCATCCTCCCTCCCTACCATCCTCCCTACCATCCATCCTCCCTCCCAATCTTCCTCCCTCCCATCCTCCCTCCCTCCCATCCTCACTCATTCCCAATCTTCCTCTCTCCGATCCTCCCTCCCTCCCATCCTCCATACCTTCCATCCTCCCTCCCAATCTTCCTCTCTCCCATCCTCCCTCCCTCCCATCCTCCCTCCATCCCATCCTCCCTCCCTCCCATCCTCCCTCCCTCCCGTCCTCCCTCCCTCCCATCCTCCCTCTCTCCCAACCTCTCTCTCTTCCATCCTCCCTCCCTCCCCCCTCCCTACCTTCCATCCTCCCTCCCTCCCATCCTCCTTCGCTCCCATCCTCCTTCGCTCCTATCCTCCCTCCCTCCCATCCTCCCTCCTTCCCATCCTCACTCCCTCCCATCCTCCCTTCTTCCCCTCCTCTCTCCCTCCCATCCTCCCTCCTTCCCATCCTCCCTCTCTCCCATCCTCCCTCTCTCCCATCCTCTCTCTCTCCCACCCTCCCTCCAGCCCAATCTTCTTCTCTCCCATCCTCTTTCCCTCCCATTCTCCCTACATCCCTTCAATCCTCTCTCTCTCCCATCCTCCCTCCCTCCCATCCTCCCTCCCTCCCATCCTCCCTCTCTCTCATCCTCCCTCCCTCCAATCCCCTCTCCTTCCTATCCTCCCTCTCTCCCAAACTTCCTATCTCCCATCATCCCTCCCTCCCATCTTCCCTCTCTCCCATCCTCCCTCCCTCCCATCCTCCCTACCATCCATCCTCCCTCCCTATCTTCCTCCATCCCATCCTCCCTCCCTCCCATCCTCCCTCCCTCCCATCCTCCCTCCATCCCATCCTCCCTCCCTCCCATTCCCCCTCCCTCCCATCCTCCAACCCTCCCATCTTCCCTCGCTCCCATCCTCCCTCCCTCCCATCCTCCCTCTCTCCCATCGTCCCTCGCTCCCATCCTCCCTCTCTTCCATCCTCCCTCCCTCCCATCGTCCCTCGCACCCATCCTCCCTCCCTCCCATCCTCCCTCTCTCCCATCATTCCTACATCCCATCCTCCCTCCCTCCAAATCTTCCTCTCTCTCATCCTCTCTCCCTCCCATCCTCCCTCCCATCCTCCCTCGCTCCCATTCTCCCTCCCTCCCATCCTCACTCATTCCCAATCTTCCTCTCTCCGATCCTCCCTCCCTCCCATCCTCCCTCCCTCCCATCCTCCCTCCCTCCCATCCTCCCTCTCTCCCAACCTCTCTCTCTTCCATCCTCCCTCCCTCCCCCCTCCCTACCTTCCATCCTCCCTCCCTCCCTACCTTCCATCCTCCCTCCCTCCCATCCTCCCTCTCTCCCATCCTCCCTCCAAGCCTCCCTCCCTCCCTTCAATTCTCTCTCTCTCCCAACCTCACTCTCTCCCATCCTCCTTCCCTCCCATCCTCCTTCTCTCCATAACTACCTCTCTCCCATCCTCCCTCCCTCCCATTCTCCCTACCATCCCTTCTCCCTCCCTCCCATCCTCACTCTCTCTCATTATCTCTCCAACCCTCCCTCCCTCCCTTCAATTCTCTCTCTCTCTCCCATCCTCCCAACCTCCCTCTCTCCCATCCTCCCTCTCTCCCATCCTCCCTCCCTCCCATCCTCTCTCTCTCCCATCCTCTCTCTCTCCCATCCTCCAAACCTCCCTCTCTCCCATATTCCCTCGCTCCCATCCTCCCTCCCTCCCATCCTCCCTCGCTCCCATACTCCATCCCTCCCAACCTCCCTCTCTTCCAACCTCCCTCTCTTCCATCCTCCCTCTCTCCCATCCTCTCTCCAACCCTCCCTCCATTCCTTCAATTCTCTCTCTCTCCCAAACTCCCGCTCTCCCATCCTCCCTCCCTCCCATCCTCCCTCGCTCCCATCCTCCCTCCCTCCTATCCTCCCTCTCTCCAAACCTACCTCTCTCCCATCCTCCCTCCCTCCCATTCTCCTTACCATCCATTCCCCCTCCCTCCCATCCTCACTCTCTCCAATCATCTCTCCAACCCTCCCCCTCTCCCTTCAATTCTCTCTTTCTCCCATCCTCCCAACCTCCCTCTCTCCCATCCTCCCTCTCTCCCATGCTCCCTCCCTCCCGTCCTCCCTCTCTCCCATCCTCTCTCTCTCCCACCCTCCCACCCTCCCAATCTTTCTATCTCCCAACCTCCCTCCCTCCCTCCGTCCCTTCAATCCTCTCTCTACCACCATCCCTCTCTCCCTACCTCCCTCTCTCCCATCCTCCCTCTCTCCCATCCTCCCTCTCTCCCATCCTCCCTCCCATCCTTCCTCTCTCCTAACCTCCCTCTCTCCCATCCTGCCTCCCTCCCATCCTCCCTACCATCCATCCTCCCTCTCTCCCATCCTCCTTCGTTCCCATCCTCCCTCGCTCCCATCCTCCCTCCCTCCCATCCTCCCTCCATCCCATCCTCCCTCCCTCCCATCCTCCCTCCCATCCTCCCTCGCTCCCATCCTCCCTCCCTCCCATCCTCCCTCGCTCCCATCCTTCCTCCCTCCCATCCTCCCTCTCTCCCAACCTCCCTCTCTTCCATCCTTTTTCCCTCCCATCCTCCCTCTCTCCCATCCTCTCTCCAACCCTCCCTCCATTCCTTCAATTCTCTCTCTCTCCCATCCTCCTTCCCTCCCATCCTCCCTCGCTCCCATCCTCCCTCCCTCCTATCCTCCCTCTCTCCAAACCTACCTCTCTCCCATCCTCCCTCCCTCCCATCCTCCCTACCATCCATTCTCCCTCCCTCCCATTCTCACTCTCTCCCATCATCTCTCCAACCTTCCCTCCCTCTCTTCAATTCTTTCTCTCTCCCATCCTCCCTCTCTCCCATCCTCTTTCTCTCCCACCCTCCCAATCTTTCTCTCTCCCATCTTCCCTCCCTCCCATCCTCCCTCTATCCCTTCAATCCTCTCTCTACCATCCTCCCTCTCTCCCAACCTCCCTCTCTCCCATCCTCCCTCCCTCCCATCCTCCCTCTCTCCCATCCTCCCTCTCTCCCATCCTCCCTCCCATCCTTCCTCTCTCCTAACCTCCCTCTCTCCCATCCTCTCTCCCTTCCATCTTCCCTACCATCCATCCTCCCTCTCTCCCATCCTCCTTCGCTCCAATCCCCCCTCGCTCCAGTCCTCCTTCCATCCCATCTTTCCTCCCTCCCATCCTCCCTCCCTCCCATCCCCCCTCGCTCGCATCCTCCCTCCCTCCCATCCTCCCTCGCTCCCATCCTCCCTCCCCTCCCATCCTCCCACTCTCCCAACCTCCCTCACTTCCATCCTCCCTCCCTCTCACCCTCCCTACTTTCCATCCTCCCTCCCTCCCATCCTCCCTCTCTCCCATCCTCTCTCCGACTTTCCCTCCATCCCTTCAATTCTCTCTCTCTCCCAACCTCCCTCTCTCCCATCATCCCTCCCTCCTATCCACCCTCTCTCCAAACCTGCCTCTCTCCCATCCTCCCTCCCTCCCATCCTCCATTCCATCCATCCTCCCTCCCTCCCATCCTCCCTCCCATCCTCCCTACCATCCATCCTCCTTCCCTCCCATCCTCCCTACCATCCATCCTCCTTCCCTCCCATCCTCACTCTCTCCCATCATCTCTCCAACCCTCCCTCCCTCCCTTCCATTCTCTCTCTCTCCCATCCTCCCTCTCTCCCAACCTCCCTCTCTCCCATCCTCCCTCTCTCCCATCCTCCCTCCCTCCCATCCTCCCTCTCTCCCATTCTCTCTCTCTCCCACCCTCCCAATCTTTCTCTCTCCTAACTTCCCTCCCTCCCATCCTCTCTCCCTCCCATCCTCCCTCCCTCCCATACTCCCTCTCTCCCATCCTCCTTCCCTCCCATCCTCCCTTCCTCCCATCCTCCCTCTCTTCCATCCTCACTCCCTCCCATCCTCCCTCCCTCCCATCCTCTCTCCCTCCCATCCTCCCTCCCTCCCATCCTCCCTCTCTCCCATTCTCTCTCTCTCCCACCCTCCCTCCAGCCCAATCTTCCTCTCTCCCATCCTCTCTCCCATCCTCTCTCCCTCCCAGCCTCCCTACATCTCTTCAATCCTCTCTCTCTCCCATCCTTACTCCGTCCCATCTTCCCTCTCTCCCATCCTCCCTCCCTCCCATCCCCCCTCCTTCCCATCCTCCCTCTCTTTCAACCTCCAAATCTCCCATCATCCCTCCCTCCCATCCTCCCTCTCTTCCATCCTCCCTCTCTCCCATCCTCCCTCTCTCCCATCCTCCCTCCCATCCTCCCTCTCTCCTAACCTCCCTCTCTCCTATCCTCCTTCCCTCCCATCCTTCCTACCATCCATCCTCCCTCTCTCCCATCCTCCTTCGCTCCAATCCTCCCTCCCTCCCATCCTCCCTGCCATCCTCCCTCCCTCCCATCCTCTCTCCCTCCCATCCTCCCTCCTTCCCATACTCCCTCTCTCCCATCCTCCTTCCCTCCCATCCTCCCTCTCTCCTAACCTCCCTCTCTCCTATCCTCCTTCCCTCCCATCCTTCCTACCATCCATCCTCCCTCTCTCCCATCCTCCTTCGCTCCCATCCTCCCTCCCTCCCTCCCATCCTCCCTCCCTCCCATCCTCTCTCCCTCCCATCCTCCCTCCTTCCCATACTCCCTCTCTCCCATCCTCCTTCCCTCCCATCCTTCCTCTCTCCCATCCTCCCTCTCTCCCATCCTCCCTCTCTCCCTCCCTCCCTACCTTTCATTCTCCCTTCCTCTCATCCTCCCTCTCTCCCAACCTCCCTCCCTCCCTACCTTTCATTCTCCCTTCCTCTCATCCTCCCTCTCTCCCATCCTCCCTCCCTTCAATCCTGCCTCTCTCCTTTTCTCTCTGCCTCACATCCTCCCTCATGGACATCTAAATTTACATGATACCCTGCAAGTCACCTATTTGTTGGATGGCGGGGCTGCAGTGCACCAAGGGTCCATCTCATTTAAATGTCGATATTTTCTCAAAATTTGTGATTTAAATGTATAATATGATCGATTTCGAACGCCTAGCCAGAAAGATGAATAGAACAAGAAACTACATTAATATTCTCTTAATATCCTACTATTCATAGTTCATATTCGTAAATTGTACGCCAATTCTTTATAATTTTAATTATAGCCTGCACTTTAACAAGTCGCTTTTTACGTGTTATCTTACGGGAAATGAAAATCGCCCCCCTGGAGTCGATACCGGTACTTTTTTTTATTTTGTTTCTCAATTTAATTTTTATATCTTTATCAAACATTCCTACCAAATTTCAAACTTCCACCTATTCGGAAAATTTGTTAAAAACGCGTTAAAACGAGCCATTGATGACGTCAGGTTTAAGGCCGGTTTACACCGGTGATTAAAGTTGCGCGAGCAGCTGTCTGATAGCAATCTCGCCAGTGTAGACAGCGCCGCGAGCACTCTCAGACAGTGTTATCAACTTGCAGCGGAGTCAACGACAGTTGACTCACTATCAGTGTAGACAGGTATAAGTTTGGTCACGAAAGTTTCTCGCGCGGTTCCAGCCAGTTTGGAATTTCTGGCTACTGTCTGAGAGCCCGGTGAGGATAAAACATGGGCTACAAGAAGAAAATATGGTCGAAGGAAGAGACCATTGAACTCATTCAAATGTATGAGTGAAATGTGAAGTTATGGGATGTGAAATACTCAGAGTACAAAAATAGCTTTAAAAAAAATAAGCGTAACTAAGCCCCCCTCTGAACATTTGCTGACAACCAATGAAGATATTCTCGTAAGCACCGAAATTCAATCCTCAGAGAATTCAGTCTCTGACCCAGCATTTTCTTCTATTTATTTTCTTTTTTCTTTTTAATAGTACTATCAACGGCAAACGCAGTGGCACACAGAACCTTCCTTGGCGAACTCATACCGCACTGGACTCGCCACAGAGCACAGTGTGCACACAAGCGCGAGAGTTGCTGTGGCAACACCAAGCTCAAGTCGCGTTGAGCAGCCCACAGACAGTGAGCTGCGCAAGATTTGACTCCAGTTTAAATACCTCGGTGATTTCCTCGGTGTCGGGACTTAATCACCACTGTATTCCGGCCTTTACGATGACATCACCGAAACTATATATAATATATATATATATATATATAT
Organism: Tanypteryx hageni; assembly: GCA_028673005.1. Taxonomy (NCBI): domain Eukaryota; kingdom Metazoa; phylum Arthropoda; class Insecta; order Odonata; family Petaluridae; genus Tanypteryx; species Tanypteryx hageni. Next base: position 241,719,795 of record CM054113.1, on the reverse strand, counting down.
ATATATATATATATATATATATATATATATATATATATACAGGGTCATCGAAAAAGAAATCCAGGATTTCAAGGTTTCATAGATTTGTAAATTCGTGTCATGTAACCATGGCGTTTGCGCTAGGATGTGAAAAAACTATCCAAGTCTGATTCCTAGCTCTGCCATTAGGCGATAATGTCGCTAGTGCTGCATGTCGCATAAGATGGCATCCGTGCAGGAAAAAGCGCAGTGTGTGTTATGGTTTACTGAATTAAAATCAACTGTGGCTATTCAATGTGAATTTTAACATACATATGGAACAGAGAGTAGCGAGTAGGATTCTCGAGCACAGTAGGGATTTTTTAGGCTAGAGAGTAGGGCAGGGTGTAGGTCAGTTTTGGGTAAGGGGATAATCGATGCATTTGTAGAAAATAAGAATCCCGCAAGATTATCTAATGATAGAATATACACCGAGCGTGACATGCAGCACCAATTTCGCGATAGGTCATTGATAGAATGTTCCGTTAAGGGCGCGACGGGTCGCAATTCCAATTTTGATGCGACGCCATACAGTCGTGGGAGTGATTGTGGTGGGAGCGCATGTAGTTTTAGAGTGGAAGAGAAAGTCAAGGGTGAGATTAGCATGCGAAGTGATAGTGAGAAATTAAACGTCGTCGTACTGAACTGTCGCAGCATCCGTAGGAAAATTGCTGAGTTCGAGCATGTTATTCGCAGTCTGCATGCCGACGTCGTGATAGGCACAGAAAGTTGGTTAACGGATGAAATTCAGAGTCAGGAGATATTTCCTAGGGACTATCGTGTCTATAGAAAAGATCGCGCTAATAGATCGGGCGGGGGAGTTTTCATAGCGGTTAGCGATAAGTACGATAGCAGTGAGATTCCGATAAGTGACGAGGATATCGAGAGTGTTTGGTGCCGCATAGGTAAAGATGGCTCCAAAAAGGTGTTCATATGCTCGTTTTACAGGACACCTAACGCTGGTGTAGATTGTATTTTAAGTCTTGAGAAACAATTATCAAAGCTTAGACTGATAAATCAAGATGGTATCGTTATAGTCGGTGGTGACTTTAACTTACACTCAATTGATTGGGAAAATCTATGTTTCGAATCTAGAGGTAAAGAACGCGAATCCTGTGAGGCATTAATCGAAACATTCTGCGAGCACTCTCTCCTTCAATTAGTCAGAAAGCCAACGCGATTGGGAAACATATTAGATTTATTAGCAACTAACGTCCCAGAACGAATAAACAAAGTCACCATTGAAGATGGGATAAGTGATCATCAGGCCGTATATGCAGAGTGTAAGTTGAAAATCGATAGGCACCCCAAGCCTCAAAGAAAGTTTTATATATTTGCTAGGGCAAACTTTTCAAGCTTCAGGTCGCGCCTACGAGAAATACTACCTGGCTTCCGTGATATGACCGAACGATCAGGTGCTGAGTCGTCATGGAAACTATTCAAGGATATAATGCTAGAGAGTATCGATAAGTACATTCCAATTAAATCGAAGGTCGACAATAAAGAGCCACGTTGGTACAATAAGCAAGTTAGGTGTGCGCTTAGGCGTCAGAGAATATGCCACGCGAAAATAAAAAATATGCCGTCTACATCATCCGATGAATATAGAGCAACTAAAGTTAAGACGTATAAGGAATCCCGCGCTAAAGCGAGAACTACTATGCGCGAGGCTTTTACTAACTTCCGGAATAAGGTATTAAATAATTATTTGAAGGAGGACCCTAAAGCGTTTTGGTCCTATGTGAGAGAGGTCCAAGGTAGAGGCCCTACAATACCTTCCCTGCGTAATGACTCGGGTGACGTTATTCATGATAGCGTAGAGAAAGCCAACCTGTTAAACGGTCATTTTGTAAAAGCATTCACAGCCGTCAGCGACCATTGCGTACATTATGCACCCGCAATAAGGGGGGACCTGATGGACGATATAGTATTTTCTGAGGTGGGAATAGCAAAGCAATTAAGTTCCATCTGACATAACAAAGCCACTGGCCCCGAAGAAATTCCTGCTCGCGTTTTAAAAGAATTAGCAGAAGAAATAGCACCTTTTCTTCGGATAATCTTCGAGAAATCCATTTCTCGCGCAGAGGTCCCTAGCGACTGGAGGTTAGCGCACGTTACCCCCAATTCATAAGGGCGGAGACAAGGAGAACCCAGAAAATTACAGGCCGATTTCTTGAACTTCGATATCGTGTAAGATTCTCGAACATATACTCGTTAGCAACATAATGCGATTTCTTGATAGTAATTTATTGTTAGATGATTGTCAACACGGCTTCAGGAAAGGTAGGTCATGTGATACTCAGCTCGGTCTTTTTGTTAATTGTTTACTGAGAAGCGGAGAAAAGAATACGCAGGTCGATGCCACCTTCTTAGATTTTAGGAAAGCCTTTGATAAGGTACCTCACAGGAAGTTAATAACGAAATTAGAAACCTTAGGCGTTAATTCTAAAATCGTTAGTTGGATCCGTGAATTTTTAAATCATAGGAAGCAGATGGTTGTTATAGATGGGAAATCTTCGAACTTAGTGGAGGTTGTCTCTGGCGTTCCACAGGGTAGTGTAATTGGTCCGTTATTATTTCTAATTTATATAAACGATATCAGCTCAGTAGTCAGAAGTAAAATTAGGCTTTTCGCGGACGACACCGTCATCTATAGAGAAATAAGCAATCCGGAAGACCACCAGTATCTCCAAAATGACCTAGAAGCTATTTCTGCATGGTGTAAGGAATGGCAGTTAGAGATAAACCAAAAGAAAAGCTGCGTCATCAACTTCTGGAGAACCAAGAGTATCTCGTTGAATAGTAATTATTCGTTGGACGGAGTAGAGATTCCAGTTTCAGACTCGATTAAATACCTTGGAGTCACGATCCATCGTGATCTCTCGTGGGACACCCACATTCGCCGATTGATAGGTGCCGCTAACAAAAAGCTGGCCTTTATAGGGAGAATAGTTCGAAATAGCTCCGAAAAAGTGAAAGAATTATGCTATTTATCCTTGGTTCGACCGCAGGTCGAATATGCTTCAGCTGTGTGGGATCCTTACGAAAAGGGACTCACTAACGAGATAGAAAAGGTTCAGCGCAGGGCAGCTAGATTTGTAAAGAGGAATTACGATAGTAAACAAAGCGTAACATCATTAATAGAAAATCTGAAATGGACATCGTTAGAGGAACGTAGGCTGCAGGCTAGAATTAAACTACTGGAAAAATTTATGTCGGAGGGACTAGGGAATGAGGTAGTAGGACTTATCAGAAGCCCGACGTATTTCGGAAGGCAGGACAGTGAGGATAAGATTCGCGAGATTGACTGCAGAACGGAGCGATATAGAGGATCGTTTTTCCCTAGGACGATAAGAGACCATAATAGGAAAAGATAACGTAGGAAAACTATGGACCCTTGGTGCACTGCACCCCCTGCCATCCACCGAAAAGGTGACTTGCAGGGTATAATGTAGATGTAGATGTAGAAGAACCCACTGACAAAATAATTACTCGGTGGCTTAACCAATTTAAAGAAACGGGAAGTGTTGAAAAGAAGAAATCAACAGGAAGACCACAAACATCCCAGGAGACTTGGGAACGCATCGGAGTGTCCTGTGTTCGGAGCTCGAGAAAGTCTATTGCACGTCGGAGTGTAGAGATTAACGTACCAAAGACCGCCATTCAAAATGTGCTGCACAAGCGCTTACGACTGTATCGTACAAGATTCAAGTACGACATGAATTTAAAGTCACTGATCGTCCACAACGTACGTGGACAGAAATAGAGAACCGCTTAGATGTACAACTACAAATTGTGCTGACATCGAGACCAATTAATATATGACATCAAACTTGGAAATTTTTTACACATTCTAGCGAAAACGCCATGTTACATGACACGAATTTACAAATCTATGAAAAATTGAAATCCCGGAATTCTTTTTCGATGACCCGGTGTGTATATATAAATATATACACTAGGAGCCACTCGAGTCAACCCCGTTCCTTACTCCGCATGCTGATCGGTCATAGGTCACAACCAACGGGAAAAATCCAAAATTCCAAAAGTTTGCATTTTTAGAGGGTCTTCTAGACTTCATTGTTCCATTTCATTACGCCATAAGAAAAGCATTCAATGCTGGGCATTCTATATATGCTTTTTTAAATTACTTCAAACTGAGATACGAACTCGGAATGAATACATTTTCGTAGATAAAAAGATGAAGAGTTTCATTTTTAAAGATAAAATTCAAATCCGTGCCAAATTAGCGTAAATATTTCTTTTTAATCGCAAAGAAAGCATATTTATCTGAGGTCCAATAATACAAAATTCTAACTACTATAGCAACGATCCAAAGACTTTTAAAAGGGAAATAGCAATCTAATTAAAGATTGCATTGGCTCGACGCTTTCAATAAAACTGAGGATGTCATAATGAATTATTGATCTTCATTTAATCAATTCACAACAAATGTTTTGATGCAAAACATAGACTAAAAGTTCTCCTTACCATTGGGTTTGTATTTGTAGAGGTTCCATATTTTTCACACTCTCGAATTTTGACTTCTTTTCCGTTCGTTCTTCGTTTGCACCTTATTGGGATAACGGACGAAGATTGGACGATGAGGAAATGGGAGAATGAAAGATAGAAGGAAGGACAGAGAGAAGAGAAAGAAGGAGGGTGGGAGGGAATGAGGGAAATCGCAAGTTTGGGAAAGTGTGGAGGGATATAGTGAGGTAGAGAGGGAGGTAGAGAAAGAGAGGGGGTAGTGAGAGAGAGAGGGTGGAGGAGGGATTGGGAGGAAGAGAGATAGAAGCCCGAAAATAGGTTTAGATATAATTTTCTACCTTAAATATATGCCGGAAGGAGGAGGGTCAGAGTTGCACACGGGCAGCGGGCAAATTCGCCTCGCGGAGCGAGGCACGGGGTTAAAGCGCGTAATGGCGGAGATCCTAGTGTGTGTGTGTGTGTGTGTGTGTGTGTGTGTGTGTGTGTGTGTGTGTGTGTGTGTGTGTGTGTGTGTGTGTGTGTGTGTGTGTGTGTGTGTGTGTGTGTGTGTGTGTGTGTGTGTGTGTGTGTGTGTGTGTGTGTGTGTGTGTGTGTGTGTGTGTGTGTGTGCGTGTGCGTGTGCGTGTGCGTGTGCGTGTGCGTGTGCGTGTGCGTGTGCGTGTGCGTGTGCGTGTGCGTGTGCGTGTGCGTGTGCGTGTGCGTGTGCGTGTGCGTGTGCGTGTGCGTGCGCGTGCGCGTGCGCGTGCGCGTGCGCGTGCGCGTGCGCGTGCGCGTGCGCGCGCGCGCGCGTGCGTGCGTGCGTGCGTGCGTGCGCGTGCGCGTGCGCGTGCGCGTGCGCGTGCGTGTGTGCGTGCGTGCGTGCGTGAGTGTGTATATTATATAGGATAAATGGATGGCAACAAGTTGTTGGGATAAGGAAGCCCAGTGAGCGCTCACCAATAAAACGTCTTCAATAGGCGAGCAACTGGGGTATTGAAGTAACACATGTAAAACACACACATAGTTGTCTCTATCTTTGGCTGACGAAGGGATCCCCCCGAAAGCTTCCGTGTTTTTGTGTGTTTTACGTCTGTCACTTCGACACCCGCAGTAGCTTGCTAACTTGAAGACGTCTTATTTATATATAATGGAGCAAATGTGAGTTTGTCTCTCCGGTTTCTGATTGGCTGCCGAGATGCGACAGCTCTATCTCATAATCGTAATTTTAAAATATAAGTTTCATGTATGTTTCTGAATTGAACCATTATTTTACGAATTTCTAAGTCAGATGAATTTATAATGGTTATAGAAAACATTAGTATTGTTGCCATCAAACTGAAAAATAAACAGGAATAAAATTAATAATTTATTTGCACGCTAATTTTATAATTATGTTAATTAAGTAATTAATAAACAGCATCTTTTAGGCGTGGGCCAGTGTCCAATTGATTAGCGGAGTAAGACATGGTCACCCCTCACCTCCATACTCGTTTTTAGGGTTCCTGTCATTTTCATAGACCTTTCTTAGAAACTGACCTTCCTGCATTGCTCTCACATAGCAGGGAGTACAAATGCAATAAGTTTATGCTTCCTATCCCGGCTTATAACAAGAAACCAACCATAATAAAAAATGACACATTGGTTTTCGGGAATAAAATATGTACCAACAAAGAATCACACACAAAAGTTTATTTCTCCGTTTACGCGCTTGAATATAACAATTTCTCCTGTTATTAAATTTTTATTTCGTCATCCTATTACTTAGTCGTGTTCTTAACGTAAGGATAACCTACACTACAGTAGTTATTTTCGATATATCGCAGCAAACGATTTGTTGCTGTTCAATGATTATTTTTTCCAATTAAAATTTCGTGTTATATAGAGAATTTTATTCAGGAGGATTTCATCTTATCAAAAATGTACTACATTTTTGAATTGAAATATTTATTTTCAACCTTAACGTTTGCTTTAATTCTATTTTTACCCAAGGAACTGGAGAAGATAATAGATGTGTCATTACTTATACGTTTAAACCACGCATCCTTCTCATCTACTCTGTGTCCAGGCGTTCGTGCACGTGTCCACCTCATACTGTCACTTGGACGAGAAGATACTCCTGGAGAAGCCGTACCCGCCGCCTGCTGACCCTAACAAAACCATCAAGTGCATGGAGTTGCTCGACCAATCTGTTGTGGATTCAATGACGAAAACGCAAGTCAAATGCACATTTCAGTTAACTTGCATTGATAACATGTAATCGCTAAACGCAAATAATTGCATATACCTAATTTTGGAGCTAGTGGTGGCTTCCAGAGATCATTTAGGTTTGGCTCCCTTCTTGCCTTTTGCCTCGGGAAACGTAAAATTGCACCCACTATCAGTATCATTTTCTTCTTATATGATAACGGATTTAAGAATTTACTTATTGAGACGATGGAAATTTTCCATTACTGAAATTCGTGCTCGTTTAATGGCAATATAATAATTTTTGTCATACTCAATTATGAATATTTTACTCAATATCATGCCAACATTCAATATACGAGTTGTCGGCAAGCGCTTAAAAAAATACACCAAGATCAAAACTCGTAAATACACCAACGTGATTTCCAGGGCAACAGCGACATCGAGGCTATATGTATTAGATAATAAATTACATGAGTTCTAGCAGAATATCTATAATTTTCCGCAAAACTAAGGCTACTATCCGTAATTTCAAAATTCTCTGGCAATCGACTCATGTCCAAGTTTTCGTATTTCAAGTTTCGTGACTCAGATCGCCTTGCATGAGCCATAAGAATAATAATCATTAATACAATACCATAAATACAAAAATTATGGAAAAATTAGGATATTTTGTGTAAAGATTATGGCATAATCACGGTTTTAACACGTATATGGATAAAAAAATCGCGAAATAGGTATTACGCCGTTACATTTAACTATTAAAAGGATAAAATTTCTCGAAAACTACGAAACACAATATTAAAATACTTTTCACGTTTTACTAAATTTCATGTGTTAGTACAATGACGTCATTATAAGTTTACGTCGCTATTTAAAATCAATAGCATAATAGTACATAAATAAGAAAAGAATTGTCATTTTCCATGAAATTAAGGCATCTATCCAAAATTGAAAAATTCTCTGGCAACCGGCTCTCGTCCAAGATTTCGAATTCTGGTTTTATGGCAAAAATCGCCCTATTTCAGCAGTAGCTGTAATCATCATTAAGAAAATAGCCTATATATCACATTGAAATTGATGTAAAAATTAGGATATTTTGTGTGTTAGGATAATGGCTTCAACATCCGTGCCTTTTAGTACGTATCAGGATGAATTAATTTTAAAATATCACGTCATAATATGTATTCGTAGTTGGTTGAAATCAAATAGATTATAATGGAGTCCAAACATTAAATCATTAGATGTTGAAGCATAGAAAATCAATTCCAATTGAAAGGCATTGGAGTCGTTGCTATGGTAGTTAATGTTTTTCATTGTTGAAAACCAGAAACATTTTAATAATTTTATGATTAAAATCAATTTTTTAACAAATTGAGCATGGATTTGAATGTTTTCTTCAAGAAAAACAAACTTCATTCTTTCTTCATAGTATGACGCATGTTTTGACTTTGCATCTTAATTGTAAATAATTCAAAAAATCAATTCTATGTAGCTCTGCACCTTTGTCAATGCCTTTCGTATGGGTGTTTAGAATTGGCATTTGGAGTCAAAAACACCCCTTAAATATAACATTTTCTGGAATTTCGGATTTTTTTCCGTAGGTTGTACCCAATGACATATCTTCCTTCCAAATTTCAGCTCAGCAGCTTTTCTAGAAATACCGTAGGTTTTATATTATATCTTTTATGCTTTTTCAAAAGGGCGTAAGTTAAAAATGGCCATTTTACAGGACAGGCAGACGAATATTTGGAAAAATTCACCAAATCCGTTTACTGAGTTATTTGAATTAAATCAGGAGTTTTGAAACTTTTAAGGGTGCTCTTTACTGTAGACTATCTTAGAGAAAGATAGGAAGAATATTTTATTATTTTTTGATGACTTAAGCCACTATGACCTAGGAAGAGTGACTAATGATTTTGCTTTTACATTCGTTTCATGACTTATTCCCTTAAGACCCAAAAAATATCGTGATGATTTGCACTTAGTTGGCGTTTTCCGTGATTACAACTGAGGAATTAGAATTAATTATTCAAAATAAATTAAAAGAGAACTATATTTGTTGGCAATCACAAAATTTTTTAAAAAATAGGACACGTTCCACAATAAAACATTTTTGGTTCCATTGTAGTGACGCATTCATCGACGTCAACCTCTTCTAAATCAGCATCTATATTTCGTACATCAGCTGCTATAGGGAGATCTAAATAAAAATTATGAAAAACTAGAGGCACTAAAGTAATAAATCAAGTAAGTGTTTCTTTTTTTCTGCTGAAATAGGTACCATGGCCTTGTACCCCTTTTCAACTTTAATTTGGCAAAAGTTGAGGTTTCCTCTTCTTAAGAAGCTAAGTTTTTTTAATGGCTCTTCAAGTTTGAGGGAATTCTTATAAAACACAATGCCCTCATTTTTGGTATATCGAAGCCACTGAACACCATGTCATTTGAATGACTCACCCTCCATAAGTCCTTATGACCAAGAAGTGGGAAAGAAAAGTCATTGTATAAAAGGCATAACTTAACATAACCTTTTACGACCAAATAGGCATACTAAGAATCTTGTGATACTATGGGAATAACATGACTGAAGCCCATGCTACCATTCCCATTATCAATTTTGTGACTTAATACCTTATTGCCAACCACATTATCAAACCAATGGGAAGGAGTAGACTTACGCCCTCAGTACCAATCAAAAGAGAAAAATTCACCGAATATACCTATGTGCATAAGTCAAAATCAACAAATTGTGACAACCCCTTTTGACCAAGCATCAAAGCTATATCATATATATAGGGTGATATAAAAATACCTCTGAAAACTTCGGGAGCTTGTTAAGCGGTTCAAAATAAAGAGAAAAGGACATATCATTTTATATCGATAAACGAACCGTTTACGAGATACAGCTCCATTTAGTCCATGCCGCTGAGTGGGAGTTGGGGTCATAGAAGGAGTAAGAGGGGTAGCATTGTTGTGCGTAACTTTATTAATGTTCTCAACAATCCTATGAACTACTTAAAAATCATAACAAATGGTCAAAAAGACCTCCTTGCGAACGTTTGCACGCTTTAGTCCTTCGTCATATGGACTTCCCGATACGCTCAAAGAGGAGAATTTTCAATCCTCTGACAAAGCTCCTCTCTTGTGTTGACGTATTCAGCGTAAACCATGGTTAGTTCCACGTATTTTCCTTTGACTCGTCTGTCAAATTTTTGGCACCATTTTTGCACAAATTTTTCGCATGTCCAAATGTTTTTTTCAAAATGTGATGGACGGCATTTTTATTAATGTTCAGGTCATTTTCAACGAATCTAACCGACAACCGTCCGTCTGTAGCAATGAAAGGCCTCACCCCGCTCCATATTCTCATCTGATTTCACCGTGGAAGGTCTTCCCGAGCAATGATCATTTTCCACATTATCTCCTCCTCCTTTAAAAGCCTTGTGCCACAGAAAAACTTCTGCTTTGGATAAAACGTCATCGCCATACGCTGTTTTGAACTTTTCAAACGTTTCCGTAGCAGTTTCGTTCAATTTTAAGTAAAATTTAATGGCGTACCGTTGCTCGATATTGCGCTCCATTTTTACCGTTACGAGATGCACAAGAACGACATTAAATAGATAACAAATACACGGCCGACAATCAACGGAACAAGACGCAACTGTTGTCATTGTTTAAACAATGGTAAGGGGTAGCAGGAGGCAGTTTTGTCAAATCGTGCATAAGAATTTCAGTCTCATTACTTTAGGGATAGTTCTCGTACTTTCGTGAACTCTTTATGAGAAGGATCGTCGTTATGGATTATTCTTTTGAAGAGTATGCGGACATGCACTTAGTGTACGGTGAAATGGAAGGAAATGCATCAGCTGCAGTTCGCCGATATCGTGAAAAGTTTCCGAATCGCCGTACGCCTACTGACAAAACGTTTTTTCGGTGGATCGCCGATTGCGAGAAACGGGTACACTAGCTCCAAGAAATATTGACAAGGGGCGAGGTAGTAATCGTGCTCCCGAAATGGAGGAACGAGTTCTGAAAAGAATTGAAGACGATCCTGAGACCAGCATCTGACGAATAGCAGACTCTGTTGTTCGGAAGGAGGTATTATTGAACATTTATTATGATTTTTAAGTACTTCATAGGATTGTTGAGAAACATCCTAAAAGGCGCCCACCCTATCCTAACATCCTTCCCCCACCAAGTTCCATGTCCTACATCACCGATCCTCAATTTCCGCCGACTCCCTAATCTTGAAAACATTTTATGGAAAAAAGAATCCCAAACACCTATTCTCCTGTACCCTGCCGGATCTCACCCCTGCAATAGTACCCGATGGTTTACATGCCCAATAAACCCAGCCTGCAATTCCTTCTCCAGCCCCACCACAAACATCACCTACCCCATAACATCTACCAACTGTACCACCCGCAATATCATTTAACTCCTGAGATGCACCCAATGTCCCGCTTTCTATGTTGACCACACCAGCAATCCCCTCAGCATCCGCATAAACGGCCATAGTAACATCGTCCTTCTTAAACGATCGTTGCCTGTGGCTATTCATGAGAACAAACACAACTTAAAATTTAATGATTGCTTCACAGTGAGAGCCATTCGAGAGATCACCCCCGAAAGCTTCCGTATTTTTTGTTTTTCTGTTAGTTTTACGTGTGTCACTTTGACACCACCAGCAGTCACCTAACCTGAAGTCATCTTATTGGTGAGGGCTCACTGGGCTTCCCTATCCCAACCACTTTTTGCCACCCATTTATCCCATTTACCTTTCCTCTTTGTTAGCATATATATATATATATATATATATATATATATATATATATATACATATATATGTACACACATACATACATATCAAGAACACATTTTACTTGGCATGCATAAGCTTGTATTTTCTGTAAAATATATTAGGTTTCAAAATTCTGATGATTCACATTACTTTGCTGGAAGGCAACACAAACATTATTTTCCACCTTTGCTCCAAGTAACATCCAGCGCTCTCCAAATACCCTCGACGCCCCCTGAGTTTCGGTACCGCCCACGTTGGGAACGACTGAAATAGACGATTGAATGCCAGATTGACTGAGTCTAGATATATGAAATTCGGAAATGGATGATACAGACATTTCTTGACCCTATCCACCAATAATTTTGGTTACACCGCAACGACAATGAAGACGGCAGAAACTTGTGTGAGACCAGGGAACTGATTTGTGTAAATCCTGAAGAAAGATTCATCCAAAACTAATATCAACAATCAGCGCTCTAGAAGTACGATTAGCCACTTGCCTCAGGCAAGTTGAAGTACAGTGATGAGTAACTTTTCAGCCTCATCCCTACAAAATGAATAATGGGCGACTGGATCTTGCGAAGTGGCGAGCAGGTTTTAATCGTATCTTTTGAGCACTTCGTACAAAGTATTAAAACATTCCGGAGAGAATGGTCAGGGCTCTAATGGCAGTATTTTATATCAACAAACCTTAATCGCAGCTAATTTTCTTTACGTTATGCAGCTCCAAAACATGGCCTAAAGCTTTAAGTTTCAATGATTAACACAGGGCTATAGTACCTGCTTTAATCAAGAGCAGTGGTTCTTAACCTTTCCGATGCCACGGTCCACTATCAATGAAACAGATTTTACGCGGATAACCAACAACTCTAAAACCTTATGATATCATTGAAATATTAAAAATACCATATTTTTCAGGCTATAAGAAGCACATTTTCTAGAAAGTTTGCTCCCCAAATCAGCCTGCATCTTATAGACTGGAGGTAAAATTATTATTGTATTCAGTATTACACTCACGAACCTACTTATGCGCAAAATGGAATAATTGACAGTTGTTAACATATACAGAAAACATATACAGTGCCACTTGAATTCCGACGACGTATTTTCATTATTGTGCTTTATTAAATGTTTGCTCGTAGTGATTACAATTTCGGTGCGTTTGCGAGGTCATCCATACTTTTTAGTTCTTAATAATTCCGGTATGGCCGGCTCGAGCTACGGGAGAGCCGGGAGTCTGCCCTGAGCGCCCAAGTTTTGGGGCGCTATCCCTATCATTTATCTATACATTAGTTGCGAGTGAATAAATATTGTATACGAATTTATATCGAGGAACAGGCTAGAATCTAGGTGGCATTCCCATTAATTTATCATTATCAATAATTTTACATATCTATGAATAAATTAACATGTACTTTGTAAATATCTCAACAAACATTAACGGAGGAAAGCGCTGGAGTCCTAATTCGCACGGGGCACTAAAATTCCTCGGGCCACCCCTGGATCCCGACATTCGAATTTTGAAAGATAAGAATGCTATAAATAACTACCATAAATAACGTTACGTGTATTGAGATCGTAATGGCTGCAACAGTGAAAATATGTGCCTACAGTATTATTACCTATAAGTTTCAGGTGTTTTTAAACATAAAAACGCATAGGAACCAAAAAGACGAACATCATTTCGGTCCAAGTCTCACAGAAAAACTGATCTGTAAATGGAAAAAACAGGAGGAAAAACTAAAGTTGAAAGGAAAAGAGAAACATAGTCTTCGTAAGCTTGGTTCTAGTTGGCCACTACTAGAGGAGGAAGTGAAGAAATAGATATCTACATCTACATGATAACCTGCAAGTCACCTTTTTGGTGGATGCCAGCGGGCGCAGTGTACCAAAGGTCCATAGTTTCCCTACGTTATCTTCTCCTATTATGATCTCCTATCGCCCTAGGGACAAATTATCCTCTATACCGCTCCGTTCTACAATCTATCTCGCGAATCTTATTCCTGCTATCTTGACTTCCAAGATACGTCAGACTTCTGATAAGTCCTACTACCTCATTCGCTAGGCCCGCCGAAATAAATATTTCCAGTAGTTTAAATCTAGCCTGCAGCCTACGTTCCTCTAACGATGTCCATTTCAGATTTTCTATTAATGATGTTACGCTTAGTTTACTATCGTAATTTCTCTTTACAAATCTAGCTGATCTGCGCTGAACCTTTTCTATCTCGTTAATGAGTCTCTTTTCGTAGGGATCGCACGCAGCTTTTCTTTTGGTTGACCTCTAACTGCCATTCCTTACACCATGCAGAAATAGCTTCTAGATCATTTTGGAGATACTGTTGGTCTTCAGGATTGCTTATTTCTCTATATATAATGCTGTCGTCCGCGAAAAGCTCAATTTTATTTCTGACTATTGAGCTAATATCGTTTATATAAATTAGAAATAATAACGGACGAATACACTATCCTGTGCAACGCCAGAGACAACCTACACTAAGTTCAAGGATTTACCGTCGATAACAATCTTCTGCTTCCTATGATTTAAAAATTCGCTGATCCAACTAACAACTTTGGAATTAACGCCTAAGGTTTATAATTTCGATATTAACTTCCAGTGACGTACCTTATCAAAGGGTTTCCTAAAATCTAAGAAGATGGCATCGATCTGCCTATTATTTTCTCAGCTTCTCAGTATACAATTCACAAAAAGACCGAGCTAAGTATCACATGACCTACCTTTCCTGAAGCCGTGTTGACAATCATCTAACAATAAATTACTATCAGGAAATCGCATTATGTTGCTAACGAGTATATGCTCGAGAATCTTGCACGATATCGAAGTTAAGAAAATCTTCCTGTAATTTTCTGAGTTCTCATTGTCGCCGCCCTTATGAATTGGGGTAACGTGCGCTAACCTCCAGTCGTTATGAACCTTTGCTCGAGAAATAGATTTCTCGAATATTATCCGAAGAAAAGGTGCTATTTCTTCAGCTAATTCTTTTAAAACGCGAGCAGGAATTTCTTCGGGGACTTAATTTCCTTGCTATTCCCACCTCAGTAAATACTATATCGTCCATCAGGTCGCTCTTTATAGCGGGTGCATAATGTAGGCAATGGTCGCCGACGGCTGCAAATGCTTTTACAAAATAACCGTTTACTAAGTTAGCATTCTTTACGCTATAACAGGACCCGAGTCATTAGGCAGGGAAGGTATAATAGGGCCTCTACCTTGGACCTCTCTCACATAGGACCAAAACGCTTCAGATAATTATTTAATACCTTATTCCTGAAGTTAGTAAAAGCCTCGCGCATTGTATTTCTCGCTTTAGCGCGGGATTCCTTATACGTCTGACCTATAGTTGCTATATATTCGTCGGATGATGTAGACGGCATATTTATTATTTTCGCGTGGCTTATTCTCTAATGCCTAAGCGTACTCCTAACTTGCTTATTGTCCCAACGTGGCTCTTTATTCTAGACCCTCAATTTAATTGGAATGTACTTATCGATGCCCTCAAGCATTATATCCTGGAATAATGTCCATGAAGACTCAGCACCTGATCGTTCGGTCATATCACCGAAGCTAGGTAGTATTTCACATAGGCACGACCTGAAGCTTGAAAAGTCTGCCTTAGCAAATATATAAAACATTCTTTGAGGCATAGGGTGCCTATCGATTTTCAACTTACACTCTGCATATACGGCCAGATGATCACTTATTCCATCTTCAATGGTGACTTTGTTTATTGTTTCTGTGAAGTTAGTTGATAATAAATGTAATATGTTTCCCGACCGCGTTGACTTTCTGACTAATTGAAGGAGAGAGTTCTCGCAGAATGTTTCGATTAATGCCTCACAGGATTTGTGTTCTTTACCTCTAGATGCGAAACATAGATTTTCCGTTCAATTGAGTGTAAGTTCAAGTCACCACCGACTATAACAATTCCATCTTGATTTATCAGTCTTAGCTTTGATAGTTGTTTCTCGATATTTAAAATACAATCTACACCAGCGTCAGGTGGCCCGTAAAACGAGCATAATAAGACATTTTTGGAGCCATCTTCACCTATGCTCCAATAAATACTCTCAATATCCTCGTCACTTATCAGAATCTCACCACTATCGTGCTTATCGCTAACCGCTATGACCCCCCCCCCCCCCCCGCCCGATCTATTAGCGCGATCTTTTCTATAGACACGAAAGTCTCTAGGAAATATTTCCTGACTCTGAATCTCATCCGTTAACTAAGTCTATCACGACGTCGGCATGCAGACTGCGAATAATACGCTCGAACTCGGCAATTTTCCTACGGATGCTGCGAATGTTCAGTACGACGACGTTTAATTTCTCACTATCACTTTGCATATTAATCTCACCCTTGACTTTGTCTTCCACTCTAAAACTACATGCGCTCCCATCACAATTACTCTCTCGACTGTTTGGCATCGCATCAAAATTGGAATCGCGATCCGTCGCACCCTTTACGGAACATTCTATCAATACCATATCGCGAAGTTGGCGCGGCATGTTAGTATGAATTTCATCCATATCTCTCGTATTACGTGCATTCACCTCACGCTCGGAGTATATTCTACCATAAGATAATCTATCGGGGTTCTTATTTTCTACAAACGCATCGATTATTCCCTTACCCAAAACTTACCTACACCCTGCCCTACTCTCTAGCCTAAAAAATCCCTACTGTGCTCGAGAATCCTACGCGCTACTCTCTGAGCCGATTCGGTTGTGTAGTGAACACCAGAGTGATCCAGTGGTACCCTGCAGAATTCAATATTCGGTCGTAGTTCGACGAAGTCCACTCCCAAGTCCCGACAAAATTCCACAGCCTTCCGTTCAGACCGTCAACCCTACTCCAAACCTCAGAACCGCGGTCAATCTTAGGGACAATACTGCAGACAGTAAGCCGCACATCGGAACCCGACTCCTCTCGGACACGAGCAACCTCAGATGCCAAGTCCTTAAAGAACTTAAAATCTCCTCGGACCCGCGCTTCGAGGCGTCGTTAGTCCCAACATGGGCCACCACCCGCAGCCGAGAGCAACATGTCGCCACTACCGCTTCTCTCACCGTGTTGGGCACTTGCGGCTCCGTGCCTCCTGATATGCATCTGGAGAAGACCCGCTCTTCAACTCCCTCCCGGCGGGCACTGGATAACAGCTACCTAACACTAACAACCCCCCCCCTTCCCATCTCGACTCCCCTTGGGTTCGGCCTCCACCGAAGAGACGGGGCCAACCCCGATCGCTCTACCGGCTACCGCACCCAGGCGAACCCGAGCCGCCATTTTGGCACGGCGAGTTTTCAGGGATGACCCCGCACCCCCCACACGAACCATGGCTGTCTCGGACTTATCCACCCTCTGAAGGAGGTCCGCAACCACCGTCTCCAGCTCCGTGATTCGAGCCCTCATGGCCTCCCAACCAGCGGCGCACAAGAAGGAGGAAACGGGAGGCCTCGGTGAAGCCATCCTAAACTCTTACCTAATTTATATAATAACGCAAAGAATTACAATATAAAAACAAAAGCTGAAATGGGATTTGGATAAAAAATTTCGTCTAAGTTTTAACGCGGGGACGCTCTTCGTGAAGCGTACGAAAAAGGGTCAAACGCAGGTATAAAGTGAAATGCGTAAACAACACAAACAAGGTTAGATCACTCACAGGAGATGATAGTACATAACAACGAAAAACATAAATACTATGGAGCGTAAAAATAAAACAAAATAAATAAAACAAATGTAACGAGAATATGCTAATACACAATAACTGCAATGATATAAATATCATTTTCTAAAGGGGAGAATGAAATTTCTTACAAAATACTACGAGGCCTAAGAGTTAACTATTACGGTAGAGAAAATAAAAAATATAACGTAGATGTTATAACAAAACTAATTAGGTAACTTAAACGAATGTTAAATAAAATTACCGAAGGATAACAATAGAATAATGTAAATTGTTAGTTCTACTTAACACTACATCTACTCTAATGCTACTGCTACTCTAGTAGCTCGAAGATTCGTAGGAGCTCGCAGGAGAATGTGAAAGGTACGTCCGTTCACTTCAACAGCCAGGTAAAGATATATGTACTCTGTTCCACCCTTAATCAAAAGTATTGCGCTTACGGCGCGCGCATTTGCCGAATTTCTCGTGAATTAGAACCTGCGCCTATCACTTTAAACTTCCTGCTGATTCAGATGATTTCACAACAACTGAATTTAAATATTTTCGAACTTCTACCTACAACAAAAAAAATTATTTATAGAGTACGCTGACTCGAAAACAAAAACATAGTTAATGGAGTGTAATAGCTAACTATGCCGGTGCAACTGAAACACTAAATTATTCACCACAGTTACTATATTAACACAATATATGTATCACTAACAATCTGCAAGGCGCATTGACTCATATAATTACACATCAAACAACCACTTACTATGAACTTTGGTGCGAAATTGTTTCATTGTGTCAAATATTGGGACCTTCTCCCTTGGGAAAATTCTTCGACACGTGTCCCTTCCTTCCATCTTAAAACGCACATTTTAAAGAGCAACCAAAAAGCTGGCACCTATTGACCAACTCCTTGGAAATATCTGCATGCAAACATCTCGTCTATTCACTAAAGTGTCATGAACCTTCCCTGTTCAGGATTTCCAAACGAATTTGGGTCTGTTTACTTCCAATGAAGCCTCTTTCTTCATAGCTCGAGAGATTTTTATAATTTTTCTGCGTCTCATTTCTTCGAGGTATTTTTTGGAGGCTTCAAAGCTGCCATTTAGAACAAGGCGGAGAAACCCAAAAACCAGAATTGTGAAGCGTTGTATTTTTAGCTGCCCGTATATACGAAGTTATAATCATACTCCTGGCCGGATTAAGGGGCTCGGGGGCCCTGGCGCATAATTTTTCGCAGGTCCCTCCCTCTACCCCACACACAGTGTCTGGGATTTCCGTGTGGCCCCTTTTACCAAGGGGCCCTGGAGCAACTGCGCCACTGCGCCCCGGTTAATCCGGCATTGGTCATACTTGCATTATTTAAAACGTAACATTTAGCAAAAATTCGTTAAGCGAGGGAGTGTTCCCACAGTAAAAAACTAAAACAATAAAATATGATATTATGAACCCTGAACAAGGCCTTCCGTAATCATTTTCAGAAAGATCTTTTGATTGTGTTCCAGATTCGAATACTAATTTTCGTGAAATCCGATTGGTTAAAAGTAGATAGACGGGGACCTCGCGGCGGTCAATCCCTTGGACTGTCACGAGCCCCGAAATACATCAAGTCTTCGGCTGTGCGAACCCTTCATGGACTCCTGAGCTCATCCTTCCCAGCGGGGTATCCTCTAACCACAGGGATTATTAAGCACGAATTAATCAAAACGTTTTAATGCTATTGTGATGAGAATGCATATCTGTTTAACTCTGTACGTAGTTTCTCGACTATGCACGTCTTTTAAACGACTTTCTACGACAAATATTATGTAAGTTGATATTTTTCGCTCAAAGGTACCAATCCAGTGGGCTTGATTCCCGCGGTTTCTGCCACATTTAAACTCTCTCATATAACACGAGGCGACATGACACCATTATGTTCTCATTCCAACTACCATGAGTTTCAATTTCGTCCCGCTTGATCTTTGCTCTTGAAATATATAAAGAGTGAAACCAAATTTTTGCGGTCCCCTAAAATGCTATAAAAATAATAGATCAATGGTGAAGTTCAACGAACTTATTACCGTATTTATCACAACCCTTCGTATATCCCATTTGCATTTTGTTGTGCAAATTAAACTTACATTTGACCAGTTAAGATTTTTATGAGATTATAAAAAAGGATCAAAATTTGATTAAGTTCGTTGAACTTCACCATTGATTTGTTATTTTTATAGCATTTTAGGGGTCTGCAAAAAACTTTAATGATATTTAAGATTTTTATTAGTGTCTCAAGTTCTGAAAAGGATTACAATGAAACCGGTCAACCATAAGTGGAGGTTTATTCTTTTCATTTTCCGTTTTTTTTTAACATTTGTAATCATTATAGTTGTAGAAAATATATTCTCATACAACTTTTGTTTGAAATATTTTTCAAGCAAACGGATTGTTTAAGAGATATTTAGATTATTTTTATTATATTATCCTAATTCCTGCTGCTGCATGATCGCGATTTGTTGATGAGAAACATCAGCCCTCCCTTTAGCGCTTTGAAATTGAACTGTAATTTTAAATGACTAGAGTCTGTGACACGCTCCGCGGTCCGCGCCGGCTAGGAAAATTGCGGGGTTCGGTTCTAAGTGTGCCCTGGGCCACATTCGCGTCTGTCATTTGTAGGCGTTCTCTACTTCAAGAAACTAGTAGCGGATTGTCTTGCGGGCACGTCTAGTCCGTCCGTCCGTCCATACGTCCATATGCTTAATCTCTTAAACTAATTGACGGATTTTAATGAAACTAAGTACTAGTGACCCAAAATTTATCTACAAATTATGATTTTCAAGTGCATCCGTCAATTATAACTTCCAATTTACACAAGCATACTCGTATCTCGTCAAATGGCTTTCGTCAACCAACAATTAAAAATCCATGTTCATATCTTTTTCTCTCTCTCTCTCTTTCCCTTATAGGATTAGTAAGGTATAGATTAAAAATTTTATTCGGATAGAGAACAACATCGTCACAAAAATGTCAGCGGGATCACCTAATTTCGACTTATAGCAACGGTGGAAAAAATTTGAGAATCGCCCAATTTTTCCATACCGTTTTATACTAATTCCCATAAAGAACGACTTTGAAATATCTGTGACCTCCATTTATGACGTATACTTTTCTTAGTTATTTTCTCAATACGCAGTATAGAAGAAAGTATTTTGTTCGCGAAAAAATTAAAATTCGAGATTTCAACGGAAATGAGTTTTAAGATTAAGTATATTTACATTATTTTTTAAAAACCCTTTAGGACTTAATTTATGTAAATATTTTCTATTATTAAAGTCGTAGATAATAAGTATAATTTTCTTTAAGTTCTTATAAAACATTTTTTCATAGATTGTTAAAGAGAATAAGAATTATAAGTACTTTGTATATTCCTACAATATATACAAAGTTATTTTTAATTCTTAATTATGAATTTTTACCAAGTAACGGCCGAAACAATTGACTATGCTTAAGAGATATTTCGATTATTCGTTGGAATTTGCTAAGTAGGCCACTAACTTATGCCTTTTCATTCTTGGCTGCGATTTCCTAATTGTTGGCAGTGATGCATACGCGCCAAGGGTAATATTCATCGCGATCAAAATTATCCCATTGTCACCTAGAGTACACAACTTTTCTTGTAAATAATGATATCAATCCAAGCTCCGCCAACGGTTATTTTAAACGCCCATCGATATTTTGTTAGCCATAACAATAGTTAACAATTTTGTTTACTTCCGGTTAGTCAATGTGAAAAGTGATTCAAAGTATTTTTCACTGTGCAAATTATTCCAAGTGTTTATTAATTATTCACTAGTGAATTTGCCGTGAGCAACTTTTAAGCACAATTACTATGATCTTCATTACTCTCTATGGAGAACGTCATGTGTTGGCCATTTGTTCAATCGATTTGTTCCGATCGATTTTTATTTTTCCCTTAGTTAATGGAACTCATTTCGACGTGTTTATCATTCTCAGGATATTAGGCACATTGCCAAATGCATACGCCTTCACAAAGGCGCTGTCAGAGGCACTGGTGGTGGATTCGATGGACCACGTCCCGGCAATTATACTGAGGCCATCTATCGGTAAGTTAATCATTACTTTGAGAAAACAAAATTTTTCATTCTCACTCGATTTTCATCCTTCTTTTGATGTGCCATTAAATTTTAGCAAGCTTCAATAAATGCAATTTACGAATGACCTAAGATTTGTTCGATAAGAAGACATTCCGCAACCTCCAGTAGTCTGACTACGACTGTTAAAAAGCATTAACTTTGAATTTGTCCAAGCCATGATCTTTCAAAATTATTCCGAACAAACTTTTTGATTACGAATAATTCGATATAGGAAATATTCCCGACGCGAGCTTTGCATTTATATTGAGAAGGGTTTTTTATCGCGGTGTTTTGTGTATTCATGTGCTCCTGGGATTGACACGGAGCCTTCGGGAAACTTGCAAGAAAGAAAATTACAGGTGTAATGCACACCGTAGAATAGCTTCTGCCTGGGAGGTCTTTGACCGGGGAAGATTCATTTCGTGGTGCTCTATTGTCTGATTGATCCCCTGTTCGTCTGATGGCCGCGACCTCTTTGCAGTGATTCCTGTCTGGAGGGAACCACTGCCCGGTTGGACAGACAACCTGAACGGCCCCATGGGCCTGCTCATCGGCGCTGGCAAAGGGGTAATTCGGACCATGTACTGCGACTCCAAGGGGTACGCGGACTTCATGCCCGTCGACATCACCGTCAACGCTATTCTCACGGCGACTTGGAACTACGTCACTCAGAGGTGACCTACAGGATTCCTTTACAGTTTAGTTCGATCTTCGGTCTGTGTCATGAACCGTGTTCATCTAGCGCTTATAGGTCGGAGAAAAACTGTGCGAAATTAATTATGCGAAATTAATACGCCAACATCTTTAAATAAAATTAATGTGTAAAATAAAGTTGGAAGAATTAAATTCTCTCCAAATGTTTTCTTATTTGAACATTTTGATTTCCATGGGCAGGCCGAGTGAACCTGAGCGGCGCGTGTACAACCTGACGTCGAGCACAGAACATCCGATTACTTGGGAGAAGATAATCGATATAGGGAAAGTTGTGTCAAAGAAGACTCCTTTCAATGGGGTGGTGTGGTACCCAGGGGGCAGTATGAAGCGCTCGAGGCTGCTGCACCTCATCTGCGTGTTCCTATTCCATACGCTGCCTGCCTATATACTGGACGCGGTCATCTTCGCATCTGGCCACCAACCTGTGTAAGTGCATGACATAGGGAGCGAATGCCTCCAACGATCGTTAAAATTCAAACTACTGGAGGCTGTTGGAGGATTTAATATAAAAGCCGGTACGAATTATACTCTCTTGGATGTAGAGGTTGACGTCTAGGAAGGAGATGTTGGAGGTAGAAGAATGATGGATGAAAGAGAGAGAGGGTTAGAGGAGAGGCGCGAAAGAAAAGAAAGGAGAGTCAGGTCCCTGCGGCCAAATGAAGAAAATATCGTCGATGAATCTCAGCCGCAAACGTTGTCTGAGAGGTACGCTGAAGAAGTGATTCTCCTGTTTCCCAAGGTAGCAATTCGCCTATGAGGGCGCCATTCTAGTGCCCATCGCAGTACCTCTAATTGGAAGGCAGTCGCCCTCCAAAGGTGATGTTGTTATTTTTCAGCTCCATTTCCGTCAAGTCCAATTAAAAATGGGGGAATGGTCTTGCGTCGGGTGGACTTGAGTACAGGAGTTTTCTCAGTGTAGAGTCCGTAATCGTGGGGGATGTGTGTGTAGAGGGAGCAGCCGTCGATAGTTGCCAAATGGTATTGGGTGAGAGAGGAGAGGGGAAGTGTTTGAGGCATTGGAGCAAGTGGTTAGTGTCTTGGATGAAGAATGGAATTGACGAATGAGAGGTTGTATGTGGGAGTAGAGCATTGCACGGGAATGACATTTTCCACCCGTACCCACAAAATATTAAACCATACCCGACCCAAACCGGCAGGCTACCAACCCGTACCCGCAGAATATTAACACGTACCCGACCCATACCCGCAGCGTATTAACCCATACCCGACCCGCACCCGCAGGATATTAACCCGCACAGAAGGTCTACTTGTCCGACTCGTCCCATATTTTATAACTGTCCGTAACAAATCCGTAGAAAGAAATCGTTAAAAAATAAAAATATTTTTTCTGAGTCAGTAATTTATTTTGCATAAATTCAAATGAAATGCAATTTACATAAACATTAAATTTTAAGATCGAAAAATTTATGTAAATTATCTACGATTTATATTTACAAATTACAAATTTTACAAAATAACTTAATTGAAAAAAGGAAATATTACTTAATAATACCCTGAGATTTAAAATGACTATTTAAAATAGGACATCATCCACGTTTGCGGTACGTAAACTGCTTCTTCTTTAACTAGGAACATGTTTTGCCAATGTAAAACATTTCTCTAATGAAGCATTGGTCGCTGGTATTGCTAAAATAAGATTCGCTAAAATACATAAATTTGGCAATCAATTCTTTTGCTTATTCCATTTCATCGAATCAAAATTATTAGTAATTTCGTCAGATAGATTTAAGTCAATATATGCTGTCAATTCGTCTGGAGAAATATGATTGCGTTGAAATTAAAATTAGTTTTCGTACCCTCTCTTTACCTGCACCGGTGCCTTTTGTGTCCGAACCTGACCTGTATCCCCATGGAAGCACTATATACCCGACCCGACTCGCAACTTTCGCTGCCGGTACCTGCGGGTCGGGTCGGGCAAACTAAGGGTATGCAGGTCTCTAGGTGGGAGTCCACGAATGTAGAGATGCGCTCTGTAGGGGAATGAAAGCTGGCAACAATGGGGCGGCAAGGGATGTTGAGTTTACGGAAATTCTGGGAGGAGGTAGAAAGTTAGTTTTCGGAGTTTGTTGGGGATTATTAGAGCGACAGCAAAATCGGTAAGGTCTTCCTGTTTTCCTGAGGAGTTAAGATAGGACTCTATTTGGGAGGAGTGGTGGTCGGTGGGGTTGGAAGTAAGGTGATGGTGAAAGGTTTCGTCGGAAAGTTGGCGCTTGGCTTCCTCGTATTAGGCGCGGTTGTGGGAACCGTGGTGGTGCTTCTGTAGGCTGGGAGGATGATAATATTGTCATTATGTTTAAGGGTAAAAATGGCATGCCTTTAACGTCTGGTAAGATTACCTGTGTAATCGATTAGAACGGAAAAGTTGGCCTGGGAAATTCTGAAAAGGATATAATTGAGGTATTGCTCGACAGGGTGTTGGGAGGGTAGGGTAGGTGGATTGTATTGGGAAGGAGATTTTGAAATGGAAAAGGTAGGTGGACAGCCGGGAGGGAGTTTTCGGTTGGCAGATGTAAGACAGACTTCATTGAGAGGGCTGGTTTTTAGACGTAGAGAGAGAACTCTGTAGCTGAAGAAGGAGTAGTTCCGAAAGCTTTACGTTTGTGATGTTTCTGTGTTTTTGTGTTATTTTACGTGTCGCTTCGACATCCCCGGGGCCTCGCCAACCTGAAGTCGTCTGATTGGTGAGTGCACACTGGGTTTCCTCATCCCAACACCTTGTTGACATCCATATATATATATATATATATATATATATATATATATATATATATATATATCTCCGGGCGGGGACTGCCTTGAGGAAAACATTTGTCGAAAGTAAATTACGAATAGGGACTTGGAACGTAAGAACTATGAGAAAGACAGGAAAGCTAGAGATCTTGAAAGAAGAAATGAGAAGAAATAGAGTTGACATTATAGGGCTAAGCGAAACTAGATGGGAGGGAGAAGGACAGTTCGACTCGGAAGAATTCACGGTAGTTTATTCTGGAGGAAATAATGGGGAATGGGGAGTAGCTCTGGTACTTAGGAAAGATATGATGAAAAGCGTGACAAAGATAATAACGAACGATAGACTGATGGCAATAAAGCTAAAAGCAGTCCCAGTGGACATGCTGATAATCCAGGTATATATGCCAACGTCAGCTCATGAAGATGAAGAAATTGATGAGATCTATGAGCAAATTAATGAAATTTACGAAGAAGACGGAAGAGGAAAGGTAAACTGCTTAATAATGGGAGATTGGAACAGCATAGTCGGAGAAGGACAGGAAGAAAATGTTGTCGGGCAATACGGACTTGGGAAGAGAAATCGAGGAGGGGAGAAACTCGTAGAATTCTGCATCAACAATGACCTTGTAGTGACTAATACATGGTTCAAAAACCATAAACGAAGGTTATACACATGGAAAAGCCCAGGAGATAGAATGAGATGCCAAATAGATTACATCCTTGTAAAATAAAGATTCAGAAACAGCATAAAGAACGCCAAGGAATTTCAAGGAGCTGACATTGATTCAGATCACAGCCTTCTAATACTTGACGTGAGTACAAAGCTCAAACAAATAAGAAAAAATGTGAAGAGAAAGACAGACCTGGGACCTAGAAAAACTGAAAGAAACGCAGGATGTAGTCAGCATGAAGTTGGAAGATAACTTAAGAAAGTTGGAAAACAAACCGAAGACCGTTGATATAGAATGGGATGAAATTAAAACCAGTATCAAGGATACCTTGGATAAGGAGATTGGAAAACAAGAGAAGAAAATCAGAAAACCATGGATCACGAAGGAAATGCTGGAGATAATGAATGAGAGACGAAAATGGAAAAACGTTAACACTGAAGAAGGTAGAGCCAACTATAGGCGTATAAACAATGAGTTGAGAAGGGTAACAGATAAAGCTAGAGAAAATTGGATAAAAGGAAAATGTGATGCAATAGAACAAATGGAGAAGTTAGGATGGTACGATATGATGTACGCTAGAGCACTCGAGTTGGAAGATAAGAAATCTAATGGAATTCATGTTATGGGAATTATGAATACGGATGGGAAGATAGTCTCAGAAACAAAGGATGTAGAACAGGTATGGGAAGAATACATTAAGGAATTATACAGCAAACAGGCAGGAGCGGCAAAAATAGAACTGGAAGATGAGGAAAACATTGAAGAAGACAACTTAGAACCAAGTATTATGGAGAGCGAAGTAGAAAAGGCGATAGTGGAACTAAAGAAGGGGAAAGCCACGGGCAGCGATGGCATACCGGCTGAGATACTTAAAGTCATAGGATCAGAAGGACTAAAAGCGATCACGAAATTAATTAATAATATTTACGACACGGGAGAGTGGCCTCAGGATTTCATAGAAGTAACAATGATCCCTCTAAAGAAGAAGCCAAAGGCAATGTAGTGTAAAGATTACAGAACGATAAGCCTTCTGTCACACACATCGAAGATCATCACGAGGATTCTTAATAAAAGGCTGGAGAAAAAAGCAGAAGAATTAATAGGGGAAGATCAATTCGGTTTCAGAAAAGGACGAGGAACTAGAGATGCTATAGGTGTAGTTAGAATCATATCAGAAAGGGCAATAGAATACTATCAAGATATCTGCGCATGTTTCGTAGACTGGCAGAAGGCCTTTGATAGAGTAAATTGGGTAAAGTTGATGAAGATATTAAAGGATATAGGAGTAGACTGGAAAGACAGGAGACTGATTAGGAATCTATATGAGAATCAAGTTGTAAAGGTCAGGTTTGAGAATGTGGACACCTGCGGAATAAATATCGGTAGGGGAGTAAGACAAGGCTGCTGCCTATCGCCAACCATATTCAATATATATGGAGAAAGTCTAATGCAAGAAGCTTTAGAAGGCATAGGGGATTTCAAAATTGGAGGAAGGATTATAAGAACAGTAAAATACGCAGATGATCAAGTACTTCTAGCAAGAAAGGAAGAGGAGCTACAAAAAATGATAAATAGACTAGTGATAACAGGTAGAAAATACGGTATGGAAATAAATACAGAAAAATCCAAGGTCATTCGAATATCGGGTAAAGAAGAGAATCTGAACATAAATATTGGGGGAAAGCCATTAGAACCAGTTTCAGAATATAAATACCTTGGAAGTATCATAACACGAGAGGCAAAATGTACGGATGAGATCAAAACTAGAATAGGAAAAGCAAAAGCGGCTTTCAGGAGAAAGAAACAACTACTTACAGGGAATATAAGGGAAGATATCCGCAAGAAGTTGATAAAATGCTACGTATGGAGTATAGCATTATATGGGGCAGAAACATGGACGCTAAGGAAAAATGACATAAAATACTTGGAAAGCTTTTAAATGTGGACTTGGAGGAGAATGTTGAAGATAAAATGGACAGATAGGATGAAAAACGATGAAGTGCTACGAAGAATAGGAGAGAAGCGAATGATTATACAGACTATCAGAAAGAGGAAGGCTAACTGGGTTGGACATTACCTGAGGAGAGAGAGTATGATTAAAGACGTGTTAGAAGGAAAACTAGATGGGAAAAGGGAAAGAGGTAGGAAAAGGTTTCAGCTGATAGACGATTTGAAAGGGAAAGAGAGTTATCAAGATATGAAGAGAACAGCGGAAAATAGGAGTATATGGAGAACCAGGTTTAACCATGAATAATCACGGACCTGTCTACGGACAGACTACCTATGATGATATATATATATATATATATATATATATATATATATATATATATATATGTATGTATAATATCTCTCTCCTGTGCTGACGAAGGGATCTCTCCCGAAAGCTTCCGTTTTTTGTTTGTTTACGTGTGTCACTCGGACAACCTCAGTAGCTCACCAACCTGAAGTCATCTTATTGGTGAATGCTCACTGGGCTTCCTTATCCCAACATCTTGTTGCCATCCATTTATCCCACTTACCTTTCCTCTTTCATAAGCCTTTATGTATATATATATATATATATATATATATATATATATATATATATATATATATATATATAGATGTCAACAAGGTGTTGGGATGAGGAATCGTCTGATTGGTGAGTGCTCACTGGGTTTCCTCATCCCAACACCTTGTTGACATCCATATATTCATTTTACCTTTCCTTTTCCGTAAGTTGTTATATATATATATACACACATATATACATACACTAGGGGCTCCACCCTTACGCACGTCAACCCCGTCCCTCGCTCCGCGAGGTTAATTAATCTGCTGCCCGTGTGCAACCCTGAACCTTCTCATTTCGGCATATATTTAAGGTAGAAAATTATATCTAGCCCTATTGTCGGGATTCTCTCTCCTTTCCTCCCATTCCCCTCACTTTCTCCCTATCTCTCCCTCTCTTTACTTTCTTTATATCCCTATCTCCCACCAAACCTCCGACTTTTCCAAACTTCCACTTTCCCCCATTCTCTCCCTTTCTTCCTCCCCCTTTCCCTCTCTTTTTCTTCTCTCTCTCCCCCCTTCCCTCCATCACTCTTTCATTTCCCCACACTCCCGTATTCCTCCGTTTTCCCAATAGTGTTCTATATAATTTTATGCGTGCGGCAACAATGCTGGTTGTTCTTGGCAACGAAATATTTTATTCACGAAGAAAATAACATTTTCGTCTTCAAAAATATTTTTTGAGTCAATTCGAATCTTATTTGAAAATCTACGGTAGGAAAAAGATTTGCATTCTATTCCACGTACTATGGTTAAAGGTTCTAATTTTTAGGACAATAATAAGTAATTTTTAATAGAAAACAAAAGATGTCTTACACTCATTTACGTCTTATACTTTCAAAGCGGACATGATGGCAACAATCGTCCAATGTTAATCTTACGGGATTTTCTCGAATAAAAAAATTATTTTTGGCCTCTAGAGCATAAGAACTTCCCGTTTTCGCAATTTTTCCTCTGTTTGTATGTGATGAATAATCAGTCTGAATTTTTTCAGCGTATTAGCTCATACGGAATTAAGAAATTATGAAATAGTGTCTGTAACACACATTAGAGCTGTTATTATATATATATATATATATATATATATATATATATATATA
This sequence comes from Tanypteryx hageni, assembly GCA_028673005.1. Taxonomy (NCBI): domain Eukaryota; kingdom Metazoa; phylum Arthropoda; class Insecta; order Odonata; family Petaluridae; genus Tanypteryx; species Tanypteryx hageni. Next base: position 241,690,707 of record CM054113.1, on the reverse strand, counting down.
TATATATATAAGGCAACAAGTTGTTTGTTAAATAAGGAAGCCAAGTGAGCACTCAATAATAAGATGTCTTCAAGTTGACGAACTGCTGTGGATGTCCAAGTGGCACAGGTAAAAAAATACAAAAACGGAAACTTTCCCTTTGTGAGCACAGGAGAGAGACAACTGATGTCAGTGAAACTGGAGAGATGCATGTGGGTGGAAGGGTAATGCAGAAAAGTCGGGTATTGGAGAATGCAGAGGGGTGGGGAATGGCTGAAAAGGATTGAAATGCTAGCAAAGGATAAGGCCAGTGGGAGTGAAGGAGTTCAGAAGATGGATATGAGCAAGCTCCCACTGACGGAGTTGTGGAGCCGAAGCATTATCGGGGAGAGCGCAAATGGCACTCACCATGAAGAAATCATTAAATTTTAAGTTGTGTTTGTTTGCATGAATGGCCGCTGGCAACGGTCGTTTGAGTATGACGCTGTTGTGGTGACCGTTAATGCGGATGTTGGAGGGATTGCTGGTGACTCCAACATAAAAAGCGAGACATTCGGTGCTTTTAAGTAGGTGAATAATATTGCGGGTGGCGCAGTTGGCAGGAGAAGTTATGGGGTAGGTGATGTTAGTGGTGGGGCTGGAGAAGGAATTGCAGGGGGGTTTATTGGGCATGTTAGGCGGCGGGGTCTCCCGCACGGGTGAGATCCGGCAAGGTGCAGAGTAGTGGGTTCTTTTTTCCATAAAATGCTTGCCAGATTAGGCGGTCGGCGGAAGGAGAGGGTCGGTGGTGTAAGAAATGGAACGTGGTGGGGGAGGATGGGAGGATAGAATGGGCGGCTTTTAGGATATTCCTCAAAATATCGTGGATGCCAGGAAAAAAGGTTGGTTAGGGTGAGTTGGGGGTGGAATCGGTGATGGCATGGTATTGGGGTAGGAGTCAGGTAGGTGCGACTGGCTGCCGGATTTGGTCCCGGATCAGATCCACTGGGTTTAGAAGATGGATATCAGCAAGCTCCCACTGACGAACAACTTAAAAGTTTATGATTACTTCACGGTGAGAGCCCCATCCACGCTCTCCCAGATAATGCCTCGGCTCCCCAACTTCGTCAGTGGGAGCTTGCTCATATCCACCTTCTAAACTCCTTCACTCCCCCTGACCTTCGCCAGTATTTCACTCCTTATTTTACAATACGGTGGGCAGCTATTAGGATATTCCCTAGCCCTAGAATATCGTGGATGCAGGGGAAAAAAGGTGGTTAGGGTGAGTTGGGGGGTGGAATCGGTGATGGCGTGGGCATTGGGGCGGGAGTTAGGGGTGGTGGGTGTGACTGCCCACCAGATTCGATTCTGAATCAGGTCGGACGGGTATCCGCGCTGAAGAAATGCGAGTTTCTGTCAGAGCAGATTCTCCGTACTCGGCGGGCTATGGCGTAGGGGATTGAGGTTTTGGTTTTGAGGGTATGGCAGCTGTAGAAGTTGAGGTATTAAAAGCGGTTGTAGGGCTTGAGGTGCACGCTGCTGTGAATTATGTTTTCCCGGATGGAGATATCGACATCCAGGAAGGTAATGTTGGAGGAAAAGGAGTGGTGGGTGAAGGAAAGAATGGGGTGGGTATATAGGCATTGTAGAAAGGATTGTAGGGAGTCAGGTCCATGCGTCCATAGAAGAAACATTTCGTCAATATACCTCAGCCATAGGAGTGGTCTGGGTCAGGGTTCTAGGTAATTTGTCCTTTAACATTTGTTCGACGCGAATTTGTTCGACAGCATTTTTTGGAATGGAAATTTGGTCACGTGTTAATTTGATCATGAGGAGTCTTAATCGACCCGCATTAGTTCTAACATAAATTTGTTCGACACATTATATTTTTAAAATCGGTGTCGTATTCCCGCTTAAGACCATTTAATTGTATATTTCTATACATATACACTGACAGTAGTGGAAAAGCACCCACGATGCACTGTTTCGCGAAATTCAAGGTTTATCGCATTAACCTTTGAATGTTCGAAATCAGTCTTCGGGTTTGCACCTGGTTCCAAATTTTTCATTGTTCTTAAAAGTTGAATGTAACACTGTTTACATTCGCTGGGAAGTAACGCATATATTAATAGCAGAGCAACATGCCCACGTAACCAAGGTATAGTGTAGAGTTGCTCAAATAGAGGTGTAACGGTTTTTTAAGGTGCCATCTGCATATCAGTGATCCGATCTAGCTAGGTGCTGCAGATTTATTCTGATAGAAAATATTAACTTTCTGTCTTCTACAGGCCCAGAATCGAACGATAAAAACTTTTCACCGTTTTCAGTATTGTGAGACACAACTGTCGCATTTTACATTAATCTCTCGTAATCGTCAAAGTACTTGAAAATAGATAAACGATACGATGCCTCTTTGGTGGCACTGCTGCTGCCCACAGGAAATCAAATATAATACACTGGCAAAATGACAAGAAATATACTAACAATTATATTGGAGTGACATAATACAAAGCAGAAATATAATAAGATAATAGAAATGTCCACTTGAGGAATCACAAACGATACGAAAAGAATTCGACTCGCAGGGTAATCTTCCGCAGGCCGCGGCTAACAGGCGTGCGTCTCCAAGTCCTTCCTTGCTCTCCCCTCTCTCTCTCTCTCTCTCTCTCTCTCTCCCTCCCTCTCCTCCCTCTCCCTCTCTCTCCCTCCCCCTCCCCCTCTCTCCCTCTCCCTCTCTCTCTCTCTCTCCCCCCCCTCTCCCCCTCCCCCTCTCCCCCTCTCCCCCTCCCCCTCTCTCCCTCTCTCTCTCTCTCTTTCCCCCCCCCCCCCGCTGCTTGTAGCGACGTTGTCGCATCGGAAGTTCCCTAGTTCACACTGAATTGGGAGTAGAGGGCACTGCACTCGCGAAAGATTATTGGTTCTGGGGGGTCGAGGGTAGCGTTCTCTTCTGGGCTAATGTCTGTTGCTATAAAAGGCGGAACTCTGTACGTACGCGCAAGCCGAAGTACTCGCGTTTTCCGAAGTGCGTGCGTATGCAGGGGTGAGTGCGGATGTTGATGGGGAACTCGATAAATTCTCAAAAAGGGTAAAATGCTGCAATTGGTACAATTATCTGGGAACACAATATTTCCTCTGTGACTTGGAATGGCTGGACTATCATTGTTCTTGGTTCTAATATTTCTTATAGTCCTTTTTATCGCATTTACTGAAGGTAATTTTGCACTTACGCTTGAATAATATTCTTCGATGCACTGAAGAAAATATTATGGGGTGCATAGCGAATATTTCTAGCATCTTCTCCTATTTTGTTCAATATTCTATTTTCTTCAATTTGTGCACCATCCCCGGCATGATTATGTTGTTGTATCTGCTTACTCCATTATTTACGGTAGTTGAACGGCATAAACGTCATCTTGAAATTTTCACAATATCCAGTAAATTTTATTTTCGTGGTGTTTATGTTGAGACAGTTGCGTCTCAAAGTTTTACATACAAGTAACCGTCTAAACATTGTTTTGGTTTGCCTTTAGAATTATTCACCAATTATATCGCCATTGCAATATAAACTTAGGGGTTGTTAGTTACACTGCAAAGGTGCACGTGTGACGTTTTTGCCCCGGGAGTAGCCAGAGGTCGCGGGTCAACGAGGTAATGACGAATGGTTGGGCGCCAGTGCGGGTAAAAAGAGAAGGAGGGAAAAATTCCGCCCGCACTCGGAAGGGAGAAGAGAGGAGAGAAAGGAAAAATATTCTTTTGAATAGTAGTTCTCTCAGTTCGGTGGGTGACGATTATTCACTTAAGGACTCGAACACCGATCATCATTGAGAACAAAGGGGGTAGTAGGGAAGGAAAAGAATTATTTCTGGGATAAAGGAAAGGAAAAAGGTATGGGGAAACAAATAACACGGGAGTAATTAAAGCCTAACACTCCCCAAAGACGAGCCACTCACTTCTCTCTCCCACAAACCCAAAAGTCGGACGCACGTGAGCGTTAACACTAATCCTAAATCAACCAAGCCTAATACAAAACGGGCCCTGAGACCGCCCCAGAGCCGAGTGACTTTTCCCGGATCCCCCGAGCACTCTCTACCTGCGACGACGCGGCGACCCCCGCGGCCGCCTCGGAAAACAAAAAAAAGAAAACACAGCGGGCGCACCCGCGCGAAGGCGTTCAAACGTTACACACGCCAACTGATAACTGACTACTTAATCTTTCGAAGAAATGATTGTCGAGCAAGTGTTCGTTCAACAAGGGTACACGGACATTTCGCAGACAGACGTTTCGCCGACAGGACGAATCGCCGACAGACATTTTCCGACAGATAATTTGCCGACATACGTTTTGCCGACGGACGTTTTGCCGACAGAACGATTCGCCGACACGTTTCGCAGACACAACGATTCGCTGACAGAAGTTTTGTCGACAGGAAGATTCGCCGACATGATGATAATATTATTTGTATACCATCCAATTTTCTTAACTCAATCTTTACAAGAAATGTAATTAACCGTCCACGGAGCAACTAAATTCAAATTACATTATATATTTCTTACTTAATTTAGGAGTTTATTAGATAATTACCATTAGAAATTCAATAAATAATCTAATTAATTCGATTCGAAATTTTTACATAAAATGTTTCATACTTAATTTAAAGTTAAACAGGTACTTTTTACCTTTAAAATATCATAAACAAATACAATAAATTTGGTTAAAACGTATCATAGTTTTTAAAGACTCTGAAATGCCATATGTTGATATCGAACTCATGATTAGAGATCGTATCCGTCCGTCCACATGTTTCAGTTCGGGAACCGCAGTACAGATTTTAATGAAATTTAGTATTGGGGAGTTTTAGTAAAATCTGGTGACCGATTTTAAATTTGGTATAAATCGGACAATAATAACGACAACTTTACTTAAAGAACTGCATACATTTTACAAAACCTCGCAAGTATCATGCAATTAGATTACTTGCAAAGCTTCAGTTAATAAAACTCGATGGTATACAAATAATATTATCATCCTTTCAGCAAAACTCCCTGTCGGCGAAACGTCCTGTCGGCGAATCGTAGGGCCGCGCAAACAAGAGATGGTTGAACAAGTGTTGGTCGAACAAGAGATAGTCGAACAAATTTCTGTTTTAACAAATTTCCGCGCAAACAAATATTTTTCGAACAAATGCTTTTGAACAAATTTCCGTCGAACAAATGTTGGCGAACAAATTTCCGCACACCAGGTATATAACAACCTGTTTATATAATAGACAAAAGAATAGCGTTATTCCCTTCCCGCTTTCTATGACATCATCGTAGCAACAGGTACATAACAACATGTATATATATGAAAAGCAACGCAATCGTTATTAATGATAGAACATTTCCTTTTTGGTAAGTAAAATTATTATATTATATATTTATTATGCTTATTGACGTGCGATTCGAATTTCGTGATGAAATAAGATTAATTTCCTTTTCAAGAATACGTAGAAAAGCAATGTAATCGTCATTAATGCTAGAATAGTACCATTTCGGTAAGTAAAATTACCATATTATACATGTATTATGCTTATTTATATGCAATTCAAATTTCGTGATGAAATAAGATTCATTTCCCTGACAAGAATAGGTAGAATAATATTATCATTAGTTAATATATTCAGATTAACTTGAATTGTGCTTGGAATTGCTATCTACGACAATAATAATGACTTGCAAATAAAATAAATTAAGCAATCATAAGAAAAAATCGAATTCATTAAAGTTTTAATTAAATTTCTATTCTTATTGTAGTTTTTAAAAAGAAACTAGGAAAAATTAAGTAAATAGATTTTGCAATAAAATTAATTAATAAAAAAATAGTATATAAGCTTTGACTGGAAAAAGCACCAGGTACTTCTACTATTATATATATATAATACCCAATACTCCCTCCCGGCCTTCCACCTACCTTTTCCATCTTCAACCCTCCATCCCAATACATTCCACCCACCCTTCCTTCCCTACACCCGGTCGAACAATACCTCAATTATATCCTTTCCAGAAACTCACAACCTAACTTTTCTGATCTTATCGACCATACAGATAATCTTACCAGACGTGAAAGGCATGCCATTTCTACACTCAAACATCATCCTCCCTTCCGACAAGGGCACGTCCACGGTTGTGATGGATCGCGCCAAATATAACGAGGAAGCCGAGCACCAACTTTCTGACGAAACCTTTTACCATCACCTTACTTCCAACCCCACAGACCACAACTCCTACCAAATTTCGTCCTATCTTCATTCCTCAGGAAAGCAGGAAGGCCTTCCCGATTCCGCCATTGCTCTATTGATCCCCAACAAACCTCGCACACCAACTTTCTACCTTCTCCCTAAAATCCATAATCCCAACATCCCCGGCCGCCCTATTGTTGCCAGCTTTATTTCCCCTACAGAAAGCATCTCCGCTTTCGTTGACTCCCACCTACTACCTCTCATTCGTCAATTCTCTTCCTTCATCCAAGACACTAACCACTTTCTCAAACGCCTCAAACACCTCCCCTTTCCTCTCCCACCCAATACCATTTTGGCCACTATCGATGTCTGCTCCCTCTACAGAAACGTCCCCCACGATGATGGATTCTCTGCCTTTAGTAAACTCCTGGACTCAAGACCACCCGACGCAAGACCGTCCTCCCATTTCTTATTAGACTTGGCAGAAATGGTGCTGAAAATGAACAATTCTCCTTCGGTGGGCGTCACTATCTTGAAATTAGAGGCACTGCGATGGGCACCCGAATGGCGCCTTCATACACCAATTGCTACCTTGGAAAATGGGAAAAACTCTTCCTCAACGTTCCACTCAGACCACTTTTGTGGCTGAGATACATCGACGATGTCTTCCTCATTTGGACGCATGGACCTGACTCTCTCCTTTAGTTTCTCTCGCGCCTCTCCTCCCATCCTTCACTCTCTTTCACCCACCAATCCTCTACCTCCCACATCACATTCCTGGATGTCGATCTTTACCTTCAAGACAGCAAAATCCGCACCTGTGTTCATATCAAACCCACCAACAGCCTCCTATACCTCCACTTTGATAGCTGCCATCCCTTTCATACCAAAACCTCTATCCCCTATGCCCTTGCTCATCGAGGATGGAGGCTTTGTTCTGATATCCCTTCTACAGTATTACTCTGTCCTCGAGGATGCTCTTCTCAAACGTGGCTACCCTCCAGTCTTGGTCCGCGAACAGATCCATAGGGCGATGACCCCTACCCACAATGGATCCCATCCTCACACATCCACTATTCCTGCATCTACCCCTCCTCTCACTCTTACGACACTTTTCCTTCCTGGTATCCACGAAGCCCTCAAAACAATCCTCCATGCTTCCCACCCAATTCTTACCTCTTCCTCCCATCAATCCCTCTTTACCAACCTTTTTGCCAATCCTCCGCTCCTCTACTTCCGCCGGCCCCCAAATTTGGGAAATATCTTGTGGAGGAAGGAACTTCTTCCCACTTCTACCACGCTTCTTGCCATAGGGTCTCACCCCTGCGGCAAACCTCGCTGCCTCACTTGCCCTATCCACCTACCCTCATCTTCTTTCTCGAGTCCATCCACCAACATCACCTACCCCATCACCTCCAAAAGCAACTGCACCACCCGTAACGTCATTTACCTCCTTACCTGCACCCTTTGTCCCGCGTTTTACGTAGGCCTCACCAGCAATCCGTTAAACATCCGCATGAACGGTCACCGGAATAGCGTTTCTCTCAGACGCCAATACCCACAATGTCCCCTTTAATAGTTGCTACAATGTTTGGATTATTTGCGCCTTACCCAATGACACTCCTGCCCCCCTTCTCCAACACTGGGAACTAGCACATATACATCTTCTTGACTCTTTCTCCCCGCCTGGCCTCAACCTCCACTAACCCTATTAGCCCCCTTTCAATGTCCCCTCTGTTACATTGTAGCTATTCACACTTTACCTTACCACACTCCCTCCTTATTGGCTATCCACCCCTACCACTCTCCACCTTCTCCAATCATCAACCTTCCCACATCACCCTGTCATTCCCCGCCCAGTGTGTCACTTGCAGATACTCTTTCGCTGAAGAATGACATAGGCCCGATAAGCTTGCGTGTTTTTTTGTGTTCGTGTGTTTTACGTGTCTCTTCGACGCCCCCAGCAGCCTGCCAACTTGGTCCCCGACTTGGTAAGTGTCCGCTGGGCTTCCTTCAACACCTTGTTGCTACCCTCATCACTAGCTTTTCATTTCCTTAAGTTTATATATATATATATATATATATATATATATATATATATATAATTTTTACAAAATACCATAACGAAATCAATATTTTTAAAGTGAAGCTTAAGAACAGGACTACAACAGTTAATAATTAATCAAAATCTTTGACAACTTAAAATAAAACTTTCCCGAGCGAAGCCGGGCGCTTCATCTACTATATATATATATATATATATATATATATAGTATATATGATGTATATATGGCAACAAGTTGTTGGGATATGGAAGCCCAGTGAGCACTCACCAAGAAGATGACTTCAAGATGGCAAGCTGCTAGGGGTGTCCAAGTGACACGCTTAACACACACAAAACCAAAAACACGGAAGCTTTCGAGGGTATTCCCTTCGTCAGTAAAAGAGAGAGAGAACTGATTTAAGTCATACTGGGTGGAGTGATGGAAGTGGAATGATGGTGTAGAAAAGTCGAGGATTGGAGGATGCGTAGAGTGTGGGAGAATGGCCGAAATTGCGTGAAATGCTAGCGAAGGATAAGGCCAGTGGGAGTGAAGGAGTTTAGAAGATGGATATGAGCAAGCTCCCACTGACGGAGTTGGGGAGCCAAAACATTCTCGGGGAGAGTGCGAATGGCACTCACCATGAAGAAATCATTAAATTTTAAGTTGTTATTGTTCGTATGAACGGGCAGAGGCAACGGTCGTATACGAATGACGCTGTTGCAGTGGCCGTTCATTCGAATGTTTGGGGGATTGCTGGTGTGGCCAACATAAAAAGGGGGTGCATTTAAGGAGGTGCATAATGTTGCGGGTGGTGCAGTTGGCAGGGGAAGTTATGGTGTAGCATGTTTGTGGTGGGGCAGGAGAAGGAATTCCATGGAGGATTTATTGGGCATGTGAGTCACCGGAGTCTACAAAAGCGTTTTGCTAAAAAAAATCAAGATTTCGTTTTATAATCGATTTTTTCATTAATTATAAGCTTACTCGAGTTTTGTTGATGGAAAAATAATAATAAATTCTTTTAGATGTTCTTAGGTTCAAGTTGCGATTTTTCTTCATTATTCTAAGTAATTCTAAAATGTTAATGAAGTAATTCTTGTACGCTACGTTTCAGCTCTTCCCGTGTTATTCAAATGGAGAAAAGATAGGCTCCTGGAGTCGACCCCGTCACTTCAATGTAGACGGCGGGAGGCGTAATATTTAAAAATGGTATTGCAAAGTAATTCCGGAAAGTTTAATTGTAAGAGAATGAGAAGTTTTTGAGTTATGTTATACCATTTTCCCATTTAACCCCGTATAGCGATGGACAATTGCTTCGCTTCTAGCTTATAATTATAATCTTTATTCAGTAGTAGAAAGATTGCAGAAATGACGCGCGATTTACAGTATAACTTGATTGGTATATTACCCGTCATATGGCGGGAGAACATAGAAATGAATAATAACAGCTGTAATTATTGAATTAAAGCCGGTATAAAATTTGCCAAAATAGAGATTCAGGAGAATTTCTTTCTCATTCTTCTTTTCTCCAATTATGAACACCTTGTCAAAATGAGGTAATTATAATAAATAAATAATAATATTTCCTCACTCCCTCTCGCCGTCCTTCTCTCCCTCCCTCTGTCTCCCTCCGTCTCCCTCCCTCCCTTTCTCTCCCAACAACAATTGAATCTCGAAGTATAACAATGACGTGGTCGGCAAGGCAACATCCCGTTTAATAGCCGATATTTTCCCAAAATATGCGATTTAAATTTTTAATATGAGAGATTTCGAACGATAAGCGGAAAAAGATGAATAGAATAAGAAATGTCATTAATTTTCCTAAATAACAGTTCAAATTCGAAGATCGTACGTCAAATCGTTCTAATTTGAATTTCCGAAAGAATAAAAGCCAGCTCTTTAAAAAGTCGATTTTTACGTGTTATCTTACAGGAAATGGAAATCGCCCCCCTGGAGTCAAACCCGGGTCTTTTTTCGTATTTTTTTCATTTAATTTTTATATCTGAATCAAACATTCCTGCGAAATTTCAACCTTCCACCGAATAGGGAAGTTTGTTAGAAACGCGTTAAAAAGTGTCATTGATGACGTCAGCGTTATCCACAAACAAACACATCTAGGGTTTTTATTATTAGAATAGAGCACATTATCCGTGTATTTTCCATCTTTACCCGGATACGAAGCCCTCTCAGACAGAATCACAATGGCTTTACTGAATCCAACACGCAAGTTTCCCACTTGGCCGTGACTAGACACGCTAGAATGAAGGAAGATTCCAATTTTTTCCTATGATTTTCCGAAATAATTATTCCCAAGGTACGATAAATGTTCATAATTATTTAAGATAATGGAAAGGAAATAATTATGTTGCCGTTGATTCTGAATAATTTTGGTTACACGACAGTGCTCACCGTAAGTATACGTGCTATTTTAGATTGTTTGATTGCTTATAGTTAAAAATCTGATGTGGCCACCATATGACTTTCTTAATGTCTGTAATATTTATGAAAATTCCAAATAGGTTACATAATAATAAATATTTTAAGAAACTTCGAGAAAATTTTAGACTACAAAACACAGAAATAAACTCAAACCATAACCTTATAATATTGGATATAGTCACAATGCTCCAACAATTAAAAAAAGAAAAAGGAGCGTTACTAAGACGTAACTAAGCGTCAATTGTTAACAATAGTCGTGGGAAGGTGACATGGGGGTAACAGCTAAGAATATAAGATATCTCTTAAACACTGCATCTTATGAAAAATTAATTCAAACAAAGGTTGTAGAAAATTAAATTTTCTACAACCTTTATTCCAGTACATTTTTATATTTATCAAATATTAAAGCAAATATTTCAAAATAACGGATAAGTGACAAGTGACCGGTTTTTACCAAAAACTAATCAGTTCTTGTGACTTTTATAAAATTGTTAAATATAAAATTTCGCGTTTCCCTGATTAATAGTTTTTGAGCTAGAGCACACACAAAAAAGCTATCTCACACACAGCCATCATCGAGAAAATGGTCAACACGTGTTCAGGGGACCTCAAAACGTGTATTTCCGTTGAAATCTCGAAGTCGTTTTTTTCATGAAAACAATACTTTCCCCTATACTACGTATGGAGAAAGTAAAAATTCTATTACAACACATTTAGGCGTAGTGTTAGAGGCAAAGGAGCTGTAGTTTTACCATACGCCTCAATTGGGTCTCCTGTTCCTAATGGAGGTCAAACGGCACATTCGCTTTTAAAAATTCCAGCACTAGTAAACGTATCTTCAGCATGTAAACTGAAATCAAAATCCAAAGAAGAACTCAATTAAATCAAAACTTATTATATGGGATCCAATCGAATGATGCCAACATATTGCCTCTTGGCGGTAGATCGCTTACTTAAAGATTTGATGAGTAATTATTTGATTTTTGGAGGATGTGGTTTTAATGGAAGGTGATTTTAGACAGCTCCTGCCCGTTATTCGGAGAGCATCGAGTTGAAGCAGAACTTTGTGGAATTGGCCATTCACAATTATATCGAAAAGCTTCGCTAATATAAACCCACAATATGTATATTTATTTGGACCGTTTCCTATAAAATATTGAATGACATTGCCAATAAACTGGTCAAAATAAATATACTTTGTGTGAAAGTGAGAGAATTTCAATCTGCTATTATTTATTCGTCAACAATTATATCATAGGTGCCCTTCCTTCAGAAAACTATATAAATAAATTCTTGCGGAAACCTATTTGTTTAACTAACTTTCCTAATTTTCCCCAGACTTCGCCGTGTTCAACAGCGGATCTCGAAAGGTTTCGAAGTATTCGAATACTACGCCAACAACCAATGGGAATTCAGAAACGACAACTTGTTATCACTGCGTGACCTGCAAAACGAGAGGGAATACGAGGAATTGCTAATCGACGGAAAGACAATGGACATGTACGACTACTTCGAGAAGTGCATAATGGCGGCGCGGCTGTACCTGCTTGGGGAAACGCCAGATACGCTGCCTGCCGCCAGGAGACACCTTTTTGTGTAAGTGTAGAGCCCAATGCAACGCCTCGTAAATGTGCGTAGATATACACGCATTAAAATGCCAATGCACCGGCAAAAATACAATACATAATCAAAATCGCCTTTGTTTCATTTCAGGATGTACTGGGTGGACAAGATCACCAAGGCGATCTTCATGTCATTCCTCGTTTGGTCCTTCTTCTCCCTCGCTTCGAGGTCCTCTGACGCCCTTCGTGGCGCTCTAGACGAAATACTCCGTCAGTTTGGCATACTCATCCGGGCATTCCCCTTGTGTTAGCTACGGGAAAGCACTGCCATTTGTATATCCTGCGTGCGTCCACTTGGATAAACGCACCGTTGGGAAAAGTTTTGCTTGATCAAGCGGCGCTTAACCTATTCCACGCATGTCGCGACCCGCATTTATAATCCTTTAAATGTTTATTTCCGACCAAGCAATTTACTGTGACGTATTTAAAAGAGTACTTAACTAAAATTTATCAAAAAAGATATTGCACAAAATATTTCGTCTACTCGTTTCAACAAAGAAAATTTCACTTATCTGTTATATTGACAAAGAAATTTATGTATGGTACGATAAAGTGATGATTCTGGTTATGTTATTAACGAATTATAAGCATTGTCATAAATAAGCGATTCTTTCCAAATGGGTATTCCTTGTCCTTAGTATTGAGTTTTGAAATATTCGTAGTTTAAAGATATGGACGAAATAAATACTTATTGATCCCAGGTAATTGGAGCCAAAAAGTTTGTGTATATAAGAAAGTGATTTCAACAAAATAAATGAATCTTGAGTGTTTTACTAAGAAAGTATGTATTAATTGCTCTCTGTAAATCCATTGCATTAGCCATATTCTCTGATATTACGGCATCTCACACATCACCTATTCCTGGTGAATTCATTGCATCAGATGTCCAAAGGAAGGTCTTCTGAGCCCTACTGCAATCTGGCTGTGGTACTCTCGCCATATATCATACAATAATATCGACCAAAGAACTAAAGTTAATAATTTTCGTAGATTCCGTTATAAGTATTATTATTATAATATAAATATATAATTCAGTAATTTGGGGTGGTAACTTTTTCAAAATTCGTAACACGGTATATCTAAGAGCATGCACATAAATAAAGGATTTTAAATACAAGAATAAATAATATTTAAAAGAATTATTGATATTCGTTTCAGATTGAAAATAAATCCATATAAGTTGTTGGTGAAGGTAACTGAACAAAGATGTTCTTTTCATAATCAACGATCAGCACTGAAGATGGCTGCTTTGTAGCTGAAATTTACATCTGATTTATTCAATAATTCCCTTGCTATTGGAGTTAGTTTTATTAACAATTGTATCCCAAACATGAGGAAAAATTTTGATTCTGAATTTTTAAAATGAAATTAGTATTCCAGTTTGGAAAATATAATCGAGTAATTATATGTTTTCTATACACTATTGATTCAATATACTTCTTATAAAACATTTGCTACGTAAGCTACAGGGATATTTGGATATCATCATAGTTATTATACCTTTCGGCAAGTTTGTTGGCTGCCCAATCTGTTCAGCCTTACTTAATGCTTGTGTTCTCATTTTGTGATTTTTAAGATGGAATACCAACACGTCCAATTCACTGAAGTTTTAATTAACACTTCCCCAATTTTGAAATTCCAAGTATTTCAGAATATTTCCGTTTTTATTTCTTCAAAAAAGGACAAATTGAAGTGTACTTGCAAATATTTGAGAATTAAAATTTTATTATGTATGAATAAAGTAACTAAAGTTTTTGACCTAGTTAAAAAAGAAATTATTTCTTAATATTTGAAAGAAAGTTGCAAAAATTTTGGGATGCAATATATTGGTGAGAGTTTTAAATTAAAACAAAAACTAGGAAAATACAGTAAATCCCCTAGAGTAGTAGTTTGCTTAATTTTGTTGAGTATGTACACTGATTTAAGATTCATAATATATAAACTTGAATATTTGCAGATTTAACTCGCACCTTCATACACAAGTATTTTGCTTTCAGTATAGAAGCAGAGAAGTTGTTATATTTCCTAACAATATTCATGGGTGTGCTTGTGTGTATTCTTGCCTCAGCCATATATTTTTATGTGAAAATGTTACTTTTTGATAAACCTCTTTCTTTTGATGTATTTGAAGTGTGGCTGAGTTTTGCATAGCAAGAAAAGCTTGATTTTCTCTCTCTCAGTGCATTGAAGCAGTATCAAGCTAGTGGTTAAATTCATCTTTGACCATCTTTTCATTAATCTTCATAGGGAATCAAATTAACTGCCCTATTATATTATTTATTTTTATGACAAATATATGAATTGATCTTTTTATATGTTTATGGTCGAAACCAGTTAACAAAAAACTTGGAGGATTGGTACAAAGGTTTCCTGTTAAAGGTTTTGTTGGTAAAACTTTCATTTGCTAAATATGGAAGTATCCACTTATTTTAACTCCTGATAGATGTCAATGATTTGACATAATTTTCACAATGATTAGTAAAACTAATTATTTTCACACAATTGATTTATTTAGCATATAATTCTTTATGATGGTATTAGCCTTCTATGTAAAAAATTGAGTAATAAAAATAATTTTGTTTGTGATGAGGAATTGGCAGTTGAGAAAATAATGGAATTGCTGGAAAAACCTAATTCTCGCATCTGCCATTGTTACCTGAATTGTATTGAATTATATTCTTCAAACCAAAGGTAATGTCTGTGTTAAGCGATATTTACATGTTATTTGTTTCTCACAAAATGAATAAATATACTACACTAAAAAATATAAGTGCAGGAACAGACACAACATATATTTCATTTTAACTAATATTTTGTTGTATTCATTATCATGGCAAGTGCAGCGCTCAGCCAAAAACCTCTTTTCCCATCAACCTTTCGTTTTAACAATGATGGTGATTTCCAGTAGTGGAACCCCTATGTTTGATGAGAGCCTACTCTATTTTTTTTTTATTTTAAAAATTATATGAAAACTATTTGGGAAAAACGTTGAAAAACATCTTCAAAAATAAATTAAATTAAAAAAAGAAACTGCAGTATTATTCAATGAACTATTGAAGAAATACAAGGAATGCCGGGTGAAAATATGAGAACTTTTGATTGCAAAATCATTATATTTATCTCTATTATTATTCAATTGAGTTTGGCAATCAACATCAATTACCTATTTATTTTGTTTATGAATCAATATAGTCAACTTGATTACCAACAACAACAACAACAAACCTTGACGCTTTCCCTTGCGGGGTAAGCCGTGCCATATGTCTGCCGATTACCAACCCATCACCACATGCTTCCTCCACACACTTCTATCCTTGCACACTTCTTTTGCTTCACTTACACTCATACACTGAGACACACATTTCCTCTTATTCCTCATACTTTTCACGTCCCTTTTTCTCAGAGTCTCACAAACCACATCCAACCAAGTCTTGCGCGGTCTGCCTCTCCCTCTCTCACCATATCTGCTTGGTGATTCTACTCTCCTCCATTCTTTCTACATGCCCAAACCACCTCAGCAGACCTCTCTCATACAAACCTGTCACACTAGCTTTCATACCACATTCGTTCATCACCCAATTATTCCTTACTTTGTCCTCCTAGATTTCCCAAAAACTCTTCTCATGTGTCCCATCCCAACCGCATTCATACTAATTTTATGCTTCTCCTGACACACCCATGTTTCACTGCCATACAGCAAGGTAGGCATTAAAACACTCTTCTATACAGACATTTTCGCTTCTTTTGACAACCATTCATTCTTTGCAATCGACCACACACTCCCTGCCACCTTTCTACCAGCATTCACTCTCCTTTTGATTTCCTCATCTACTCTACCATTTTTACTGAACATTCTACCAAGGTATACAAATTTATCCACTACCTCAATCGTTCCACCATTTATGCTAAATTGACAGTCGTTCACCTCATTCTCCCGATCGAACACAACTACCTTGGTTTTGGCCACATTTATCCTTAAGTCCATTCTCACTGTCGTATCATGCAGGCTATCTAACATTCTCTGCAATTCTCCTGGGCTCTCAGCCATTAACACAGCATCATCAGCATACAAAAGTACATGAACATTCTCTCCACCAACCTTAACACCCACCATATCCATACATGCCTGTCTCATACATTTATCCATTAACACATTAAATAACCAGGGGGACATGACGCATCCTTGTCGTACACCTTGCTCAACTCTAAACCAATCACTCATCATGCCATTCACCCTTACACATGCCCTACTTCCAGTATACACTACTTTTATAGCATTCAGCAACCAACCATTCACTCCATACTCGCTCAAAAAATTCCACAATTCATTACGATTCACTCTGTCATATGCTTTCTCTAGATCAAGAAATGCACAGTACACTTTCTTTCTTACATCCATGCACTTCTCAATCACTTGCTGTAGGGCAAACATTTGGTCGGTGCAACCCCTTCCTGGCATGAATCCACATTGCACTCCCCACATTTTATCCATAGTTACCTTTTGTAATCTTTCAATCAAAACTTTCCCATACACCTTTCCAGGTATACTCAGCAAACTAATCGCTCTATAATTCTTACATTTAGTCCTATCTCCCTTACCCTTGTAGAACGTTACAATTACACCATCCTTCCATTCAGTAGGCACTCTCAAACTCCTTGCACACAGATTGCACAGATCACACATCCAACACATAAGCAAATCATCTCCATACTTCAACATCTCTCCCGTTATGCCATCCACACCTGCAGCTTTTCCATTTTTCAACATATTCACTGCTTTAACTACCTCATTCTTACTAATCCCCTCATATTCATTAATATTCACTCCAACAGATTCACTTGGATTTCTAGACCCATTCACAACATTTCCATACAACTCTTCAAAATACTTTTTCCAACACTCCCTTAAATCACTCTCATCCCACACCATATCACCATTCTTTCCTTGAATTCCGCTCACACCCTTACTCACTCCTTGCCTTGCTCTCTTCATCCATTTCCAGAACAACTTCTTATTCCTCTCAAAATCATTCTGTATTTTCTCAGCTTCATTCATCATCAATTGTTCTTTACTCTCTTTCACAATATTTTTTGCAGCTCTCCTTTTCTCTTTATACATTTCATACAGTGCCTTTCCCTCATTTTCATTCTTAGCAGCAATCATTCTCACATATGCGTCCTTTTTCTCATTCACAGCCACTTTAACTCTCTCAATCCACCATGCATCACCTTTCATTCTTCCAACAACTGCAGTCCCACACACCTTAGTAGCACACTGCAAGATAATACCTTTCAATCTGTTCTAAGCCTTCTCCACATTCTCTTCTCTCATTTCCTCCCTCCATTCACTCTCTTTGGCCATCAGCCTTTCTTTTAGCACACTTTCATATTCCCACCTATTCATTTGCTCTTGCAATCTTTCCACTTTTACTCTAGTTACCTTCTCCATTTTCCTCTTTCTCACAATCCATTTTCTCCCAAGATCTACTCTAGAGATCACTAAATAGTGGTCTGATCCACATTCCGCACCTCTCACAACTCTCGTATCATTCACAAGCTCCCTCAACAGCTCATCATACACAACAAAATCTATTACACTCTTCGCTTCCCCTCTTGTCCATGTACACAAATGGATTGACTTGTGCTGGAACCATGTGTTCCAGACAAACAATCCCATTTCCATACATACATTCACCAAGCTTTCACCATTATCATTCACTCTTGGGCCACCAAATGGTCCAAGGACCATTTCCGTGCCTTCTCGTTTTACTCTCACCCATCAATTCATATCTCCGAGCATAATTACTCATTCTCCTGCTTCACACTCACTAAAAATATCTCTCAATTCTTCCCAAAATTTATTCTTATCATATTCATTCTCACCATCAACCGGAGCATAACATGCAACAAGCATAATCCTGTGCACACCCACTTTCATCCGCACCCACAACAGCCTTGGTGACATTAATTCATGCTTTCTCACATGCATCTTAGCCCTTTCATTCAGTATCAATCCCACACCTTGACTACCATGCACGCATGCATCTACTCCAGACCAAAAGGCCAAACTACCGTTATTCATTTCTATCACATCCCTCCCTTTACGCTTAGTTTCAGTCACACAAAAAACATCTATCCTCCTTTTATCCATTTCATCCATCAATTCACTCTCTTTCCCATACACACCTCTTACATTCCATATTGCAATCTTCCATACCGGGTCATCATCAGATGGGCCAACCTGCTTCGACCTACGCCGCCCATCATGGTTTCAGTCGTCCGAGGCATTCTTATAGCACATTGTAGTAACGTTAAAAATAGGGTAAGCAAGGTTACCAGCCTATACTGTACCCGTGTCACATGCAGCATTCCCTACTAACGGTAAGGGCACAATACCGGTCAGTTTTGGCACAATTTAGCTGTCATG
This sequence comes from Tanypteryx hageni, assembly GCA_028673005.1. Lineage (NCBI taxonomy): Eukaryota > Metazoa > Arthropoda > Insecta > Odonata > Petaluridae > Tanypteryx > Tanypteryx hageni. The sequence continues at coordinate 241,672,001 of CM054113.1, read as the reverse complement.
CTACAAGTGTAACCAACACCCAGTATTACCCCAGGTATGCTTACGCTATTCTACACAAGCTAGGATCTCTACTCTAGAGACTACCTTGTGAGCCAACATTCCGTTGCCCGTGTCCTACCAACTAGGAGGTACGTGGAATTTACTGACACACTTTGAACACACTTGATTACCAATCAAGATATTAATTATACAACTTCCGGTTTACATGTTATCACACTTGACAACAGTGCTCTCCGTTATTATCTTTGTTTATTGGTTATTTTGCAAATATTAAGACAAAATGAATCAGAATTGTGGACATTGTCATCAGATAATTAAGGATGATCGGGAATTATCCTGTTATAAGTGCCAAGTTCCAGTACATGTAATGTGCTCTGGCCTATCGCGTGTGGACGTCGAGAAAATTAGCTCTAAACAAATGATCGTAGGTTAAGATTCTTATGCGATAGATGCGAACTTTCTTGAGTGTACAGAATGACGTAAGAAGGAAATTGTATCCCTAATGAAATCTGAGTTAGACTCTTTGCATAGTGAGATTAATACATTGCGTATTAGTATGGCAGAAAGGTCTCTTCTTATTCCACCTGTTGTTATGATGGAGGACACAATTCAGGAAGTTGAAGAAAGAAGACGCCGATCATCAAATATTATGGTGTACAACTTGAGAGAATCAGGCATCAGCAACATCGATGGTAGGGTCAAAGCAGACAAAGTTAATATTGTGAATTTTTCCCGAAAGTGGAAGCTGTTCAACTGGATAACATCAGGGTAGCAAGGCTAGGAAATTCCAGAGGTAACAACCCTAGACCAGTGAAGGTGTTCCTTCAATCATCTTAGGTTGTGCTAAAATTGCTTAGGAAGAAAAAGAAACTCACTGAAGATTCTTCCCTGTCCATCAGTGCTGATCAAACTCCTGCTCAATGGGGTTATATGAAGTATTTACGAGATGAATTTGAACACCCTAAAGGAACAGGTGAACAAGTGACAATTAAATATGTACAAAGATTGTAAATGGGGTCTCAAAAACTATTAAAAGTGAAGATTTATTATCAGAATTGCCGTGGTTTACGGAGTAAATCGGATGACGTTCGTCGGAATGTAACTCTGCTAGACGATTTCGATATTCTTGCATTAATTGAAGCTTGGCTAATGTAGAATATTTCTAATTCTGAGATTGGTTTAAGTAATTACAATGTTTATCGAAGTGATAGATGTGCTAAGTTGACAGGGGAATTTAGAGGCGGGGGATCACTTGCAGTTAAAATTAATTTGTCAACCAAGCATATACAACCATTTAATAATAATCTTGAAATTGTTACTGTTTTGCTTGATTTAAAACCATCAAAGATAGTCATTAGTAACATCTACTTACCACCAAATGACTCTCTTGAGACTTATAAAATCTATTGTAATGATGTTGAAGGGTTGGCTTTTACCTATCCTTATGCTATTTTTGTATTTGTGGGAGACTTTGATCTACCTGACTTTACATGTAAGGATATTAATACTGGGCATCCTCCATTGATGTCCTCACCTGCATCTGAGTTAGTGAGAGATACTTTTCTCTCCCTAAATATGTCACAAGTAAATCACATAATGAATAACAATGGCAAAATTTTAGACTTGCTTTTCTCAACAATGAATAATATTAAAGTTAATTTTTCAGAGCTTAGTGTGGTTAAACCTGATGTACATCATTCCCCATTGGATATCAACCTAGAGTTATTAAGTGCTGTAAATACAGAGCCATGCTTACAAACTTATAATTTTAAGAATATTTATCTTGTATTGATTGGTCGGATTTGTATGATAGTTCATTTACTATTGCAATTGATGCATTTTATAAAGGCATGTATAGTGCATTTGTTATGTTTGTACCTGTAGTGACAATTTCACACTAAAATTTCCTTTGTAGTTTATCAGTAATCTAAAAAGTTTAATTATATAAAAGAAGTGGCTCATAAAAGGTATAAAAAAATCAGGTCTACTTGTCGATTATAATGAGTTTGCTAAACTTAGGGCTAAGTGCAAGCTAGAATTAAGGATATGTTATAGTATCTATCTCATGTAGAGTTAAATGTAAGTCAAAATCCCAAGTATTTTTAATATTATGTGAAATCACTTAAGTCTTCTAGCTTTCTGCCTTCATGAATGTATTTGGTTGTAAAGGAGGCTGACAGTGCTCCAGGGATTACAAATTTATTTGCTCTGTATTTTTCATCTGTTTATTCAAACAATTTTGGATAATCCTGAGGTGAATAACAGTTTTCTCTTCAATTTTTATAATTTGGAAATTTCCTTAAGCAAAGTTTGGAGTGAGCTTAAGGCAATTGATCCTTCCAAAAGTTCAGGCCCTGATGGAGTGCCCCCATTTGTTTTAAAGTTATGCTATGCTGTTTTGGCAGAGCCATTAAAAATTATATTCCACAGATCTTTAATGTAAATACCCTGATATTTGAAAACCAGGTTTTATTGTACCAAATTACAAGTCATGAGACAGAGACAATGTGCAGAATTACAGGCCTGTAGTAATCCAATCATTTATACCAAAAATTTTTGAAAAAATTATTGTTGAAGTGTTGACACCTCATTTTAGAAATTTTATTTCTTTGCATCATCATGGATTTATGAGAGGCCACTCAGCTGCAACTAATTTACTAGAGTTTCAAAATTATTTAATCTCTAACTTGGAACAAATTCAACAAGTTGATGTAATTTATTTGTATCTAAACAAAGCATTTGATTCAGTAAATATTCCTTTACTACTTTTGAAATTAGAAGGTATTGGTTTCCCAGGATCTTTTTTGTCATGGTTGAAAAATTATTTATCTAAAAGAATTTATTCTGTAAAAGTTAATTGGCACTTTTTTGAAGAGATTACTGCTCTTCCTGGAGTACCACAGGGATCACATTTAGGACCCCTGTTGTTCTTATTGTTTGTTAATGATGCACAACATATTTTTACAGACATTAGTTTCCTGCTGTTTGCTGATGATATAAAAATATTTAGGCCAGTAAACAAAATATCTGATAAAAATATTTTGCAAGAAAATCTGGATCAAGTTTCAGTATTGTATCATCAAAATGGGTTGGATATAAATATGACCAAGTGCAATTATATTAGTTTCACTATGTCTAAAAGGCCTATGGCTACTCAGTATTACATAGAGAATCAAGCTATAAATAGGGTAATTGTGCGCAAGGATCTTGGAGTAGTCTTTGATTTAGAATTGACTTTTAATCAACAGGTCAAATATATTTCAAGTAAGGCATTAAAACAGCTAGGTTTCATATAATATGTAATACAAAACATTTTAAGGTAGATATTTTTAGGCATTTACACGTCTCATTAGTCCATCCTATGGTTGAATATGTATTGGTGGTTTGGTCTCCATATAAGATTGGTCAGATAAAACATTGAAAATATGCAGCATAAATTTTTAAGATTTATAAATTATATGGCTTCAGTTATCATGTAAACTACAATATGCTTTTAAATAGTCTTTCCTTGGATACTGTCTCACATAGAAGTAAATCTGATTTGATATTTCTGTACCAATTGTTAATTAATGATATTGACTCACCTAACCTTTTCACAAATGCCAATTTTAATGTACCATCTTATACTATGAGAAAATGTGTTCCTTTCAACACAAACTTTCACAGTACAAATTATGCTTACAATAATTCAATAGACAGAATGCAAAGGCTTGCTAATAACTATAGTAACTCTATTGATTTTTTCAACGTACATATTTTAGAAATTAAAAAATTGTAGGTTAAATGCAATAATAATTGTGAGTTATATCAATGATATGTGTGTGTTGAATGTAACAGATTCTTTATATTGTTTATTCATTGATAATTTCCTCGTGTTATTGTTCTCATCAAATCATCCTTATGTGTGAATTTTAGTATTAGTATATGCCTTGGCCTGTTAATAAATAAATAATAATTAATATCTCAGAATTCACATTGCTATCCTACATGAAATGAATAAATCTCTGTTTCAAATTAAACATTCCAATCTGAGGAAATGTCATGTTACTAGAGAAATGTTTTGTAATTTTAGAGAAATTATGCTAAAAATTTGAATTCCAATTCCAAAAACTTAAGTTTGACTTAAACACCGTTAATAAATTGTGATCCTTAAATAACAGATTAAGAACATTGATATTTATGAAAACATTTGATCTTATGGCATAGATGATTACCATTTTGAATCATCTACTCCATTGTTTACATATTCTGTCATTTATTTTAGAAGATTTAAGATAATTATTTTTAATAGTTAATAAAAATAAAAATTTGAACTTTTGTTTTTATTACTGAATCACAATTACAGAAATGAAGGATAAGGAGAAATACATTCCATCAATAGATGACAATACGGTATATGACTGATCTTTTTAAAATTACAAATGATTTAATAACTCAAAAATTGACACAGCATTTTTTGGAAAAGGTTACATTTAAGTTTTAAAAACCATAAAATTCCTCGCATTCTTCATTCGAAGTTTTTTTAGCAAAGAAGTGGCTGGTCGACTTATACAGCAAATATGTCTAGTCGTTTATTTACAATCTGAAAAATTGAGGTTGACTTATACACCGGCATATATGGTAATAATGCATAGCTACCAGATATATTAACTGACTAATTACAATATCCATATTTTCACCACAATTTCCTCGATTCTGTTCTTGTCTTTGTTGTAAAAGAGAAATGTCACCCATAGAGAAAATGTATTCTCCAATAAATTTCCACTGTACACATGTTAGTCAACTGTCATCCTTAATTTCCTATGTAAATAAAACTTTTAAGCAGTAAATATGATCCAATATTGCATGTGAATTCACAACGAATGCCATATAAAAATAATTTAACAGAAACCAATAGAAAACTTTGTTCTGTGGAGTAATTATCATTATTCTAAGTCTGAACAATCTTACTCGGAATTGAAAGACCTTTTTCTGAAAACGTGATATTCGAATATAATAAAGGCACATCAGTAATATTTTACTCATGCACACATCTAATTATCAACTTGAATTATAAAGATAAATAAAATCAAAATATTCATTAACAATAAACCAATGAAAGAAATAACATAGAAAAACAAACATTTTTAATAAACAAAACTTCTACAGAAGATTAACGATTAAAAAATATGGTTTAAATACATATAATAATAAGATGTTTGAAATTTTTCATGCCAAGTGAATTGCACTTAAGTAAGCATAACAAATGTTGGAAAAATGTACTTGTCATTCACATTCCCAATTCATGAACACGGTATATTAATAGAAAAAATTTAGCATGATTTTTACCAAAGTTTCTTCATTTTAAGAATGTGAAGTTTTTACAGGAAGTCAGCAATTGAACATTTTACCCAGGTAAGCAATATGTACTTTATATCATATAATTTATTACAAACACTCAAATTAATTAGCTATGAAAATGAAGGTAAAATGTCCATTCAGTGAAGAATTTGATGTAAATTTATTACCAAAATTTGAATATAGCTAAATGTAAAGTAACCAAGAATTTCAAGGAGGAGATGAAAATACCTTTATAGAACAAATTCTTACTTAAGTGACTAATGCTTATTTTAGAGTCAGATTTGTCAAGAAATCTACAATAATTATAAAACAAAACTTTCTAATAAATGAGCCCAAAACCAAAATTACAGTTTTAAATTCAGGTGCACGAATCGAACCATATGTAATTATACGAAAATTTCAGGTTAAAGCTTGGATATCCTTCAAAGGAAGTAATTGGCAAAAAGCTAAAAATGATACTGGACACGGTAATAATTAAACAATAAAGGAAGAAAATAAAAATCATAATTTTCTATTCACTCAATGGATTCCATGTCTATTTAAAAGGTTTCCTTAGTTCTTCTATTGCTTCTAGTTTAATGCAGTGCCAAAAAGTCAAATCAAAAACATAACTTTATTCTACTTTCCTTATTCGAGTACAAAAGCTGAAATTTACTGCCTGAAACAAAAAAGACAAAATGTTGCTCCATTCTAATTCTAACACAGATGGCATGAGTCAGACCACTCATGCAGCCATAAGACTGTAGTGCCATTTTTCAAATACAACTCATGCTTCAGCCATGAATTAGCGCACTTCAACTAAATATTTCTTTATTAACTTCACTGAAAGTGAAATGTACATACACTACCTTTTTGTACTTCGCGTGCTTGCGGTTCGCGAATTTAGAGTATGCGACAATAATTTTTTATGACAATTACTTGTGTTTTGTGCATATTACTTGCATTTCACATCATGTGTTTACGATGTCAGGAGCGTGAACTCCCTCTACTACTTTTTAGTTTCTAAGTTCATTTTAAACTTTAGCACCCTAGAAATGGACATAATTATTATATTTATAATGCTCATTATTAACAGTTTTCAAGGTAAACAAACGTGATAACCATTGACCTAATTCTTTTGTAGCTCAGTTTAAAAATAACTGCCAACGGCACTATTTTCAATAACAGTCGAAGTTGCTGGCATCTAGCGGCCAAATTAGAAATTATTGGCTAATGGAAAAGCATCCTGCGCATTTAGTTTTCTACACCTTTTGAGTATGACATTGAAAATACTCATTCTTCATATATGAGGTTGCTGGTTTTTGACCAAAATATTTAATGATTTAATGCTATTATCTTTGTATTTTGAATGTAATTTAAGGAACTGTTGTTTTGTTAGATTTTCATTGATTATTACGAATTTTTAATGTAAATCTAAGAATTGCTATCATCTTGTAAGGTAAGATTTTCTGCCGCGTATTTTGAATGCTATTACTAAAATGTTATAACTTTATTACGCTGGGTTTTGATTTTCTTTTATGCATTTCTTACTTAATTAGTATAAGAAATGGAACCACTTTTTAATGCTAGCTATTTTGCGGCTTGGAAACGTTTGTTGCTGAGTCCAGAAAAACATTTGCGCATGATGTACTCAACATTCCATTTCAGTAGTTCAATTTAAAATAAATTATTTCCTTAGAATGAACAAAAGATGATCGAAAATCATATGCGAAATTTGTGGAGGTAAACTGTACAGGTTCGGAAATGTTTAATCGCTTTGTTATGCTGGGTTTTCATTTGCTATTACGCGTCTTGGAAGTAATTAAAGTATTTTTTACTTTATAATGCTAGGTTTTTCATTGCCGGTTGCGTTTTCTTTTATTTTCTATTATACTGCATTATTTATGATAAAAAAGTGAATGTCATAGGTAGGCTAGGAACCACTCTCTCGTAATAACATGGTCTTATTGGTAAAATAGGACCTGCACTTCGCGAATTTGCATTTCGCGTCAGTTTTCCGGAACCAGTTATTCGCGAAGTTCAAAAATGTGGTGTATCTGTATTTACATCTACCTTATTTTCCACAAAACCGTAGTTTGTCTTTATACAATGTATCTAAAGGCTTCCTCAAGCACAAAGATTGAAAGTAATAAATGGAAAGAGTTCACATAATAATATATAATAACAACATAGAACATTATTTATTGGAGTTTATCTTTTCATTTGAATCATTGGATTCATAGTACTTATGCACAAATATTACGCTAAAAAGAGTTCAGACAAACTTCGGCAGAAATTTTGTGCATTTTCCAATTGCTACTTATTCATAAAATGTAAAAAGTCTTTTATGCTCATTTTAATTTGTATGAAAATGATTTATGGGAGAATTTTCTTAGTCAATTTACATATTCACAAAATGTTCGGTTAATTAATAACTCCGGAGCATAATAATTTTGGAATTTGGTATAAACAATATTAAATTGAAAATAGAACTCATTCTATCAAATTAAAAGAAAACTGAATTTGCAAATGAAGCCTATAATTTACGAACATCAACAGATGTATCTCCGGATGAAAATTTGCTCGTTAGTGAACATGTATCATATCACATAATGGAGAAACATGAGAGATATTTCCAAATGCTATCACGTTTAGTATTTCCGGTTTACAGAGGCAACAAGATGCCGTTACAAATTACGTAAAATCAGTTTCAATGAGGAATAGTGCATGGTATAGCAAATGTTCTCATGGCCTAGAATAGGATAAATCCACCCCGAGGATTCAGGAAATGATCTCTTCATTCATAATTAGAAAATTTTGGAATCAACACGTGTATTTTCATATTGAAGACTGTTTGAAATATTTGCATTTGATGTGATGTGGAAGGAGAATTTTGAAGAGAGCATGGAAAGGGTGAGAATGTTTTAATAAAGCGACAGGCACTAATCTGGAGAACACAATCTTTTAGGAAGTAGACTCACAATTATAATTCTCATGTTGATAGGAAACCAATAATGAGAGAAAAATTCCCAATTTCTCGTGATGAGAGCATCCACTAACGGACGGGAAGAATTGCTCAAATCGAAATTTGATTTCTTAATGATTCACTGGTCTGCAAGTAGTTTGAGAAAGAAAAATGAAAAAAGTGAATGGAAGAAATTATTTGACGCTTCTCTGGAAATATGTCACAATGATAAAAGTTACTAGCAAGGTTTCATAAATTTAATCGGCCAGCGACTAATATACAAAACTTATTATCACGATTTGAAAAGGTGCGTATAGTATGTAGTAAATAGGTGAAAACAATGAGTTTTCAAATTATATATACTTTGTCCTAAATTTTTAAAACATTTTGCATACATAAAAAATGTGCAAGTCGACGTTCTATAGACTCCAAACAAGACATGTATTCGCGTGCGGAAGAGAGATATTCTTGGGAACTGTTTGGTCTGCAACGTGTTTTAATTTAACCCCAAAAATAGAACAAGCAAAACAAGGTGAACAAGAAAAAGAAGAACTCCCTCCCGATGTGTCAAATGTTCACGCACAGCAAAGTGTATCCTGAGAGAGAGAGAGAGATGGAGGGAGAGAGAGAGGGGGAGAGCGAGGGAGGGAGGGAGACAGAGAGAAGGAGAGAGGGAGAGAGAGAGGGAGGGAGGAAGGGAGGGAGGGAGAGAGGGAGAGAGAGAGGGAGGGAGGGAGAGAGAGACTCTGAACACGTTATTGCTATATATAGGTAAAGTCGAGCACCAAACCTTGTGATGAAAATCAGGAGCACAGAAACGACTATGAAATTCGGCAAAAAATGTGTAACAAATAAAACAGTTTGTAGCGATTATAAAGTTCATGCGATACATAAACTTAACTATAAAATAAGTGCTCGTTTTAAATAAAAAGTTAACTCGACGTTCTTTTGGCTTCGTACTTTATTAGATAGTCATCATCATCATCATCGTGCAAGTCATCGGATGAATTGAACTCACTAATGCATTTTAAAAGTTTAAAGTATGTAATATAATATAAATGCATAGTTTAATAATTTCGTTTTATATTTGTTCTTATATTTATATCAATTTTGTCAATTCTGTAAAAGAATAACTACGGAATACAAAGCATTAGCGTTTAGACAAACCATTTCCAAGAGTAATTGACCTCGTCCTCGTATGAGCACAATAAATGGGGAGAGGATACTTTTTCTACGACGTAGCGATGCACAGGACGAACCGCCGAAGAGTCTTTTTCTCCAGAATCACAACATCAGGTCTTCCCGCTGGGCAATGTCACGTAACACCTGTAGAGGGCGCGCGCGAGGACGCTGGCCAAGGTGAGGGAAGCGCAGAAGAGGATGGCGCCGGACACTCGGAGGGAACGTTGCAGCAGGCGGAACCTTTGATTCCGGAAGGAAAGAAAATAAGAATGGTGGGACGATGGCGTGGAGAGGGCGCGACGGGGAATTCATTTGTATCGAACTTACGCTTGGATGCGTTCCGAGGCGAAGCGGTCTTCTCGCGGCAGCATGTTCGAACCCAGATACGTGACGTAAGAGCGCAGATAGTCGTCCCAATTGACGCGGGAGACATCGAAGTCGAAGGAGTCCGCTAGGGAAGCGTGATTCAACATGGCCGCCCTCTTGGAGAGAGCCCTCGAGTTGGCGTCGGAAAAGTCGAACCCGTTGGTCATGAAATAAATGAGGGAATCTATCCCGCTCTTGATTTTCTGTTGCGTAGTTGCCACCCTAGAAAATAATACGCCATCGAAAGAGTTGGAGGAGGAAGCAGTCGGCCGCGCAAAACGAAAGGAAAAAAGCAAAAATGGGCGTTTCTTTCCGTCCCGATGACGGGGTACTCAGAGGCGGGTCCTCCCGATTTATTATTTTCGCAATTAAAAAAAATAAATGTAAATAAAAGAGAAAAATAGCGTTTAGTATTCGGAATTAAACTCTGATACTAACATTTTAAGATTAGTAAATTTCGAGATATAAATTTGACGCATTTTGCACTTTTGTAAATTCAAATTGTCAAATTGTCTAGTTTATATTAGGCAAGGAAGAATTAATGCTTCATGAAGCACTTGGAATATTCACGGTATTAGTAATGTAAAATTAGTTGGGTTATAGTAGTTTTTGTCAAGTTGAGCATCATTTAGCTGTAAATTTGGCAATTTCATCTTGTACTTCTTTTAAATATAATTTATAGATAATACAGGAAATAGAAGTGTATAGAGTTTATTTATTAATTAAATACTAGGTAACTAAAAATCAACCTGAGTAGGTTGATATTTAGATTGTAAAAAAATGTACGTACAAATGATACTCGCGGATAACCTAACAAAAGAAGGTTTGCAACAGAACAAATAAAATAGACGATGCATTCATTCAAGTTAATTAAATATTTTTATTTTCAAAATTAGTTTTCTTCATTCTCAGAACCTCAAATTTTGATTGGTAATACTCTCTCTTCGCTTGGCACGCTGCTTTCTTTTCCTCGAGCATTTCCTTTTTCAACAAAAATAACTTCGTTTTGTTTTTTTTTCGATGCACGACTCTCCCTTTCCTCCGTGCACAGCTTCTTCCTTTCTGCGGACAATTCAGCAATGTTATTCTGAGCATCCGCCATCTCAGAAATCTTCCTCTTCAGCTGCGGCCGATTTATTTTTGCCCATGCCGGTTTCGCTGTAGTCGATGATTCTGAATGGGCACTACATTTTCCCAATTCATTTTCATGAACCACTGTAATTATGTCCGGTGTCATCTCTTGCCTCTCATTGTATGCTATTATTGCATTTGGAGTCGCTACTTCATTTGCAATAATTACTAAAACGAATAAAAATTGTAATATCCCTCATCTGCTTCTTCCAAGACAGACGTATCAATTTCTTCAGAGACATTGCCTAAGAAAATAAAAATCAGCTTTAATGCTCATACAGCAGATATTGGTAATCACAATTAATTACAATTCCCTCGCGTTTTCATAGGCTTCATTTCAACCATGTAAATATTTACGAGCTTACCTAGATATTCTGCATCAGAGTCATTATTTTTCAAAGGCTCCGCTTGGTCCTTTATTACAGACCACAATTTCTCCACCGTTGGGTCTGATTTTTTGTTCGAAAACACCTCCTCCCGTTTTGTAACGATTTACTCGATCGTCCGCTATATCCTTCTTCACCTTCCTCTTAAAATTATCATAGAATGACTTTATCTGTTTCATATTCCTATGAGACACATTCACGTGGCTGTTGAACTCATCCACTACTTTTTGCCACACATCTTCCTTTTTCTTAATATTGGTTCCATCTGTTCTTTTGTCTTCTATTATGGCACTATACTTAGAAACCACGTCCACGATGACATTTCTTTCATTTGGCGTGAAGTTTAGGCCTCGGCAGCGTTTCTTCTCCGAATTCATTTTTACAAGTTCAATTTTGTATACAAACAACTTCACGATGTATTCGCGGATAACGTACTTCATTTGTTCTAAGGCTGAACGGATAGCCAATCCGGGGGCTGCGTAGTAACACTAGAGAGTATGAAAAATCTTGCGCTCACCTATAACGGGCCGTTAAATAACGACTCGTTATTTTACTGAAGCACTCCTTGGTGAAATGCTAAAGAAATTAACGATCCGTTATTTACTAACGACGCGTTAGATAACGGAAGGTTAGTCAGATTTTAACGACTCTTGGTGAAACCGGCCAATAATCTAATAAAAAGTATTAGAAATTAGTAACGAGTGAGGGAGGAAATGCAGAACAAATTGCACAAGGCGCATTTCTTTCGCTGACTGCCGTCTATCCATCGGAGTAGAGAATCGCAGATGCCGTGTATTGCTGGCTGTCCACATGTGTAGCAAATGCGCACTTATTAACGAGTTTTTCCCGATTCCTCCTCCTCAGCAACTAATTCCAGTCTCTGGCATAGACCAACCTATTCTGCAAACTTGTCTTCTCCATATTTGATCAGATCCCAGAGATATTGGCAGTACAAACAGACAGACGGACGGACAGACGAACCTAATATATATCCGTTATAAGAAAACGCTATAAATTGTAAAATCGACAGACACACAGCAAATCCTTTTATCCTACAACTTGAGAAATTATCCTGCAGTAAAGACACATTAGTATTACTTTTCTTTCGTCTTCATGTGAAACTTTTTCTCTCGTGTGCTTTAAATTGGTTTCGATGACTACGCTCGCATGCGTTTTCAAACCACCATTTATTTTCGTGATAAAAATTGACCAGCGATCGACATACGCCTGATATAATCGAATTGAACGTCGCAGCGGAAAAATCGGCGGTTATGAGATGTACAGAAGTATTTACAATTGCAATCTAATTGGAAATACGAAAACACTTCGTGGTGAAAAAGTAATGCTCGCTACATTGTCGATTAAAAAGATGGAAATAATACGAGAATGATGACAAGAACCGCAAATCTCCAAATAATAATAAGTAAAAAATTAATAAGGGAAGTGTTGGTAAAGGCTAATAAATGTGCGGGTGGAAGGGAATAAGGAGAGGGGAAGAAAGGAGAGGGGAAGAAAGGAGAGGGGAAGAAAGAAGAGGGGAAGATAGGAGAGGGGAGAGGGGAAGAAGGGAGAGGGGAGAGGGGAAGAAGGGAGAGGAGAGAGAGGAAAAAAGGAGAGGGGAGAGGGGAGAGGGGAAGAAAGGAGATGGAAGAGGGGAAGAAAGGAGAGGGGAAGAAGGGAGAGGGGTAGAAGGGAGAGGGGAGAGAGGAAGAAAGGAGAGGGGAGAGGGGAAGAAAGGAGAGGGGAGAGAGGAAGAAGGGAGAGGGGAGAGGGGAAGAAAGGAGAGGGGAGAGGGGAAGAAAGGAGAGGGGAGAGGAAACGAAGGGAGAGGGGAAGAAGGGAGAGGGGTAGAAGGGAGAGGGGAAGAAAGGAGAGAGGAGAGGGGAAGAAGGGAGAGAGGAAGAAAGGAGAGGGGAGAGGGGAAAAAGGAGAGGGGAGAGGGGAAGAAGGGAGAGGGGAGAGGGGAAGAAAGGAGAAAGAAGAGGGGAGAGGGGAAGAAGGGAGAGGGGAGAGGGGAAGAGGGGAGAGGGGATGAAAGGAGAGGGGAAGAAAGGAGAGGGGAAGAAAGGAGAGGGGAGAGAGGAAGAAAGGAGAAAGGAGAGGGAAAGAAAGGAGAGGGGAGAGGGGAAGAAGGGAGAGGGGAAGAAAGGAGAGGGGAAGAAAGGAGAGGGGAGAGGGGAAGAAGGGAGAGGGGAAGAAGGGAGAGTGGCGAGGGGAAGAAAGGAGAGGGGAAGAAAGGAGAGGGGAGAGGGGAAGAAGGGAGAGGGAAGAGGGGAAGAAAGGAGAGGGGAGAGGGGAAGAAAGGAGAATGGAGAGGGGAAGAAGGGAGAGGGGAAGAAAGGAGAGGGGAAGGAAGGAGAGGGGAAGAAAGGAAAGAGGAGAGAGGAAGAAAGGCCAGGGGAGAGGGGTAGAAAGAGAGGGGAAGAAAGGAAGAGGGGAATAAGGGAGAGGGGAAGAAAGGAGAGGGGAAGAGCGGAGAGGGGAATAAGGGAGAGGGGAAGAAAGGAGAGGGGAAGAAAGGAGAGGGGAGAGGGGAAGATGGGAGAGAGGAAGAAAGGAGATGGGAGAGGGGAAGAAGGGAGATGGGAAGAAAGGAGAGGGAAGAAGTGAGAGGGGAGAGGGGGAAAAGGGAGAGAGGAGAGGGGAAGAAAGGAGAGGGAAGAGGGGAAGAAAGGAGAGGGGAGAGGGGAAGAAGGGAGAGGGGAAGAAAGGAGAGTGGAGAGGGGAAGAAGGGAGAGGGGAAGAAAGGAGAGGGGAAGGAAGGAGAGGGGAAGAAAGGAAAGACGAGAGAGGAAGAAAGGCCAGGGGAGAGGGGTAGAAAGAGAGGGGAAGAAAGGAAGAGGGGAATAAGGGAGAGGGGAGATGGGGGGAGAGGAAGAAGGGAGAGGGGAAGAAAGGAGAGGGGAGAGGGGAAGAAAGGAGAGGGGAGAGGGGGAAAAGAGAGAGGGGAGAGGGGAAGAAGGGAGAGGGGAGAGGGGAAGAAGGGAGAGGGGAGAGGGGAAGAAAGGAGAGGGGAAGAAAGGAGAGGGGAGAGGGTAAGAAAGAAGAGGGGAGAAGGGAAGAATGGAGAGGGGAGAGAGGAAGAAAGGAGAAGGGAGAGGGGAAGGGGGGAGAAGGGAGAGAGGAGAGGGGAGAGGGGAAGAAGGGAGAGGGTATGAAAGGAGAGGGGAAGAAAGGAGTGGGGAGAGGGGGAGAAAGGAGAGGGGAGAGGGGAAGAAGGGAGAGGGGAAAGGGGAAGAAAGGAGAGGGGAGAGGGGAAGAAAGGAGAGGGGAGAGGGGGAAAAGAGAGAGGGGAGAGGGGAAGAAAGGAGAGGGGAAGAGGGGAGAGGGGAATAAGGGAGAGGGGAGATGGGGGGAGAGGAAGAAGGGAGAGGGGAAGAAAGGAGAGGGGAGAGGGGAAGAAAGGAGAGGGGAGAGGGGGAAAAGAGAGAGGGGAGAGGGGAAGAAGGGAGAGGGGAAGAAGGGAGAGGGGAGAGGGGAAGAAAGGAGAGGGGAGAGGGTAAGAAGGGAGAGGGGTGAGGGGAAGACGGGAGAGGGGAGAGGGGAAGAAGGGAGAGGGGAAGAAGGGAGAGGGGAAGAAGGGAGAGTGGCGAGGGAAGAAAGGAGAGTGGATAGGGGAAGAATGGAGAGGGGAGAGGGGAAGAAGGGAAAGGGGAAGAAGGGTGAGGGGAATAAGGTAGAGGGGAAGAAGGGAGAGGGGAAGAAGGGAGAGGTGAAGAAAGGATTGCAATACCGGATAACCTTGATACCGTACGAAAAAGTACAGGTATTTCAATTATCAAAACCGGCATTTTCGGTATTATAGAAACAAAAGTGTTTTGTAGTTATGTTGATCTGTGAATCATATTCAGGAAATATAAATGTTTTGGGTTTTTAATCTGTTTGGTTTTTTCATGCCACAAGTAATACACACAAGATTCCAGAGGGGAAAAAAAAAGTTTCTTTAGCAGTAGTAATTAGGATGCATCGTTGACTGCTGTTTTAGTTCGCATGACAGCAAGTAATGGTTTGCCTTTTAATATTATTGCGCTCCTTATAATCTAAAGAAAGCATTAACGGCTAGAGGATTTTACGACATACCGAAGCCTCTGTACGAAAAAATGTTAAAGAATTCAGCCAAGACATTAGCTATCAGATGGTTAAAAATTTCCCAAATGAACACTCCATGGTGAGAGATTAACTTTTGAAGAATGGACCACTTAGGAACCGACGTTATTTAAACATAAATGTTCACTCGGGCAATATCTTTTGGAACCTTGTATTAATTCGTGTACACAGATCAATGCCAGGAGAAAAATTGTGAAATTACAGGAACGATTTTGCAGTCAAGAAGAGCAGCCGTTTATCCTTAATGATTCTGTAAATAATGTGGAGGAAGTGTGACGTGCGGTAGAAGCGTCCGCCGTTGCTCTTGTGATTTTTTTGTCGCGACGGGTCGCTAGTGGCGGGCACCGTATATAAGGCCGTGGCTCAACGGCCGGGAGGAGGTCGGGAGTCGGAATTTCATGTGTTGGCGGTCATTCGTGGGTCTTTGGCTACGAATTCTGAGTGCAGGCGGAGTTACTCCCTATCCCCTCCGTTTCCTTTTTATCTCTACCTCATTCCTCCTTTTTCTTTTACCTGCACTGGCGCCCAGGGGGTCTCCTTCCTACGCTGGCGAATTCCTCCCCGCCGCCCCTGAAGTGCCGGCGAACGTTACATCTGGCGCCCAACGTGGGGCTCGATACCGGTAACCGGGAGGAGACCGAGAATTTTGAGTTACTTCTACTCCGTTCGGAAGGTCTGTTCGTTTCGTTATGTTGTGAGTATTGTTGGTTTGACCTCAATCCCTTGTTTAGCCCTCCCATGGTCCACCCTTGATTCCTGTAGTGTATCCACTGAAGGACCTCAGGGGGAGAAGAATAGAACCCTGGTACTCCTTTCCTTTGGTTTAGTTTGTTTCGGTGAAATCAGAAAGAATGGCATCTAAACGGAGTGGAACATCGTGGGTGAATGAGTTGAGTAAGGCTGAGGCGGAATCTCACTGCCTCAGATTTGGCCTGTGCGCGGAAGGCACGCTAGATCAATTAAGAACGAGACTTCGGGGGTATTGTAAGAAAAGCGATGTTTTGATGCCGACGGAAGAAACCAAATGCGGATCAAGTGTACTAGAGGAGCTTTTGTGTAAACTAGTCGACTCAACCGCCTTGGATGCGGGAAAATGCCGTAATATGTGGGAGTTGGCTAAACACGCGAGTCAGAAAGTGCTATCTTTCTCGGGAGAAGAGAATCAGGGTGTCATTTCCTTCTTAAAGCGATGTGACGATTTTTAATCATCAGATGCCGTTTCTGACGGGGTCATGTTGCGGTTGTTTCCTGGAAAAGGAATTGATCTTGACCTACGCCCAACTTAAGGAAGCGCTTAGGGAAACTTACCAGCCGTTTAATTACGATATAAGATTTAAAAAGGATCTGTTCGGGAGAACGCAAGGTATAGGCGAACGAATAAACGATTATATGTTTGTTTGGCAGCAATTAATAAGCGTCTCCAACGACCATTACAGGAGGACGAAGTAACAGAATTAGCATATGCCAACCTACACCCTGATTATGCATCTCATCTTGTGGGAAAGCATTTTCATAATTGGGAAGAATTAGTTAAGTTTGGGAGGAGCGTCGAGGAAATAGAAGCACGTCGCCTTGCGTATAGACCACCCACACCTGCTTCGGCAACAGTTGACCATGATTTTGCTTTCGTGGGGTGGAAAGTGGAAAACTCCCTTTTGATAACCACGGATATTAGAAATAACAATCGGGCGAATAAATGTTGGGATTGTGGGTCCTTAGAGCATTATTTTCGGCAATGTTCCTCGCCGCGTCGCAAATTTTGTCATCGTTGCGGGAACCCAGGGAAGCTGACCGATAACTTTAACTTTGATATCGTGTAAGATTCTCGAGCATATACTCGTTAGCAACATAATGCGATTTCTTGATAGTAATTTATTGTTAGATGATTGTCAACACGGCTTCAGGAAAGGTAGGTAATGTGATACTCAGCTCGGTCTTTTTGTTAATTGTATACTGAGAAGCGGAGAAAAGAATACGCAGGTCGATGCCATCTTCTTAGATTTTAGGAAAGCCTTTGATAAGGTACCTCACAGGAAGTTAATAACGAAATTAGAAACCTTCTAAAATCGTCAGTTGGATCCGTGAATTTTAAATTATAGGAAGCAGAAGGTTGTTATAGATGGTAAATCTTCGAACTTAGTGGAGGTTGTCTCTGGCGTTCCACAGAGTAGTGTAATTGGTCCGTTATTATTTCTAATTTATATAAAAGATATCAGCTCAGTAGTCAGAAGTAAAATTAGGTTATTCGCGGACGACACAGTCATCTATAGAGAAATAAGCAATCCGGAAGACCACCAGTATCTCCAAAATGACCTAGAAGCTATTTCTGCATGGTTTAAGGAATGGCAGTTAGAGATCAACCAAAAGTAAAGCTGCGTCATCAACTTCTGGAGAACCAAGAGTATCTCGTTGAATAGTAATTATTCGTTGGACGGAGTAGAGATTCCAGTTTCAGACTCGATTAAATATCTCGGAGTCACGATCCATCGTGATCTCTCGTGGGACACCCACATTCGCCGATTGATATGTGCAGCTAACAAAAAGCTGGCCTTTATAGGGAGAATAGTTCAAAATAGCTCCGAAAAAGTGAAAGAATTATGTTATTTATCCTTGGTTCGACCGCAGGTCGAATATGCTTCAGCTGTGTGGGATCCCTACGAAAAGGGAATCACTAACGAGATAGAAAAGATTCAGCGCAGGGCAGCTAGATTAGTAAAGAGGAATTACGATAGTAAACAAAGAGTAACATCATTAATAGAAAATCTGAAATGGACATCGTTAGAGGAACGTAGGCTGCAGGCTAGAATTAAACTACTGGAAAAATTTATGTCTGAGGGACTAGCAAATGAGGTAGTAGGACTTATCAGAAGCCCGACGTATATCGGAAGGCAGGACAGTGAGGATAAGTTCCGCGAGATGGACTGTAGAACGGAGCAATATAGAGGATCGTTTTTCCCTAGGACGATAAGAGACCATAAAAGGGAAAAGATAACGTAGGAAAACTATGGACCCTTGGTGCACTGCACCCCCTGCCATCCACCAGAAAGGTGACTTGCAGGGTATCATGTAGATGTAGATAAGTGCGAGTGCTCGGGAAACGCTCGGGAGGCGCCTGTGAACCGGGCCTAAGGCGTCTCGGAACCGGTTGAAAACCTCAAGACCTGGAAAACAATTGGGAGGAGTGGCTACGGAAAGTTCGGGCTTTTATGACTCAGGAAGTTGACGCGCTACGTAATGTGTCAAAGAGGATGTTCGTAGAGGTAGAAATTTACGGAGAAAAATGGCCCGCCTTATTAGACTCTGGAGCGACGGAGTCGGTGATAAACTCGTTGGTGGAAAAGTGTCTCAGGGATATCGGAACCTCTATACATACGCGCGCGTCTCAGTTGGAAATGGCCGACGGGAGGCGATCACCGGTTTCGAGAAGTTCACTCTTCCGGTTTGTTTAAATGGCGTCGTCGCGGTGACGCGGTTTGATATCTTGCCCTCCATGTCTTATTTCATTGTTTTGGGGAGAGGATTTTTGAGAGGTGTCGGGACGAGCCTTAATTTTTCGGATTTTTCGGTTAGAATGGCGGATGGCAGCGCCGTTCCAATATGGTGCGCGGAGGGCCGCTCGGGAGATTTTCACGGGGGGTTCAAGGAAGTGACCTGAGGGGTGCCGGTGGTGTAGTGGTTATGACGCTGGCTGCTACTCGCCTGCTTCTTGAAAAGGCAGCGGGCACGAATCCTGCGCAAGTAGGATTTTTGTGTCCTTCGTTAAGAGTAGGCTAATGCCGGCGCCGGGTTTCTCTTCTCTCTTGCTATCCAGCTATTCATTGCACTACCTCTTAGATACACATTTCGCGTAGGAAAGAGGTGAATCAGCTGGGAACATACATACATTCAAGGAAGTGACCGAGGAGAAAGGCTTATCGGCGCAAGAGGATGCAACTTTAATGCATTTTCTAGATTCGGAGATTAAGCGGTTCGACCAGGTCCCTGGTAGGACAAGTCTGGTGAAATATCGATTCGTGTTAGAAAATCCTACGCCGATCAAGCAAAGATATTACCCTGTCTCTCCCATTATGCAGGAGGCGATCAACAGACAGGCAGAAGAAATGTTGGCGGACGGAGTAATTGAACAGTCAACTAGTTCCTGGTCGTCTCCGGTGCTCTTGGTTCCCAAGAGCGACGGCTCGAAACGATTCGTGGTCGACATAATTGGCCCCCTCACCCGATCCCTCGGAGGTAATCGGTATGTGTTGATGTTTTTAGATGTGGGCACCAGGTGGCCCATTGCGATTCCGCTGCGCTCGGTGAAAGCAATTCCGCACACAGGTAGTTAACCAGTGGGATTGCACGGATGTGATGCTGACAGACAACGGACCCCAATATGTTAGTCGAGTATTGGGAAGGGTGTGCCGCCTATTCTCTGTCATACGGCCCCTTACTCGCCTCAAGCCAACCCATGTGAAAGGACCAATAGAACACTTAAAACCATGATCTCCATTTATTGCGAAGGTTGCCAGAGGAAATGGGACGAAAATTTGTCTGATCTGATGTTTGCCTTGCGTTCCGCCACTTTGGAGAGTACCGGCTACTCCCCCGCTGCTTTAAATTTGGGAAGAGAGTTGAGAATGCCCGAGGATATATACCGAGGGTCCGACTCGGGGGGTCTAGGGGAACTCGATTCGCGCAGTTACGCGGTGGAACTCCGCCGTTCACTGAAAGAAATGCTGCAGAGGGCTGAGGAGGCGCAGAGAAAGGCGTTGGACAGACAGGCCCGATATTATAACATGTGGCGTCGGGAAGTCAAATTCTCCAAAAATACCCTGGTGTGGCGTAGGACTCACCTGGTAACGGACGCGGCGGAGTTCTCGGCAGCGAAACTAGAACCCAAGTTTGGGGGTCCCTTCGTGGTGGAGGGAGGACTGTCAGATTCCATTTATCGCTTCAAGACGCTTAAAGGAAAGCCCGCGGGTCAGTGCCATGTGGAGGACATGAAAGCTGTAAGATAGGGTATAATAGAGTTTCAAGGCGGACGCCGGACTGTGGTGGTAATGACCGCGGTGAACTCCTGAAGGAGGGGGAGTGATGTGACGTGCGGTAGAAGCGCCCGCCGTTGCTCTTGTGTTTTTTTCGCGACTGGGGTCGCTAGTGGCGGGCACCGTATATAAGGCCGTGGCTCTACGGCCGGAGGGGGAGTCGGAATTTCATGTGTTGGCAGTCAGTCGTGGGTCTTTGGCTACGAATTCCGAGTGCAGGCGGAATTACTCCTTTTCCCCTCCGTTTCCTTTTTTATCTCTACCTCATTCCTCCTTTTTCTTTTACCTGCACTGGCGCCCAGGGGATCTCCTTCCTATGCCGGCGAATCCCTCCCCGCCGCCCCTGAAGAGTCGGCGAACGTTACAGAAGATATAAAAATCTTAGCTCCACAGTCCGCCGTTTCACTTTCTTTGCAAGATAAATCTGTAGCTACCATTTATGAAAATTAATAATATGAATAAAAGTGAAGCTCCAAGGCAAAAAAATAAAACAATATCTAATCGAAATTGTTCGAGACGAGATTGCTAACTCCGAAGGAGAAAATATAAAAGGTAAATTTATTTTCAGCTAGTGTATAATTTCCTAATGACTGTCCGCTCTAGGAGCGTCGAAACGGAGACGGCCTTTTATGACGCTGGTATAATTTGCACAAAGATACGATTCAGACTTGCAGACAAAAGCATCGACGAATTAATTTCTTGCGAGCATATTTTAATTCAAATCGCAAATAAATAAAAATAGTATTACAAAGGCTATTCAGTATTAGGATTTATAGTGTATTCAAAATGATTTGTTACTTTATTACTGAATGTTTATATATTTTGTGACTTTCTTCTTAAAATATATATTTTCCGTTACAATCTTCATTATTTATTAGTACATAATACAAATTGTGCACTTCTTTCTTGTGCTTTCCGTATTATCAGGACACTTTAAAAAAAGATATTATTACCGGTATTCCAGTAATCGTGAAATCAGATACCGAAATACGTGTATAACCTTTTGGTCAGGTATTGCATTCCCTAGGTAGAAGACATGAGGGAGGAGAGCATACGGAGGAAGAAAAGAGGGTGAGGAAATAGGAGGGTGAGAGAGGTAGGGGAGTAGGGTGAATGGATAGGAGGGGATAGGGAACAAGGAAAGAGGGTGAGGAGATAGGAGGAGGGTGAGAGAGGGAGGGGAGGAGGGTGAAGGGATAGGAGGTAATAGGGAAGAAGGAAAGAGGGTGAGGAGATAGGAGGAGGGTGAGAGAGGGAGGGGAGGAGGCTGAATGGATAGGAGGGGATAGGGAAGAAGAAAAGAGGGTGAGGAGATAGGAGGAGGGAGAGAGGGAGGGGAGGAGGGTGAATGAATAGGAAAAGATAGGAAAGAAGGAAAGAGGGTGAGGAGATAGGGGGAGGGTGAGAGAGGGAGGGGAGGAGGGCGAATGGATAGGAGGGGATAGGGAAGAAGGAAAGAGGGTGAGGAGATAGGAAGAGGGTGAGAGAGGGAGGGGAGGAGGGTGAATGGATAGGAGGAGATAGGGAAGTAGGAAAGGGGGTGAGGAGATAGGAGGAGGGTGAGAGAGGGAGGGGAGGAGGCTGAATGGATAGGAGGGGATAGGGAAGTAGGAAAGAGGCTGAGGAGATAGGAGGAGGGTGAGAGAGGGAGGGGAAGAGGGCGAATGGATAGGAGGGGATAGGGAAGAAGGAAAGAGGGTGAGAGTGGGAGGGGAGGAGGGTGAGAGTGGGAGGGGAGGAGGGTGAGAGTGGGAGGGGAGGAGGGTGAGAGAGGGAGGGGAGGAGGCTGAATGGATAGGAGGGGATAGGGAAGAAGAAAAGAGGGTGAGGAGATAGGAAGAGGGTGAGAGAGGGAGGAGAGGAGGGTGAATGGATCGGGAAGATTTTTAATTGATATCTTTTTTCGCGAATATAAGACGCCTTTTTATTGAAAAAACAAAATGATCTAAACAGAACCTTCCATTTAATCATTTATTTGATACTTCTATTGGCTTTAATATCTGTAGCTCTTTTTGTTGCCAAATTTCATAATTTAGCGTTATATAATACTACAAATAAATTCGAACGGAATATTAGATCGAACACGCGTATTTGTGCGGCAAAAACAACGCGTATTCGTATTGAAATATACCGAATCTGAGTCCAACAATAGTTGCTTCTATGACAACACTCTCGTAATGAGCGATAAAAACTGCGAAATCGCCAGCATTTACGCAAAATTCTACGATAAAAATTACAATCTTAATTTCTTTCATCATAGAATATTACTAAACTCGCTCCGATATTACAATTCTTAAACATTTTAATGCGCAAGAGAAAATTACCCTGCACGATGGATTTCAGATTTCCCATGTAAATGAAATGGGAAGGATAGTTCCTGGAATCGAACTCTGGACTTCAATCTTCGCAACAAAAACTATCCTCGGGAGCTCGGCCCATGTAGCAAGAGATTTCCACCAAGTTTCATGAAAATCGGTCAATTGGTTCAAAAGTTAATAGGGGAGGACAGACAGACACAACAACAAAACTATAAGCCTACTTCCATTCTGGAACGTAGGCTAAAAACGGGAAAACATCCTACTTTTGTCGGGGAAATACGTTATTTATTTATCGCCAGTGCTTTTTCTGAAGGAACGCTACGTGACACAATCCTGCCATTTCCGAAAAATCAAAAAATTCCACATTAATAAATACATTAACTGATCACAGCTTTCTAATTAAACAAGTTAAGTCTCCATTATATGTAATTCACTCTTGATACATATGAACTACAACTAGGTATGTAATTTAAATAGCTCTTGTTATCAAATTTTCTTTGAAAAATAGTATTAAAACGTTGAAATTATTTTCAACATATAATTTTACTGGACGTACTATAGACATTAAACTATTAAGAACATTAAAGTAATCCAGTGTTCTTTATATTTTTTACAAATATGTACTCCAACCGGAATTTCGATATGATTAAAATTGAATTGAATTGAATTCGAATTGAAAAATTCGAAGGAGCAGAATTAAATTAATTAAGAACAGTATTATGTAATTGAAAAATCAAGTAACACCTGAGACATAATTATATTAATTTTTTCCCCGTTTCGATCGAAAGAAGAAAAAGCGGCTTCGGTCAGATCCCATCGATCGCCCGAGAGTTCTCGTCACGACTAATAATTGGTCCAGATCAAACTGACCTAAATTATAACTTTCACAATATTCACGTTATACTTCTCACTGCGTTACCAACCGATGTGGTCCGTTATACCTTTAACTATATCAACGTAAGAGAAGAAATATTTTATCTATTTCCATAATTTACATTTCCCGCTGTTTGCATCATTCCCCTTAAGTGCCCAGATAAGGGCGATTCCACTGCATGCGCATACAATGCGTGCGGGCACTCACTTGGACGTCTTCCCTCGGAGGCCTTGCACGTAGTCCAGCGTTATGGCCAGATATTTACGCAGTGAGGAACTGGCCTCGTACAACGAGGTGCTCCTGGTGAAGTGCACATCCTTGCACCACGCACTGGCCTCGGGAATCTCGCGGAAGACTTGTTCGATCGCCACCCGCACGTCCTCCCACGTGACTTGGCTCGACTTGCTGCTCACCAAATTGTATATGGGAACTTGCTGGCCCTTCGGCCCGTCGACGGCGCTCGCCCACGCGGCTGCCAGCATGGCGTTCACCACGTGGTCCACGGGCACCAGCTCCGGCTTGACGCGCCCGTCACACAGCAGCGTGCCAATCATTCCGGTGGCGGTGCCCACGACACACACGGAAGGACCCTGGAATCCCTCGCTCCATCCGACCAAGGGTTCTCTGTGAGTGGACAACACTAGGAAGGGAAACGGTAATTAGGCATTTGGTCGCCAGGGGATACGAATGTCCAGCGGTTTCCAAACACTTTGTCGCTGCCAAAATGCAGGGATATCGCGAAGAATATCTTTTATATCATAGGCCAAGGTGGATGCTGCATCAAAGTCAAAGTAGTAATTGAGTTAAAATGTCGTAAATAATAATAATAACTGTTTCATCGTTCCCCATAATTTTCTTTCAACTCGATAACAAAATATACAACTACAATTATCATTCAGAAAGTATGTTATAAGTAGGCTTGGTAGGATTCGATTTAAATGGAAAAACGTAAATTTTTCTAAAATTTCAAAATCGACGAAAATGAATATTCGTCTATTTTCCACCAAGATGGAATAGTATACATTCAAAAACCTATTCTGAATTGTAATATTTAAGTCGCTTCTGTTTACTTTTTTCGCAGTATTATTTTCTACCTGCGATTTCGTTACTTTTCTGGCCTAGCATTAACAGTGGGACTGAAAGAAGGGTAATTCCTTACACTCAAATATGCGTCTTTCTGAAAAGTTCATGCTTCTCTTCTGGACAATCAGGTAACCGCTAAGCCCCAGGGTAGTTTTGAGAACGTGTTTCTCTGGCCTTTTTTTAGGTGTTTGAGATTATATTTGCCGACGAAATGGTGAGATATTCCACGTCCACGCGCCTTTCTATACTTTCTATGAGGTCATAGACATGCCCTGCTGAGAATGCCTCGACCCCTGTTAAACAAGGTTCGGAGGAAAGGAATTTCGGTGGTCGCTTGAAGACAGAATCGTTTTCTACCCCTTCCACTCATCAACCCCGTGGAGTGTAACAAATGTTTCTCGGTCTTTTCTAGTGTTTTTCCTATAGATGACCTTGTTGTATGCACTTTCACCCGTTTATATATATTTATTTATTTATTTTATTTATTTATTTTAGCTCGTAAGCAGCCGTTAACGGCCTTTTACAATGAGCGTAATA
This sequence comes from Tanypteryx hageni, assembly GCA_028673005.1. NCBI lineage: Eukaryota > Metazoa > Arthropoda > Insecta > Odonata > Petaluridae > Tanypteryx > Tanypteryx hageni. The sequence continues at coordinate 241,646,706 of CM054113.1, read as the reverse complement.
ACTTTAGCAAAGATGAACACATACAGCTATGCCCTAGGCAGGATTCGAACCCGCGACCCTAGCATTGGGAGCCATACACGCTAACCACCCCTCTACCAAGGTTTAAAAAGGGTACGCATATATTATATATATATATATATATATATATATATATATATATATATATATATATATATTATGCGAAATGAAAAATATCTAGATTTGGAAATACCAGCTTACGATATTTGAGCTTAAAAATATACTATGTTTCAGTGTGGTAGATCAAAAATAATATTCCCCTTGGCCGATATGCAAGGTGCTAATACGGTTTAATCAACAAGAGTCAGTTATAGGCATGAATTAGCTATTAATATATGTTTTCTCATATAGTTTGGTAGTCGAAATCATCACGTTTGGCAAAATTTGTAAGGAAAGTGGTGAAAATACAAGACCAAGAAATATCGTTTCGTGTTTGCTAAATGAACGTTTTTCTACATTATTTTTGTTACTTAAATAGATAGCTTTCAAGTCAAAATACTCTTATATATATATTTGGTTGTACGCTGTGCATACGTCGCATTAACACGTTGTCTACCATATTTAGATTCCCGTACTACTCTCAGTTCCTGGACATTTTATCATGAATCCAAAAAAGCACGCGAAATCTCTTGGCCTGATCAAATGTGGTGATTTTCTTGGTTAAAATTCACGATTTAATTAAGAATAAATCAAATTAACGATTTAAATATACTTATTACTTTGTATTGTATACTTTTTACTTTCTCATATACGTAGTATATGGAGAAAGTATTGTACTCGTGAAAAAATTCGACTCGAGATTTTGATGGAAATACACGTTTTAGGCAGAGTTATTAGTATCCAATAGAGGCACCATGAGCACTGTCTTCGCGTTGCAAATTGAACGCATTGCAAATTGAACGCGTAGGCGCCATGTTACTGTTTGGCAATTTATAGCAGTTTGACAGTGTCAGCTATCTGGAAAAGGAGTATTATTGTGCAGCGGTGTCTTTTTCGGAAATCCAAAAATCAAAATGCCTGTGTTTCAACTTATTTAGTGTGTTACAGAGTTATACCCCCACTCCTATTCTGTTTTTCAGACCGAAAACTTGAATTTTGTGGAAATATGAGAAGTAGTCTGATGCCTTTTCTTATATTATTTTTTCAGTTTTAACTAGAAATTTATGCCGTAATATAAATGTTAATTTCCTTAAGTGCCATTTTTATTTAAAATAATAACAATTAGTGTTAAAAGTATGCTTATAACTCTGTAGGTAACAATCATGGCTTAGTCATAAAATTCGAGTATAATACCACAATATATTCGGGTATATTTCTAAAATAGATATAAAGTATATTTTAAATATACATTTTTAGAGGATTTTGAATTGTGGAGCCCCAAACCCAAGGCAAATGCTTAATGCATAGCTTTCAATTTGTTCAAAAGATATTAATTTGTTAAAATCTTTAGTTTCTCTAGGTAAGTATGATTTTAAAATATAGGAACCACATCCTAGAGAATATCAAATTTGTTGGTTGTACAATTATTTTAATAAAACTTTTTTTTCCTTCCAATGCCAAAGTTTTCGTATTAATTATGTGTGATTAAATGGATGACATAGCTGTGTAATAGTGTTAGTATAGCATTAAATTAATGATCGTGCAGCTACTAATTATTAACATAAGTACATCAATAGGTCCGAAAAAATCCATGCAATGCATAGGTTTAACAGCATTTCCCACATTTACGGGAAATGAGAATGGAATCTATCTGGTTACGAGATATTTTGAAACATCCACGTGTACCAGATAGAGTTTTATGTCTGAGGTTTTATTTATTTTGAAGTTCAAGAGTTTGCTCTCGAAATTACCTATCGTAATGCTTTTATACAAAATTTAAGCAACCCAACTACGCGATCCTCAAGAAGTATCTAAGTGCCTACACCTTTTTAGGCTGGTTTCCAAAGGAAACATAGCCATATGAAATGGTCGTGTCTGTGTGTGTGTCCTCCACTAACAACTTTTGCATCAATGGACCGATTTGCATGAAACTTGGTATGAGGCTCGTGCTGCTTGTTTTACATAGTAAGTCACAAATCCATCGTGCAGAGATGTTTTCTTTAATACTTCAAAATACCTTAAAATTGTTATATCGAAGCGAGGTTTCTACTGTTCTAAGAGGAAAGGTCTGTAAATTCTAATTCTTATCAGATAAATTTGATAATTGATCGTATTTTCTTGAATTTCTACTAAAGCATAACGGTTTTGCGTTTTAAATCGCTTTTTATCTGATTGTTGCCATGGAAACGTTTATTACCGAATTCGGATTGTGTATAGACGAGTGAATAAATGGTTTATTTTATTTTCCATTTGACTACTCTTCAGCAATGGACAGTTGATCCATATATATTAGCATATAAATAGTAACATTTATTAAATTCGTTTCTTTAAAAAATACACAAAAAATATAATATAAGGAAACATTTTGACATTGTTTTAGTATTTTAAGCCTGATAATGCTCTATTTATTTATTTTCCAATTTTTCTCTATCGATGATGGAAACTGTGAATTACAAATGGTACATATGGTATGAGAATTCCTTGGAATGTCTAATACATACTGAAACATTTCCTGTCAATATAAGTAACCAATTCGGGACGTCAACTTGGGGAAACCAGCCTGCATTAGTCCTGGTTTGGACTTCTTGTTTTATCATATTATTTCGCTTTAAACTTTACATTTAACTTTCCGATAATAGTAGTAAGATTTAGTAGTACCATTACTATGCCCCAACTGAAAGTTATCATTTTATTGAGACAGATATTCGAGTATTTGTTTGTATCATTTACGCAAAGACACCTCCTAAGTCTCACTTTCTGCCAAATAGCTGCGAAACAAATTAATGATCAATTTGCTACACACTCGAGCTAAAAGTCGTATAGACATAAGCGCCAGTAGTGCCTCTAGTGGATACTAGTAGAGGAGAAGGTCCGAATATGTGCTATGTGTGCTTACAATATGGGCAAGGGGATTATCTTGTCTAGAGAGTGCTGAAGGCTGGTGGCAGGTATAGGAAGTTGAAGTACCTGCAGCGGCATTGTCCTGGCTGTGATTCATACTCAGCTCAGTATAAGCCAGGAAGCAGTCCAGGGTTATATTGTGATTTCTGTCTTCCGAAAAATTTTTGTAGTGTGTAGATTCCATCTCATTGCATAGAAGGTAAGTGTTTTTCGAAACATTTGCGGATACTATATTATTGAGTATGAATAGGGCTTTTAAATGGTGTATCGTTCAGATCCTATTTGTTTTAGGATAGTATTGCATGACATCAAATGTTCACTTGTTGCTAAGCGTGTAATATGGGCTACCGTCTCTTCTACTAGCCCATATTAGGACCATACCTATTACGTTTTGAATTTTTTCAGAATGCCTCGAACTCAACCCAAAAGATTATCACGTAATGTGAGGAAGCAATGGACGAAGGAGAATGTAAGCAGCTATAAAGGCAGTGAGAGACAAGGGACGTCGACAGCTGCAAAAATCTTCAATATTTCCCGGTCAACATTACAGCGTTGTGCTAAGAAAGAAAGTGAGCAAATAGGAGCCGCTGCAACAAAGCTGGGCTGTAAAATTGTCCTAGGAGATGAACTAGAAAAGCAATTGGTTAAATATATTTTGATAATGGAGGCTACATTTTATGGGATAACGCATAAGGTCTTGAGACGAATGGCTTACATGCTAAGAGTAAGAAATGGCATCAAACACCGTTTTGGGGCATCAATGTTTGCTGGAATATAATAGGTGGATGTCTTTTTAGAACGCCACAAATCTACATTGTCGATTCGTAAACTCTGTGGAACATCATTCACTAGAGCGGCAGAATTTAACTGACAATACCTTCGTGAATTTTTCAACCTGTTGCAAGCAAACATTAGTGGGATCACTCAAGACATACTACAGTGAAGAGGTAAGGATATGGACGCGTTATACACGTATTAAAAGTGTATTGAAAGGAAAGTAGGTGGATTATTTCTTTCCAGAACTACTTGTTTTTTTTTTCAATTTCAAAAGAAAAAATGGGATGTGAGGTCTACACCAGAATTAATATTTTCTAATTATCACATCTAATAAATTAGGGTTCAAGAATTATGTCCAGGGGTTATTATGCCAGTAAATGTGGTAATTGCCTGGATTCTTCTTTCAATCTCCAGCCATTCAACCTCTGTTAATAATATTATTATCGACAAAATTGGTAGCAAACACCAAGGACTGGAAGCAATGTAACCAAGGGGACTGTGAGTGGCTCTCCTTCGCCCCTCTCGTTTCCTTAGGCTGGCGTGACAAAATGTCTACATTCTTTTGTCATCGGGTTACGATTCACCCACATACCAAATGCAGTGTGTGAAAAGGAAGGAGTAGGATGAGTCGAAGGTGGAAGTGTGCTGTCCTGAGATTGTGGGAGGATTAGATCGAAACGATGAATTATGTAGCTACTACAGTTTGCACATTCCTTCCAAAAGCCTCGACAGCCTTTACCAATATCCCACTCAAGCGTTCCAGACACTCTAGTACCTGTTCCTGGTCCTTCGAGTCGAATTTCACCAACTGTATCTACACACGACATGCACCCCGCGCCAAAAATAAAAAGGAGAACTACAAACCGTAGGCGTAAGGCAACGGGAGCCTCTATCATCACTGTATCACCTTACAAGGATCAACTATCAGATTCTTTAAAAAAATCTCTCAAAAGTTGTGACGCTCAAAACACTAAGGCAAAGAAACATCTTAGTTTTAGGAGTTGTGGAACAGGGAGGAAACAAATTCGAAGACAACCGTCATCAAGTGAATCTGAGGAGGATGATCCTGCTAGTACCTTCACCCCTGATGATCAAGATATTGATTCCGAATTGTTTCCGGGACACCTCAATCCGGATTCCGTTGATGCATATTGCCTTTTCTGTCCTGGATAGAAGAGGAGGGCTGTGGGTACAGTGCATTTTATGTGCCTTGTGGGCTCACAATGAATACGCTGGGGGGGGGGGACAGATGCATATGTCTGTGATTTTTGCCGAAAATGTTTTCATTTAATGATATTATTAACGTAATTTTTGTACGATTAATATAATTTGTCACAAATTACGTATTTTTTGGTATTTCCTTTTTATCTATATTTATATATTCAATAAATAGATATAACATTTTTTCCTCCCATTTTTTCAAAATTTCTTATAGTAGGCCATCTTTGGACCCGCCTTTCTCAGTAGGACGAGCTTGACCTTTTTCAGAAAAATCTATTTTGTTTTTTTAATGGTCATTTCAGGAAATTTGAGCTATACTGCTTGTAGCCAGATGAATTTGCTATTGATACTTATTTTTACTTTAATGTTTCATGTATCTATCTTTGAGTAATATACAAATAAGAAAGTAGTAGCCCATATTCGGGCCTTCTCCTCTAACTCTATGGTTTTAGGAGTCCCTGAATCCATAAAAGTGGTTTTCGTCATGCCTCCTCTCAGTCTGTCTGTTCACGGTTCTGGGGCCCAAACGCGTACATAATATCGAATGATATATCGTAATTATACAATTAAGGGTACTTTATGATAGGATATTTTGAAACAAAAATCGTTTTACTCAAATATGGCTATAAGGATTTTGATTAAAATCAATCCAATCGTACAGCCTGATGTCACAAATAAAGCTAAGTAAGCCATATGTCCCAAAAAATTACTATATATCGTCCAGTGGCATTAAAATATATGATAGACTACGGAAGTAGGGAAAACTGCTAAAAGAGTGTTTACGACAAATCCTGATCAAAAAGTGGTTATCATCATCCATGAAACTGAATTGCCAAGCACACAGAGTTAATTTCGGGGCAAAGAGAGTAATTAAATTAAATGTATATACGTATATGAGAAAGTATGTGCAATGTATATTGCGCCGTTTATTATTGTATGTAAAAGATAATGTTTTAATAATATTTTTATTGAGCGTTTTCTTTAATAATAACATTTGAAAATGAAGAAGAGTGTAAATGCGGATAAATAAAATAAAATTTATGAATAACATAATATATTAGTTCGATTATCTATGCATGTAAAGTGTAAACTTCCTATAAAAATGTAAATAAATAATCAAAGTAAATTTTTAAAAACGTAAATATTACGTATATTTTCGAAATGAAAAGTAAATTTAAACCATCGAATTGAAAGGACAACTGCCAGCCATATACGTAAGTAGTAATAACTATTTTAAGGGTCGATATTCGTCGTAAATCTCTCAGGAAAATAAACGTAGATTTAAAAAAATATACGTCGAATTCTATCAAGTGAATATACAAAAATGAATTTTTATTAATAACTTTTATATAGTTAATACTTTAATATAATTAAACTCTATAATATAATTATGATAACCTTTCTGCTTGCATGGGTGTTAAAGGTTGCAAATATGTCTGCCAGATGTTGAGTGATGCGGGGGTCCCTATATTTAACCTTTAAAATTTTTACAATTGAGAGAATGGCAGACAGAAGTAGAGAGCTCAGTGCCAAACGTATGAATGTTTAGTATATAAGTAGTAAGAAGTTTGATAGCATCTTTTGTTCCATTAATGAAAATACTGACTTATCCAATTATATTGCTTAAAATCAACTAAAATATACCCCTAGTTCAGAGTGATTCAGCTGTAGATAGTTGTAGGAGTGAGACTGCCGATCACCAACGAGGTTTTCAATGGCCTTTTCATAGGAAAAACAGTTTTCAGAATAATCTTAAATGAATAAAGATAACAAGTATTTAAGATACTGCCATCTAGTACTACTTATTATCAGTTATAATTACGTTAAATAATAACTTACAACTATCAGCAGAAATATCAAAAAACGTAGGAATGCTCGTATCAATACAAATCAGCATTAAAATAAAGAGACTTCTATTACACCGCGAACAATGACCATAGTTTGTTAATTTGGTTCCTTTGATGAACTTGTAATTTGTTCAGATTCGCTTCAGCAATATAAATACTTAAAAGGAAAGCTAAGATTACATAGTACAAATCACGCAATAACTATTGTCAAACTAATGAAATTATAATAATTAACAACAAAAACATAATTTTTAAAAAATGTCACTAATACTATATATCTATCTTCCCACGCATATTTAAATTAACATTTATCGCAGCGCCACGCGTAGATATGGCAGCCGAATTGACTAAATAACTCATCATGCGATGATTACCTCAATTGAGGTAGTTCGAACCAAGCAAGAAGCTTTAGGTTTTTTCAGATTAGACGGGGTCCAAAAGAGATATATCATCATCATAGGCAGTCTGTCCGTAGACAGGTCCGTGATTATTCATGGTTAAACCTGGTTCTCCATATGCTCCTATTTTCCACTGTCATCTTCATATCTTGATAACTCTCTTTCCCTTTCAAATCGTCTATCAGCTGAAACCTTTTCCTACCTCTTTCCCTTTTCCCATCTAGTTTCCCTTCTAACACGTCTTTAATCATACTCTCTCTCCTCAGGTAATGTCCAACTCAGTTTGCCTTCCTCTTTCTAATAGTCTGTATAATCATTCGCATCTCTCCTACTCTTCGTAGCACTTCATCATTTTTCATCCTCTCTCCATTTTATCTTCAGTATTAACCTTCAAGTCCACATTTCAAAGATTTCCAAATATTTGAGGATATCTTTCCTTAGCGTCCATGTATCTGCCCTGTACAAAGCTATACTTCATACATAGCATTCTATGAACTTCTTGCGGATATCTTCGCTTATATTCCCCGTAAGTACGCGTTTCATTCTTCTGAAAACCGCTTTTGTTTTTCCTATTCTAGTCCTTATCTCATCCGTACATTATCCTTCACATGTTAGCCTGAAACTTATTCTAAAGGCTATCCTCCAATACTTACGTCCAAATTCTCTTCTTTGACTGATATTGGAATGACCTTGTATTTCTCTATATTTATTTCCATACCGTATTTTCTGTTATTACTAGTCTATTTATCACTTTCTGGAGTTCGTCTTCCTTTCTTGATAGAAGTACTTCATCATCTGCGTATTTTACTGTTCTTATAATCCTTCCTCCAATTTTGAAATCTCCTGTTCCTTCTAACGCTTCTTGCATTAGACTTTGTCAATATATATTGAATAGGGTCGGCCCTGTCTTACTCCTCTACCGATATTTACTCCGCAGGTGTCCGCATTCTCCAACCTGACCTTTACAACTCGATTGACATATAGATTGCTGATCAGTCTTCTGCCTTGCCAGTCTACACCTATATCCTTTAATATCTTCATAAACATTTCCCAATTTACTCTACCAAAAGCCTTCTGCCAGTCTACAAAATATACGCAGATATCTTGACTTGACTCTTTTGCCCTTTCTGATATAATTGTTACTTCCCCTACAGCATGTCTAGTTCATCGTCCTTTTCTGAAACCGAATTGATCTTCCCGCTGCATTTCTTCTGCCTTTTTCTCCAGCCTTTTATTCAGAATCCTCGTGATAATCTTCGAAGTGTGTCACAGAAGGCTTATCGTTCTGTAGTATTTACACTGCATTGACTTTGGCTTCTTCTTTAGAGGAATCATTGTCACTTATAGGAAATGCCGAGGCCACTCTCCCGTGTCGTAAATCTTATTAATTAATTTCGTGATCGCTTTTAGTCCTGATCCCATGACTTTAAGTACCTCAGCCGGTATTCCATCGCTGCCTGTGGCTTTCCCTTCCTTTAGTTCCACTATCGCTTTTTCTACTTCGCTCTCCATAATAATTGGTCCTAAGTTGTCTTCTTCAATGTTTTCCTCATCTTCCACTTCTATTTTTGCCGATCCTTCCTGCTTGCTATATAATTCCTAAATTTATTCTTCCCATACCTGTGCTAAATCCTTTGCTTCTGAGATTTTCTTTCACGAACTCCATTAAACTTCTTATCTTCTAATTCCAGTGCTCTTCTCATTTCTTCTTTCAAGTTCTCTAGCTTTCCTGCCTTTCTCATAGTTGTTACGTTCCAAGTGACTATTGGTAAATTACTTTTGACAAATGTTTTCCTCAATTTAGTCCCCGCCCGGGGATCCGATTGGGGGACTATTATTTTACATCCCATTATTAACTTGTGCACCGATTTTCATGGTATTTGGAGAATATCTTTGACCACTGGGGACGATCTGTCGAGGAAAATCTTTTTCTGATATTTGAAGGCGAAAGTTAGATTCCAGAAATTTTCCTCTCATTCAGATTACACAAGAAATGCAAAATCTACCATGCAGTGCCCTTTTCTTTAAGTGTTAAAAGAAGGGAATCGTACTATTGGCGCTGGATTTGTACTATTTTCTGCGACAAGAAATAAAGATTTTAATTTTTATTATAGAATTTTGTTTATCGAACGTATTTATTTAAATTCTGCGTAAGCAAGCGCAAGTAGGAACTAGCTATTTTAGATGAAAATGTTTCAATTTTAAAATGTATTTCTAATCAAATGCAAAACAAAAAATTATTAAAAACTTGTACATAAAGTATATTGCACGTGACGTTGGAAGATGTTATTCGAGACACAATATTGAACGTCTTTTAGTTAAAGCGGGAGCGAGAGAGTGATCAAGAGATCACGGACGCGCTGGCGAAAGCGAAGGGAGATCGCGTTGGGATTCGCGATTTACGGTGAGGTTGCAGCGGTACGCGACAATATCCTTTATCCTCATTTAATTAAATATTATGTATTTTCTGATCCTAAAAATTTTTATTCATAACTATGGAGCATAAGTCTTATAAAAATGATAAACCCTAATCAACTGAAATTTAAGAATTTTAATCTTACATATGTATTATCGGAAGAAAATATTGGTGATGATGATTTCATAATGTGCATGATATTAAAAATTAGAATAAGTTCACTTATAAACTTTATGTTAATTCAATTAAAGAAAAATGAAAAAAATATAATTCCGCAAGTCGAATTTTCTATAGCTCGAATAATTGTTGCTTTCCTTTGGGATTCGAGTTATAGAAGTTCCACTGTAAATATACAAATATTTAAAAATATAATTCCATAATTTTAATTTTTATTACTCGAATAATTATTGCTTTTTCTTGAGATTCGAATAATAGAAGTTCAACTGTAATTCGTTATGAAGGCATTAATTTTCATTAATCGTAGCGTATAATACCAGTATAAAGCACTGAGGTCGTTGCCATAGTATTTAAGGATTTACATGGTTGAAAAGAGGATAAAATTCACACATTTCTTCGATTAAAAGCAGATATTTACGCTAACTCGGTAGGTAATTGAATTCAGTTTTCAAAGATTATGTACTCCGTTCTTTCAGATAGACAAAAGTTCTCTTCACGAAATCGTATCCCAATATAAAGTAATTTAAAACTGCATTTGTAGAAAGACTTGCACTGAATCCCATGCTTTTCTTATGGGGCATTGAAATAGAACATTGGGGTTATAAAGAACGCTTAAATATAACCTTTTTTGTGATATTCGACTTTTCTCTGCGGTTGTGCCATTCGACCTACCAACATACCAAATTTCCGATTGCTATCCTTTCTAGAAATACCATTAAGTTTTGTGTCAGTGAGTGAGTGAGGCACAAGTGTCTATCTATTATAAATAGGGGGATAACTGTGTTACGTATAATTAGGGTATGAATTTTTCGGGTTTAAAAAAAATTTCATTCTGAGGGTAAACATCGGATTTTATTATTTTCTTTTCATTCGAGTTAAAATCGGGAATAAATAAGTTAGAGATTTTTCGAGGTTTTAAATAAAGTTCAAACTCGGGTAATTTTCGGATTTTATTATTTTGTAATTCGGATAAAATTATTTTAAAATAAAAATGTTGTTTAAAAATTTAAAAGTTTAATCAACAATCATAACTTTTTACTACACCTTAAGTAAGTTTGAGTGTGTGATATCTTGTGTTAAACGCCTCCAGGTGGAGAGGAACACCTCGCAGGCTGCACAAATATCTTGCTTCCCGGTCAACGACTTTTGAAAACCCCAGATATTAGTGAAATGATTTTTCTTTCGTAGTGTTTTCAACTAACAGACACTTGGGCTCTTTTTTCCTTATCCCATCGAAGATCTAGCAGCGACTAGCTAAGGCGACGTCCTTGACTATTCGTGGCGCGAGCAAACCAAGGATATTAAGATTGTGTTACAAAGTAAGCTTACGAATAAATTGTTTACAAAGAGAATTAACAGTCTGATAACAAACATCTCGGACTGCACTCACGTGTTGAGGTGACTACAAGCGCCAGAATAGAAATTCTGTGACCAAATATTAAAAAAATATGTTTAAAGAAAACTAATAATTTCGGGTATTTTTCGGGTATTACCCGAACTTTAAAAAAGGCAATCGGAGGGTGAAAATCTGGTAATAATCGGATAAAACCCGAAAAATGTATACTCTACGTATAATCCAGATCCTACTGTACTACTCGCGATCGTCCCGAAACGTTTTGGCACCACGAGGTGCGTTATCGCCGGGCTGATACTGCCTTTGATGCGATTTTCCGGCGAATGCCGAATCACTCGCAACTTTCGCCGGATCGGTCAGGAGCGCCGGATAATATTGGAAGTCGGATAATCGATCGCCAAATAATCGATGATCTACTGTATATCAGCAACTCATGGTTGAGAAGTACATGAGGGAGCCAGTGGACACTTAACGTTTTGGATGTCCAAGGCAAGGGAGCTTTTAGTAGCTTTTGGTCATCCGCGCTTCTTCGGAAATACAGAAATTAGAACTAAAGCTAAGCGCATCACTGGAGGAAGGGAAACGGGATGCAGTCCAGGAAAAAGGGGTCGGAGTATTTGGAGCGGGGGCAGTGCCGTAACTGTCGCAGGCGCAACTAAGAAAGGAGGGCAAAAAATCCAGATAATAACTAAATAAACTAAAGATGATAATTTTTTAAGGGGGAAGGCGTCCCCCATTCAAGTCGCGCCAGGTGTTCCTCAGGGAAGTGTAATGGATTCTTCTATTACTAATTTATACAAATTATATTTTTTCGGTGGTAGATAGTAAAAACAGACTTTTCGCAAATTACACTGTTATATATAAGGAGATACTCAACCAAGTCGCTGCAGGAACATTTAAAAGTCATTTCCGCGCGGTGTAAGGAATGGAAAACTGAAATTAATTAAAGTAAATGTGCTGCAGTGTCGTTCATGAGAAGTAAGAATAGAGAAATATGTTTCAATACGAAATCAATACAAGGAACATTCAAGCAGCTGAACATGTAAAATATTTAGGAGTTACCATTTGTCGTAAGCTTTTGTGAGACATAAACATTCATAGTGTTATAGGCGCAGCTAACACAGCTAACAGAATGGTGCGGAATAGTACAGAGAAAGTACGCGAAGCGTGTTATATTTCACTAGTTAGACCGCAAGAGGAATATGTCTCAAGCACATGGGATCCTTATGAGAAGGGCCATATAATTAAGTTAGAAAGAGTACAGGGAAGAGCAATCAGATTCGTTAAACAAGAGTACGAACATATGGAAAGCGCAACTTCATTATTGAAGGACTTGAAATGGAGACCTCTGGAAAACCGTAAAAAGTGTTCAAGGTCAAGGCTTATAGAAAAATACAGATCAGAATGTTTAGTAGGGGATGTAGTGGGAATAACAGAGGCTCCAACGTACATAGGTATAAACGATCGTGGCGATAAGAGACGCGAGATCGATTGTAAGCCGGAGAGTGATAGAGGCTCATTCTTTCCGAGAACAACACGAGACCATAACAGGAAAGACCTATCTGTGAGTAATAACTGCTAGGTAAGCCTCGGTGCAGTGCACCCCCTGCCACACCCCATATTGGTGAATTGCAGGGTAACATGTAGATGTAGAAAGCGGAGGATGTCTATATGCGCGAGTTCCCATTGACGGAGCTGCGGCGCGGCGGTGTTTTCTGGAAGATCTCGGAAGCATCTGTTGAAAGTCAAGGAGTGGGTCAGGAATACTGCATGGTCCGCCACCGGAAGAGGGAGTCTATGAGGGACGCTGTTCCGATGACTGCTAATGCATATGTTAAGGGGATGCGGTGGTGAGGCTCACATAGAACGCCAGGCATTGCGTTCCATTCAAAAGGTAGATAACACTTTTGGAAGTTCCGCGAGATATGGATATGATGTGGTAGGGGATATGCATCACAGGGCTGGTGAACAAGGATGATGATTCATTATAGGGTAAGTGAGGCACCGTGGTCGCTCTCATGAGAAGGATCCTGCAAGGGCAGCGGAGGGACTGTATGTGCAGGTTCCTTGGGCTACAGCAAGGTGCCAAGATTCCTGGATCGACGGTCGAATAGATACATACTATATGAGGCTTAGGAAAGAAGGCAAGTGTGGCGGGTGTGGTTAAGAGAATGGGATGGACTGCGGCAAGACGTTATTCATGCAAACACGGACGTCGCAAGGAATTACTCCTACGGTAGAAGGCCACAAACTTTCATATTCCATTTTCTTTAACATTAAAGTAAATGTTTGCTTATTTGTTTTTTGAAGTTTTAAAGAAAATGAAGAAAAACTTAAAAAACAAACTTTAAAAATGCAGAAAGTTAATTGTTCAGAAATATATGCATGTCTCTATTAATAAAAGCCTCACTCTGTATCTAACGCTGATGTCATCAATGGCACTTTTTAACAAACTTCCCGATTAGGTGGAAGGTTGAAATTTCGCAGGAATGTTTTTTTCAGATTTAAAAATTAAACAAAAAAAAATACCTAAAAAGACCCGGGTTCGAATCCAGGTGGCAACTTCCATTTCCTCTAAGATACACGTAAAAGGCGACTTTTTATAGTGTAGGCTTTTATTCTTTTGGAAATTCAAATAAGAGAGAATTGACGTACTAACTTTTAATTTTAACTGTTTTAGTAAAATTAATAAAGTTTCTTATTCTATTCATCTTTTTACGCCTAACGTTCGAAATATCTCATATTAAATATTTCAATCATATATTTTGGGACAATATCGGCTTTTAAACCGGATGTTGCCTTGCCGGTTACGCCATTGATAAACTTCGAAAATAAATTGCTGTCTCAACCCGCAGGCGTGTAAAACCGCGTCCAGATATGAGCACGCACAGCTACGAGCAGGCCGAGCGCGAATGAGCAATTCTTGCTCGTCGCGCTCAAGTGTGAATGAGTAGAATTCGCCGAACCGGTCGCCAGGTCGCTGAACCGCACTCAGCTTATTCACTAGTTGGCAGCGCCAAGATGTCGCCAGTTGTTGGAGCCGCGGCTTTAATTGTTATGTATTCTTTGATAAAGAATGAGGAAAGAAGGAAGAATCGAAAAGCAAGGCTTTGGTGGATGACAGAAATATAAAGAAATAGAAACAAATATTGCGGTTTTAATTTGTTGAGTGACTTGTCGTTTGAAGAAAGTACTGGAGTTTGGGAACTTCACTCGAATGGCAGCAAATTATTTGGAGCTGATAATTAATTTGATCGGGGCCAAAGTCCAAAAAGTGACACAAATTGGGGAAGCGCTATTCCTGTGAAAGAGAGACTTGCTGTAACTTTACGTTTCCTGGCTACTGGAGATTCATTCAACTTGCACCCCTTCAACCTATCTATTTACTCTTATTATTTTTTATTATCATTATTACGTATGCACTGCAATTAGGAACAATCCTAGTGGCAACGCCTCTACATGTCATATATACAAAAAAGGCATTAGATTTCGAAAAAATATCTTCTAGTTGCAATATCGGAGCGGAATTTGTACTGTTATCTGATGAAAGGAGTGCAGATTTTAATTTTTATGGTATAATTTTGATTAACTATGGTATTTCTTAGATTTTCGCGTAAATACTGGCGTTTTTGCAGTTTTTATCGCTCATTTCTAGAGTGTTGCCATTGCAATGACTACTGTTGGACTCGGCTTCGATAAAGTCTATTACACACGCGCGTTATTTTTGCCGCACAAATACTCGTGATCAGTTTAGTTTTCCGTTCGAATGTAGGGTAAGTCCGTGTATTTTGGACCAGTGTGTAATTTGGACCTGATGCAGTTCTAGACTAGCAACACACTTCAGGCGGTCATAACAGCGCCTATGATGGAAACATTTTCTCTCCAATTTTTGTCATTGGCTGTGTCAGGAAGGAGAATACATTTTGCTAATATTCTTTATAATTTAGTCGTGTGATGAAAAAGCGTGATTTGAATAATATTTTACTAACTTTTAAGTAAAAATTAAGCCACAATATCTACTATATGTCAAGGTAAATAATGTGAAAGCCTTGTGCGTGAGTTTTAAAATACTTTTATGGTATTTCATCATGTCTGCCGTTGTACGTTGCTTTGTAATTGGACCACCGAAGAGTGCGTAATTTGGTCCAGTGGTCAGAATTACACGGAGTACTAAGAATGATCATTTATCTATAGATATTGGATACCAATTTATATCGACGAACCGGCTATAATCTTGATGGCATTCCTTTTATTTTTTCATTACCAATAACTTTTACAGAGCGATGAATAAATTAGCATGTACTTTGTAAATATCTCAACAAATATTAACGGACGGTGGCGCAGGAGTGCTATCTTGCCCGGGGCGCCAAAATTCCTCGGACAGTCCATGGCCACTTCATCTCAATTGTGATACCTACGCCAAAACAGAAAGTGCTACTAATTTTAGATGGGCGCAGCAGTCGCACCCAGAGTCTGGCTTCTATTGAAATTACTCGCAAGCATGGAGTTTTAATGCTGTAATTGCCATCCCACTGCACGCATAGAATGCAGCCTCTTGATATCTCGTTTTAAAACCATTGAATATGTTCATGGGATCAGCGATCGCAACGAAGCCGAGGGAGAAACATGGGCATCGACTGTCGACGAAACATATTGTATCGCTGATAGGCGTTTCCAAAGTCTGAAACCATGGAAATGGCTATTAATGGGTTAAGGAATAGTGGAATTTGGTCTGCTGATCGCACCGTGTTCATGGATGCCGATTTTGCTCCACTCATAGTCACAGATCAATCCGAGAGAATACAACCAGAGGAACCAATTGCAGCAGGGATTGAAGATTACAGCCGGAGGTCTACAGATGCAGCTAAGCCTGCAACTCGAATACAAACTCCAAGTAATGATTATATTCCTATGGAAAAAGTCAGGCCACTTCCTTCAAGCTCCGCAAAGGGTTCGAGGTGAAAGCTAAGGAAGCGAGGGTCTGCTTCTTTTGTGCTCTTAACTGGAACACCACACAAGTAATCTCATAACGTAGCTAGTTCTTCGAGAGTTAAACCGAAAAAGAAAAGTTATTTACAACAACAAAAATTTTGACTCAAAAGAAACAAATGCCAATGGATATTGGAGAGACTTTCTGTCTTGTTTGTGGGGAAACGCACGATGAAGACTGGATACAGTGAGATAGGTGTAACAAATGGTCATATGAAGACTGTGCCGAATTTATTGATGAAGGCTATTATTTCTGCGACGCATGTGTAAAAGAATAAGTACTAGGTTGTGGTTATTGCTCAATTTACATCAATTTATTTTTCAATTATTATTTTTTTTTCATTCATTGTTTAGGCAACGTACTTTATAGTGTAATACCTAAAGTGGATTGTAATTTCCGTGACAGGATGTGGTAATGCTCATTTGGTATTCATATATGTTGCCATAATTAGTTTTAGTCTTTATTTCAATTATTTTTTGAACAATTTGTTTTAATGTTAGTATTGAAACTTTTAGCCAATAACAACAGAAAACCTACTTAAATGTGTATTATTGATCAGGTCCAAATTTCACGGCTTCGCTCCAAATTAGACGATTGAAAAATTTCCTTTAACATTTTTTTTAAATATTGGTTTATAGATAAATACAAAATACTTGCGTCAAAATCAGCTATATGTTATACTATTCGTCATAAAAAAATCATTTCTGCTCACCATGCTTTTTTAGGAGTTTATATACATTCAAAGTTAGGTGGCCCAAATTATACGGACTTACCCTATTTATAATATTTTATAACGGTAAATTATGAAATTTGGGAACACAAAGAGCAACTCCTCCGCAGTGACATTAAAGCCATTAAAGTCAATATAAGTATTAAATAAATAATTATGTGGAAAGTAGGCATCATAAGTTCTGTTTGGATCATCTTCTTTTCTTTACGTTCTCGTCCAAAATAAAGAAAAACGTATTTCTCAATGTGAACGTCCTTCCCATTGCCGTCCCGTAGATGTTTTTATTCACTCTACTAGCGAGTACTATGCTATCATTATTTAAACATAAACCTTCAAGGTACACGGAAAGACACGTACTAATATGCAGCAGTGAAGCATTTCCCAACGAATAAAAGCCGCAGGAAGCGATTTTTTTCTGCCTAGAACGACTAAATAGGGTTTAGTGTCTGAAGAGCAATCAATGTGTCCTCGTCTCCTCTCGAGGAAGTTATTATCTTCGTGTAGCCCCGTGTGGAAAGTTGTTGTGAGAGTCTGAGTGGGTGGGTTCAAGTTCGGTGTTTTTCCTATATATATATACCCACAGTATAGTTGTACATCGCGATAAGTTACTATAAAAGTTTTCAGAAGTTTCCAATTTAAAAGGTGGGGATACTGTATATTGAAATTATTTATCGTTTTTAGCCAATTCTTTCAGTTTTTAATAGATAATAATTAACAGAACTGAAAATTACATATATTGATAAAATTACGGCACGTGATGAGATGCAATTTACTCACCTATTCCAGGTCTGATTATCGACACAGGCAACTGTTTGTAATCTTTTTCGATAATCCTTTCTCCAAGTGCCTTTGTACACAGGTAAGTGTTGCGGTAAAACTTCGATTGTCTGTAAAATAAAATATTGCCTGAATAAGATTATATGTCATTTAAATGAATGTTTTTATTAATCTAAAAGAAATATTCGGTACAAAATCTGAAGTTAGTTTAAATAATTTATTAAGGGCGAACAAACGTGGAAGTTAAAATAGTAAAATCTTTTAATGAAAATGTAAAAAACAACTTTTCCGAAAACCACAAGAACCATAGGAACACATTTTCAGCCATCGTAGATGCGATTTAAAATCTAAATGCGCGTGATTAATCAAAATAATCAACATACTTGTCGGCAATTTCTTGGAATTCTTCGTCGTCCATTACCTCGGCTGCCTTAATCATCTCCTCTGGTTCAATAGGGACCGCATAAAATCTCTCCTCCATTTGACCGCTGTGGTTGGACACGTGAGCATACGCCGTTGACACGTGCACGAACGCCTGGCAATGCAAAATGGCAGAGATGCAGAGGCGCCACTTCAGCGATATTCACTCAGAATATCCTCACTCAAGATTAAATTCTAAATTCTCATCGCGTCTTTCATGTTTGGAATACCGATCTCAAGATCTGCGGTCCATTTCTCGATAAAATTTTAAATAATATTTAATAGATCAGTTGATGATCGCTCATGCAACCATGTAATTATTACTATGCCTTTATCCTTACATACAACTTTCACCGGTTGTATAGTTAGTATAGTTAGGAAATGAAATCTTTTCAGTATATGCTCCATTAGCAAAGAAAGCAAGTTGGCACTCTTTTTCAATAATTTCTAGAATTCAACTTCGGTTTAATAAATTGAATATAATATATGGTATAGAAGATTAAAATCTGTGAAAAACCATGTCGGCCTAATAAATTTTAAACTTTGTAATCCCCACTTCCTAAGTAAAGGAAATCACACATAAATTACGATTTATTCCACATAGTTTTGTTGATCGTTTGGGGTACGGCTGTTGTTTTTTCAATAAATGCCGAAGCGCAGAAGATGAAATATTCGACCTATCCTTGGAGACGAGCCGTTGCCATGGGGACTCACCTCGAGGTGCTCCATGCACCGCGCGAGGGCCAGAATTTCCCTGGTGCCCCTTGTGTTGAGGAGAACGGCGAGTCGGAGGGGATCGTTGAACCTTACGGTGGCGGCCACGTGGAACACCACCGACACTCTGCTCTGAAGCGCCGCTCTGTCTTCCGGGGACAGTCCGAGTCCCAATCGAGACACATCCCCTGCCACCCCCACCACCAGCGGCGGCACCACCGCACCCGTCCATTCCTCTTCTGGAGCGCCGCACCGCCACGCGATTCCGCCGCGCTCGGCGCGACATCTGTCGAAGAACTAGAAATAATAGGGCCGATCAGTTTTGAGTAATGGCTAACATACGACCTGCGGGGGCATTTAATGCGGCCCGCGAATCTCTGATAATAAAGCCATCTGTATTATTTAAGGTGGCCTATTTAATTTTTCGATTGCAATTAGTTTCATCGAACCTTTTGTCGCGATGTTTTAACACAAGTCAATTATTTATATTAAAATGATATCACGCGATCTCTATGTAACTACTGATGTAAGCACTCGCCCGTCACACCGATGACTCGCAATCACAATGCGGCCCGCCGGAGCATTTAGGGCTACGTATGTGGCCCGAAAAGGAAAGGGTTACCAAGCCTTTTCATACTATAATTTCACTTGTACAATTATCAATTATTCATGTATTGCTATGTTGAATATTGAATTTTATCGATGAAATGCGAAATCTCAAAACTATTTATTTTCGACCTTAGAAAGCTATTTAGTGTAAGTAAAGCGGGAGCGACAAATAGTAATATCCGGGCAGAGTGACTTTCTCGCCATAAGATAAATTTTTCCGCTCGCATGAGTACAGTTGCCGTAGACACCTATACGTTAATCTCCGATATTTTGATTCTACGCATTTAAAGTATAATCTATTGCCGCTAGGTCTAAGAATCGCTCTTTATTTCTTAAGTGATAGATAAAAAGACATTGTTCCTTTGAGAAAATATCTACCATTTTCTAAAATCTAGAAAAGCCTTCTTCTGTTTCTTTGTGGCTCCCTCTGTCGCGCTATAAAAATGCGAATAACTCGATAAACGATCGAGATACATGTTTGAAATATGGCAGGAATGCACTATTTACAGGTTTTAAGCCGATGACTTTTACATTTGCTTAACAGTTATTTCCACCACACGATATCCCGCACCAAGTTCCCTGGTGTTCTCGACCGTCCGCACCCGTCGTCAAGGGACGAGTGCCAATCACTCTCCTCGACGCCGACAGCGCTAAGATTTTTTAGAAAAATCGATTTAACGAAAAATCTCTTAAGGAGATAAACGTTTTAAGCCATTTATAATGCAACGAAAGCGATTGGTTGGGCCTATTACTTATAGGACCCGCAGGACGCGTCCTCCGAAGCACTCGCTCAATCGCTGCACCCTCTACGTGCGAGAGGGGAAGAACGAGTTATAATGGCGATTTGTTGTTATATTAAAGTAAAAATGCGAATACCTCTCTATCCAGCTACACAAATCGATTCCATATTTATAAATATTCGCTATCGTGACTCGATGGCTAAATATGGATAATTAATAAACTTTTGCTGGTTTGAAACAAAACTCGGTTAAAAAATGTTTTTTTCCGCTAGCGGATTAGGTAAATGACGGATAATATTGAAGATAATACCAAAAAAACGAAATTCCGAAAAGTAATTAATTTCCAAATTCACCGTTAAATGTAAACCGCCGAATTCGTTAGATTGTTTAATAGATAATCATTGATCTCCACGTCCTACTTTCGACTCGACTTTAGGAATTCACGCACTTCCAAAGAACGGATACATTCCGAAACGTCGCCTAGGCATGTTGCGATCGAAGCAGAGCCCCGGAGGGAGGATAAGCCAATTATCCAGTTATGTTTCGCGGCAATATGGCAATCCTGCCGTCATGGAAAGCAGCTTTCTCTCTCTCTCTCTCTCCCCCTCCCTCCCCTTCCCACTCCCTCTCTCTCTCTCTCTCTCTCTCTCTCTCTCTCTCTCGGTATAAAACTCCCCGAGTTTCAACACATTAAGTCCTTTAGAAGGACGGTGTACATGATTATACCAAAGCCAGAAACTTTTTCGGCCAGTATATCAGTTATGTACGATAACACTTCTGATAATGTATGTTTCCCTAGATGACGTTATATGTTTTAATTATAAGAAAAAGGGCCATGTCTCCAAAAGGTGTCCAGATGCGAAACTAATCGAAGGCACGAGCCCTGTTTATGATCAATCCTTGCTCCCCGCCTTAACGAGTGTAACGTCGGAAAGTAAGAACGGTCAAATGATTTCTCTCCCCTCTCCCAACGTCACCTCCACCTCCACTGCGCAACTATCTTCTCCTACCCCTACCATTCCTACCACTCCCCACACCCCCTCCCCTAACCCAGCCCCTACTCCAATACATACCACAATACCCACCCCTACCACTTCTAATACCCCCACGTTGATTCCCTCTCTTTCCTCTCTCCCTACTTTCCCCTGGGATCCCTTCCCCTCTCTACCGTCACTGTTTTCCGTGACCGGTAATAATACTCTTAAAAATAGGTCCGAGGGTGAAACAGCACGGCAAACTAAGTCAAATCAACCGAGTAAACGGGCACAGGACCCATCTTCCAAAGGAAAAAGCAAAAATAAACGACCGGAATGCGAAAAATCGACACTGCTCGTTGATTCAGATGTGGAGGATACGATGTCAGCCTCGTCACAATCCTCCGTTGACATAGAACATATGGAGAAGACAGGTAGCCCAATCTAACAAAGGAAATTGGGAGAATTTTTAAAAGAGTGCGCGAGAGCTAAAGCAGTGCTTCCTATACCAAAAATATATACAGAAAATTTCGGTGCTCTAAAGGAAATGCTTGAGGCGGTGCGCGAAACGGCAAACTATAACGCCACGAGGAAGAGAGCTGGCCGAATCATCTCCTTGCTGGAAAACGAAATCACAGATACCTTCCCATAATAACGGATGTCTCCCACGCAACAGATACTTGCAAGATGACATCTACAGATTGTGAGTTTTAGAATTAATAATGAAAATATAAAAATCATTAACATATACTTACAGCTCTCGCCGTACTAGAGAGATTTCGATCGTAGGTCGAAAACTGCCCAGCCTCTGAGACAATGATATGCGGCAAGGTTGGAATGTCACTTTGAGAAAAGAAGACCGCAATGGATCGGTGGAAAAGAAAAGGAGAGAGTAGCGTCCATACTGAGAAATACACTTGAAAAGAACAACCTTGTGGACGCATGACTGGAATATAGGGGGAATACACCCTCCTACACCTTTTATGGACCGTCACCGCACCATGAGAAATCGAGATTAGATAGATTTGATGTTAGAAGGAACCTTTTTAGAATAGTTAGTAACGTTTTTACAACCTCTTCCTTTTATGACCACGACGCCGTTTTTATGTTTCTAGACAGACCCAGTGTTTTTAAAAGAAAATATTTGTGAAGAATACCCTTAACGTTGTGGCACGACGAAGATTTCAAAATTTCTGTGAAAAACATTACTGACTATTTTATAAGCGTTGCTGAAGGACCAAGAGCCAACGCGTCTTTAATTTGGGAAAGCTTCAAGAACGAAATTAATATGACAGCCTCAAGGCATATAGTAGAAACGCGCAAGAAAGAAACAGCTGCTTTAAAAACAATTGAGAGCGCGATAGCAGCGTTACGGGAAAAAATTTCTCTACTAAAGACGAAGCAATGTCCCTCGCTCAATGCCGGGCAGACCTCGCGGGAGTCTATACTTGCGAGCAGACTGGCAGACAGTGAGCATTCGAGCATTTGGAACATCAACAGCAGAAAAAGAAGTCCCAGCTCTCCATCGAGCCTCTCCGGAGCGATACCGCTTAAATCGCATTGCCCACGGAGATTCCGTGATCGACGATGCAAAAGAACTCAGAAAATACTTGCGTGCGCATTTCTCCGAACTGTTTAAGTATAACAACAACCAAAGCCAGAGAATCGAAACAGATAGAGAACTAGGTATAGAGCTCCCCTCTTTAAGCGAAGAACTAAGTGAATATCTAGACCGAGAATTAAGCAAGGCAAGAGTTTACTGAGGCAGTAAAACAACAACGAACAGGAAGCTCCCCGAGTTTTGATGGGATCCCGGCGGAGTACTATCAAACTTTCTGGTATTCCATTTCTCCCCTTTTTCGAACTATGGTTGCCGCAGCCTTGGGAGAAGGAATACTTCCGAAAAACCTACGGATGGGAATAATGGTCCTTTTGCCTAAGAAGGGTGACCAGATGGAAATGAAAAACTGGCCGCCGATCACCCTACTTACGGCGGATTATAAAATATTATCCAAATGTATAACTAACAGGATACTAAAGGTCATTGAAAAATCACTCTCTCACTCGATTGGAGAGTTTTAAGGGGAAAACATCTATCCAAACAAGGTGAAAAATAGTAAATTGCTTAGCCGGAAATTTGACGACTCACGCAATGACGGCACTTCAACACTCTACCGCTTTTCTTCGCGGCTCAACAAGAGCTTTAAAATTTCATTTGGAATGGTCATCATTCCCTCCATCCCAACTTTGTCTTCAGCCCGCGCGAAATTGGAGGAATTGGCTGCATGCATCCGGAAAGCACTGCAATTTACTTGCGACTCAGATATTTAGCGAACTAATTGTCAAGGCAGAACGAAGACTCGGCCCTAGTTATTTTTTCAACACATTTTCTTAGTGAAGTAGCCGAAATCCCCGCAGGGAGCGTCACAGCAGCCTTGTTAACTAAAGATAAAGTGTGCACCAATCATGCAGAGGATACTTTCTACGCTTCTGCCCTTCAAGCATGGCACCTCGTATCCCCAAAACCAATTAACTACCCCAGCAGGAGGGAAGACCTACCATATGTCCCCTTAGAATCATATCTTCATCCGACGATTATTACGCAAGAAAAATTCCTGTGCAAGGCGCTGGAAGTTAATTTTGTAGGAGACCTAATTTCCCCGGAAGGCACCCCCAAAACTTTTGACAACCTCCAAACACAACCAATGACGACATCTGCGACGAGAAGGCTTCTTATAGAATATAAAAAATGTTATGAAACAATTAAAAACATCGCACAAATTCCAACTACCGGTGGAAGTTGCACGGAAGTGAAACTTTCATATAAAATTGACTCAAACCAAATAAATACCCCATATTTTAACACAACAGACATCCTCAGCCAATTAGATCAAAGTAAAAGCGCTATCTTCTCCGGAGATGTTAGAAAGCTTAAGGTCGTACTATTTAAAAACGATTTAGGGGCACCCTACCCAACAGGGAAGTCAACTGTTTTACCCGTTGTGACGCAGGACTGGAAGCAACTCCGCCAATCCCCGAACGATAGCAGTGATGCTGAGATTTTGTGGAAATTATGGCTCGATAGGCTTCTAACTCCGGTAACATTACATAAGTGGGGAAAGAGAGCTGACGGGAAATGCCCTTTGTGCGGAGAGATCGGTGATGTCCTACATATCATTTTCAAGTGCGTAACAGTGCAGCCAGCGTGGGGAAAAATCAAAGATTGGTGGAAGTGCATCATCGGGTCGGAAGGGATACTTAACGATGAATGTGATAGGTGAAAGAGACTAGTAAATTATTTAAGAAAGACAGCTATCGGAACTATATACAAAATAATGAAGAGCTGAAGACGTAGCTAACGTGCCGAATATAACAAACGTACTAATCAAAAGAATAAAGACCCACGTAACTTTAGAGTTTATTCAAAGAGGAGAGAACTTTCAAAATTTTCACTCACAAAGCAATAATAGCCATCTTTACGAACAAAATGTTAAAATTCCCAATTGATACGGGAGATTAAACTTAAAACGCGAATTCGTAGTACAAAATATTTAGGGTTAAAAGGTCTTTGTTTGTGCGGTCAGTAAAGAATATACATTGTAAAGCTTTAACACAGTGAGCGATACTCTTTTTAGGGGAAAAACTCTGATATAAAAACAATGTCTAACAAACCAAGATGGAAAAATAACATATGTATTAACTTGTAAAGTATTTTTATGAAACTTCCTAAAAAATTTGTCAAAATTATATGTATATGCTGTAAAACCTTTCAAAGTATGTAAAAAATTTAACTTTGTAACTTTTCTCTCTCAAAATGTAACCAATAAAGGGATACAATCGGTAAAGAAAACCTACCAAGCGCATATGAAATCGAAAAAAATTCTCTCTCTCTCTCTCCTCGGCGATATGGCAATCCTACCGTCATGGAAAGCAGCTCCGCCATACGCTCCTTCACGCCGTCGCCCCTTTTCGGCCTCACGATCACGTAAATCCGATTTACGCCTGAACAGCATCGGAGCAGCTTCTCCAGCAAAACCTTTCCCACGAACCCAGTCACTCCAGTCACCAAGACACTCTTCCCCCGGAACGCCTGGGACACGTTGGGACACTCGGACGACGACGACATGGAGCACGCTAAAAGCAAGAAGATGGCGGGTTTTGGATCGAGAGGCGAATGGCGCGGCGAGAGAGAGGGAACTTATATATCGCGTAGGCAGTACCTTTCCAGCCTTCCACCCTCCCCTTTCCCCTTCGCTCATCCGACCTCCCTCGCCCGTAGCCCATTCCTTCGATCCCGCAATCTGCTGTTCCCCATTCACACGACACACGTATTTCGTTGTTATCTCTCTCTCCTTCTCTCTCGACGCGTTTCGTTCGTAGAAGAGCACCTGATTTCCACGGCAAAGAGCCGAAAAGATATATTTGGCCCGTATGTGAGCGATCTTTGATCCTAGTTGCGGCGACCATCTCCAGCAGATAATGGACGACACTTGATTAAAGAGCAAAGTTTAAAATATGACCACACACCATTTTTAAGACAGCCATTCCCTATATTACAACATTGACAACTTTTAACGACCTACACCTTCAACATTCACTACAATTATGGACACTGCCTCTCTCCCTCTCCCTCCCACCCTATATAAAAAAATAATATATATACACTAGCGTAATTGCCCGTCAAATAAGACGGGTATGCGTGGATTAAGCATTTAATTTAAGGAACTTCCCATTCTTCCTACTTTTCTCTCTTCCTCTCTCCCATCCTTCCTCCCTCCCATCCTACTTCTCTCCCATCATCCCTACCTCCCATCCTCCCTCCCTCCCTCTCTCTCTCTATCGCTCTCTCTCTCTCTCCCTCTGTGCCTTCTCTCCTCCTAACCTAACATAATTAATATCAGTTAATCGTTTTAGAATATTGTGTTTCTCACAACGTATACTAATATTGACTATTTCCTTCTTATCATATATATCATGTATATTTTGTTTATTTATCTGTATTTTACGTTTATATTACTTAATATCTTTATATGTATATTTGTGACGGTATACAGCGATGCTGTATTTACGATGTTTCTTACTGTACTTACTGTTTTCTATGTTTAGTTTTAGTTTTTCGTTGTGATTTCCAATTTTTCACCTTAACTCCTTTCTCTCATATTTAAAATGAGACGAAGCTGTATTTTGAGTCATGGTGCTCTATCAGCTTACCTGAAACAAAAATCTAATTTTGAATTCCTTTGTTTCCGGTAAGATACGCGTCTGAATTATGTTAGGATTCTTGGGTCGATTTGATTTCGCCCAGAAGTCCTGCGTTCGCCTCTCGATGGCCGTGGAAAACCGTATCCTCTCTACCTTCCAAACTAGTGTTTCAATGATAAATTAGATAATTCAATCCGAGTTAAATTAATTCTCTTCGTGTAATTTTAAAATTTCGTTTTTTTTTTCATTTTTTGCAGAGATAATCTGGATGTGGCTTCAATGGCTGAAACCACGAAGAGGGCTATTTGCTTTCCCTCTTAATATACTAATTAATTCCGAGTATATAATTTCGCCTTATTTCTTATCTGATATAATAATTCCCGAGTGTCCTTTCCCGTCTATCTCCACTTTTTTTAAGCCACAGCTGTAATTTATTTCAGCAATTTCATCCATCTATATGTGATCGTAATTTATGATCTAGAACAAGGATCGCATGTGGCCTCCTAGATCATTTTCTGCAACTCTCAGCCCTTTTCGCAAAATTAGCTTAATGAGTGATTATTTGACCTTTAGCCATAATGCATAACTACGGCATGTTTTGACTGTAGCATTTCATTTAAAAATTAATCATAACAATATTTAAAGGGAGGAAGTTGTATAAATTCTATTTATTCGACGGCAGACGGACAACGTGGCACTTTCGTTTACTTCCCTCATACTAAGTAGTTTCCAAAATATTTAACTTTGAATCCATACATTAACACCATTTGGAAATGCTTCTTTAGAACGACTCTGTAGCAGTTTTATTCACTCTTATTAAACTACAGCGGCAATCCAATTATCCGAACTAATTGGGTCCATGGGTAGAAATGGAAAAAGAAAGGGCAAATATGGCTTTAAAAATAAACACAGGTTTTAGTAGTGCAGCTATGACAAAATTTCTCTATCACTGAAACTCGCAATGACATGATTTTAGCTACTGTGCAAATTTATTTATTTATTTTGCAACCATAAAAATGTTTTTTCTCTTTGAATAAAATTATAAAATCTTTATTTATTTAGCTATTTCAGTAAAATGTTGAATTAACAAAGTTCGAAAATCGAACAAGTATTTGTGCTGCTTTATTGGATATATCTTTGAAAAATAGAGGGGTAAAATTTTTCATTATATTGATGTACCATAATAGATTTAAAATAAATATTCACATTAGATTCAGATTTAATTCTTTATATAATTGCAGACCGTCGTATGAAAGGAATTCATAGTACTATTTTCTCTATATCAAACCTATATAATTTTCTCGGTTATGTAGCAAGTGTAATGCGACTGTCACCGCTCTTAAAATGCCGTTATAAAAGGGCGGGAGAATCGTGAACCATATGTGACTGAATACAATGCTATTTTTAACAAATGAACAGAGTTTCTTAGTCTTATCGTCAATTGTCTCCGTCAGTCCGCAAACACTCGAATATATCGTTTAAATGGCTTATTGTGGCAAAATTTAACGATTTCATGAGAATTTGCCTTGACAACCAGGCCATTGTCGAAATCGACTCCCCATTGTTGTCTCAATTCTCATATGAGAAATTTATACGTAAATACATTCCTTCCTGTCATATTGGAGGGCTTTTATGTACTAGTATAATGCTAAGCATTTTGGTATTGGGATAACGCTATACATAATTAAATGGGAAAACAAGATAATCGCTTATAGCTGAAAAACTTTCCATTCTTTTTTATCAAACTTTCAGGAATAACTTAGCAATGCCGATTTAAAAAAGCTTTCTGCTCGTTGTCTACATTAAAGTCATGTGATCGACTCCAAGAGCGGCGTTTATTTCATGCATTTGATTTATACGGGGAGGAGTGGAGCATAATAATAATTTGAAGTTTAAAATCACTTAAAGGCGCGGTACGAACTCAGGATTTTGACTGTTCAATGCTTCAAAAATAAATTTTCCTTTAAGAAAGGAGACAATATCTGTGTCAAGTAAGTGCAAAAATCTGTTTAGAATGGTAAAAAAATATTTTTTTAGGTTATAACAATGTGAAATTTAAGATACCATGACAGCTCCTATTGTCGCCAACTTTGATACGATTAAATTAACCGTTTCGAAGGCCTCACAGAATGTGTGTATATATATATATATATATATATATATATATATATATATATATATGCCATTTTTTCCTTAGCGTCCAAAAAAATGACATCAAATACTTGGAAAGCTTTGAAATGTGGACTTGGAGGAGAATGTTGAAGATAAAATGGACAGATAGGATGAAAAACGATGAAGAGAAGCAAATGATTATACAGACTATTAGAAAGAGGAAGGCAAACTGGGTTGGATATTACCTGAGGAGAGAGAGTATGATTAAAGATGAGTTAGAAGGAAAACTAAATGGGAAAAGGGAAAGAGGTAGGAAAAGGTTTCAACTGATAGACGATTTGAAAGGGAAAGAGAGTTATTAAGATATGAAGAGGACAGCAGATAATAGGAGTACATGGAGAACCAGGTTTAACCAAGAATAATCACGGACCTGCCTACGGACAGACTACCTATGATGATGATTATATATATATATATATATATATATATATATATATATATATATATATATATATATATATATATATATGGAAAGGAGGAAGAGAAAGAAGGAGTGAATGGGTGAGAGAAGACTGAATGGGAGGTGGAAAGAGATAGGGAATTGGACGTTGGAAGAATAAAGAGGATGTGAATGGTAGAGAGGGGGAGAGAATGAGTAAGAATGAATGGGAGGAAGAGAGAGAGATGGAGAATGGGAGGGAGAAAGAGATGGAGTGGAGTGGCAAGAGGAAGATTAAGAGGGAAAGTGAATGGGAGGTAGGAAGAGAGAAAGTTAGGGAAAATGTCTTAACTTTAATGAAGTACTTCATTTACGTAAACCCGTCACTTTTGATGGGCAGTTATGCACTATAGTATAAGGGAAATATTATTCGTAAGCCGTCATTTCTTCTGATGCTTCTCTGCTTATGTCGTTGCGTACCGCCTCAGCCACTGGAGATGCAAATGCGCCCTCCCCTATACAACTCTGCAATACTTATCCTCCAAGCGTTTCACAATGGCTCCTTCCTATGTCTAAATCCATGTCAAGACGTTTTTGCAGAGGTTTTTGCGCTTTCGACGCGGTTGCCGCATCGGAGACACGAATAATCCTCGTCAGTTTCCTGCAAAGGATTTTGTATGTCGACATTCGCACTATGTCTTACTTAGAGGAAGACTCAAATGAGGCAGACGACCGATTGATTGCGAAAGCAATGAGCCCAGATGAGTATGCTCCTCCTCCTCCTCCCAATAAGCATCCACTTTATCCTTGGAAGTTGGAAGCTCCTATAAAGATTTTATCATATTAATGGAAACGTTACGCCTAGATATTTAGAATAGAGGTAATATGCAACACAAAGTTTGACGTGTGCCTTTCCGAATTATTTTTTATAAAAATACTAGCATCAAAATATATTGGCTAGTCCACATTTCCCGAACAATCTGATTTGGAAAAACATACCAAGGATTGTAAATAATATATTTCTTCGTTCAAAAAACTAAAATACCAACCTAATATTATTTTCGAGTGTTACCTACAATCACATAGGTCACTTTTGACGGCCAAATACAGTAATAAACCGAATGACTCGCTTTGTCTCGTATCCGAGCTGGTAACCTAATTCCGGAGCAGTATAGATCCGTAATAAAATGGCACGCGAGTCCATAAAATGAAGTGTGTGTGTGTGTGACCGCTATTTCATGAGTTGAAATCGTTATAAAAGAAATGCAACAAACTAATTATTTCTAACAGCAGTTAGTGTACAATTAATGAAAATCTACCGTAATAGAGGTAAATGCAATATTTGTTTTCATTAAACTGCGAGTTTCATCAGGTCCAAAAAAGGATAACCGATCCGTCGAGCCACAGCTGATATAAACGAAAATAAAATCGGGAGACGTTTAACTCAAGTTATCCCAAAAGCGCATAATAATTGCAAGTTTACAAATGGGGCATTCAGCAGATCTTCCATTCTGCACAACTCAGCACGAGAGTAGTAATCGTTTTGGGAAGTCTGGCACAGCGATAGTGGCGCTACATGTCGGTAGAACTGTGAACTAAAGATAAACAAAAGCCTATCGGAATACCGTCTTAACAAAAGACGATCGTAATGCGCAATGATATGTTGGTATTTTGGGTGGCGGCGAATTCGAATCGAGTTAAAATTTTGCTGTTGGTATCTGTTACGACGGTGGATTCGAATTAAACTTTCTGGGTTGGTATCTGTTACAGCGGCACACTATATGTCTAATCTTTTCCTCCACCAAATGCGGTAAATAATTCAAAAATGTTTCTACAAACGTTATTTTTCCAGAACCACTTGGACCCGCACAGATGCAAGTAAATGGATGTTTCCACTTTACACTCATAATGCTTACTGAACAAAACGTACTTTGTCTTATCGTCTAGAGTCGTCAACAGTATTGTATGCTTACCACCTGGAGGAATTTTATTTTCAGGACATAACGGTAGATCGTTGTGTTTGTGGTGGAGTTCAGCCAGATATTCTAAATCTACGTCTAAAATGTAACCTTTTGAATGATAATCTGAAATAGAAGTTACGTTAAAATTTTGAATTTCTTCCCGATCAAGCCAACGAAACCCGCTATGGGGCATGTAATTACTCATTACCCAGCCATAGAGGTTGTTAGCATCTAAATAAGCAATATCGCGACATTCAATCTCTGGATTCAAATTATCTATTTACTTGTTATTTGCCTCAAAATATCATTTCATGCACTAACTGATTCCACCACGAATACCCTTCTCTACAATAAAAGTCATAGCCATTCATCAGTTTAAGGTTATTTTTTTAATATTTCAACATGGCGTCGAACGCAAGACCTGGTGCGGTGAAGTACCATGCTGGTTCTTATTTATGTTTTCACACATACTTCCCTAAAATTTTCAAAAATGTCAGCTAACAACAAAACGTCATTCTTCAGGTAAAGATCGCTATATTCATCTAGAGTCTAACGATAAAAATCGTTCCAAATTTTCTTTGCGTAGTCATAGTCCTCGTCTTTGATGTGTTCCTGAGTCAACTCACTGTAAAATACCTATTTGGGCGATAAGCACACATCGTTCAATTTGTCCAAGCATTCTACGTATTCGTGCGGAAAAACACCTTTACGAGTGACTAAGTCCAGTTTTTCTCCAAAAATCTTTCAAGTTTGCTCGAATTTATCTTGGGGAGATTTTAAACTAATTTTTGGAGAAAGAAGCCATGAATCGAAATTTATCGAGGAACCTGATGGAAAAGTTCTCACACTTTTGAAAAGGAAATATATTTTTCCTCCGAATTGAGGATGCAATGTATTTTCTTTTCGTCATAACCTAACTGAGGGATGATCAGGTGGGAGTCGTAACCAGATAGGTTGTGGATGAAAACGGGGAGAAAATTTGGCATTTTGAAATTTAGATTACAATTTGAATGAACAGGTCCTCGATACATACCTATGTGGTGACAGTGATCTCTCACGTGATCATCACCTAATTTCTCCCCACAAATGCGACCAACGGTTGTCGTTTTGAATGCATCCTGTTCCTCCGGGGTCATCGCAACCATAGGGGTCACGTTTTTGTACACTCTGCATATGAGCTCTGCGACCTCTTTAAATTCTTAACGAACACATCGGCGGCATCCGCGCCACGATTGAGAACGGGATCAAAAATCTCTCCCGTGGAGGATACCAAAACAAAACAAAAAGACATGACCTCATGCTTTTGGGTAGATATCGAGTAGGAATGATCAAGAGGGCTACTGCAACTGGCAAATTTTGGAAGGATGCATTCGAAATCTGCGTACACCACAAAAGGAACTCCCATCACGTGACCAAAATTTCTGAATTTTAACCACTTGTCTTCGTCTGTGGGGAACACTATTTTCGAGGAAGCATTGATGTTGCATTCCCGTTAATGTTCCACGAGCCTTCTTCATCGTGATAATGCACAAAACATAATCTGCAAGTGTACCTTTTACCCTTATGTTTTGTTAACGTATCAATCTCTCGAAATTTCTTTTGTAACAATAATGGCTGTTGGGGCCTTTCGTTAATAGCAAAAAGGTCCGGGTGGTTATCGAGTTCCTCATCCACAACTTTGATAGGGTACACATTATTTTTAGATCAAGACCGAAAACATTAAACGAAAACTTATTTACTTTTTCAAATTTTGGAATGAGATTGAGTCCCACGGGATTACTGATGCAATCCTAATCGTGCTCTTTTCTAAATTCCTCGTTGTTGTATTTGGGGCGCGTTGAGGATGTTCTTGAACATTTTCTGCCTAAATCGCGTACTTAAAAGGGATCGCTATTCTTGATATTTATTACCGATTTTGTTAAATTAATTTTTGGTGGAAACTCAATAAAAGAGGACCCTCTCAAAGGTGTGTACTTATTGATCCTCAATTCGAACCCAAGAATCTCGGATAACGACCGACCGAAAACTTTTGCTTGCTGCTTAGACTTTTTCTTCAAGATTTTTCCAAAAATTTCATCAATATCATTAGCCTGAAGGGCTCTAACATTTTTCGTTTTGAACACTTTCTCACTCGATTCATTCTCCTTTTTAAACGTAGCTTTTAAAATTATATTAATTTTCAGAGCCGTATTTGCCAACTGTTCCCAAATTTTACCTATCAAAATCTATCTAATACTATCTAAAAACGTAATAATGTCTCTATTCACCCCATCTCGACTCACCCAAAATGTCTTCAAACGATTCCTCACTGCCGATTGAATTTCTACAACTCGGTTTTCACCTCTCTGTATTATATGCTGCATATGCATGTCACTCATTTGATGCGCTACGAGATAACGTGGGTTAAAATATACGAAACACACCTCAAAAAGGGTTTCCATCCCAACCGTTTAAAAAACAATAAAAGAAATTAAAAAATGAAGAATGTGTGTGTGTGTATGTATATATGTGTGTATATATATATATATATATATATATATATATATATATATGCCGGTTTGGAAAAAGGAGGTTAAATTGATACACTTAGTATCTGAAAAAATAAAAATATCAATTTCAATACTCATACAATTACAATCCCCATTCATATATCAACTACATAATCTCAAAAGTCTTATACTAAATAATTTAACATTACAATAGAAACAATAATATGTAGAATCTTCTACAATTTCAACATGACTATATTTTACAATTATATTTGTATAGAATACTGAAATGTTATACTGCTCAATGAAATTGAAAGAAGAGAACTGGGATGTTTCTATCTGAAATACATTGACTGCAGCAATATTTTGCCATAGAAATATTATCACTAATTTTTTTCGTAAAGGAAAAATCACTATCACTTCTATCGCCATCACTTATGTCACTGCTATAACTAAAATCGTCAACTATAAAATCTTGAGAGGTTACATTTACCCTTCATTAAACACATTTTTCAAGGATGTTATAATTTTCAGAAATTATGAAATAAGCTCAATTTAAAAGAATTCTTCCACAACGATTGAGTATTTTGAATGAAAATATGCTTACCAGATGACGTAGAAAAGTGTCACAGGATTTGCTGATTTCAAATCGATGCTGAGGATATTCTTCGGAACCGCTCTTAATTGTGAATACTGCTGCAGCGAAATATATGACACGAAATACGATGTTGAGAAAATGTCACGTCGAGGTGAAGACTTGAAGCGTTATGAAAAGAGAGGGTTGCGAGACACGGTGAAACAATACAATAGCAAATAAACAAAAACTCCTTCACCGTAAAAAGGAAGAGAATACTCACACTCACGCTGCAGGTTACTGGTAAACACCGTCGCAGGACCTAAGTCAAAAGGAGAGACACGCACACGCAGAAACATGCAAAATCCACTCACACAGTAAACTCTTACCAAAAATAAAACTAGACACCGATGTTTCGACAGCTAAGCTGTCATCTTCACCCTTAAGTGCCACGGTGTTTACCAGCAACCTGCAGCGTGAGTGTATTCTCTTCCTTTTTACGGTGAAGGAGTTTTTGTTTATTTACTATCGAAGAGTTATGGCGTGGTGCATATACTCTTTCTTCAAATCGCAAAATGGAAAAGTGTTGACGTGATACTTTTGCTCACATCCGGTAAAAGCACAACCTCAATATTTTGTAATTTTGTACTGTTCACGTCCGGTTCTTACTTGGCATTCTGATCGCTGACTCAAGATCACTACGCAGTCTCGCTGGGGGGTGGACGCGCAACCTCAGCATTTTTGTAAACTTGCAGTTAGAATGATTCATTCAGATTTGAGACTCGATAGAGGACGGACGTGTGCATAAAGTGAGTTTCTCAAACAAAAACGCATCCAGATATTCGACGCATCAGATCGCTCTACAAAGGTAATTTAATTTAAATTAAAAATTATTAGTATATTATAAATCTAAACAATTATTGATTTGAAAATAATTACTTTTCAGTTATGGACTTAAAACAAACTTGCAAATATACATAAAGTTGGGTCGGCTATTTGGACCTGTCATGAACATGGGTGGAAGAGTATGAAATTGGCGGATTATATTGAATTGTAACATCCACGTGATATTCATCATATATTACATAAATTTCCTGAATTATAAGAATTAGAAAATTTGTAACGGAGGGAACGATATTTTAGTGCCTTGAACACTAAAATAAAGGAGATATTAATTTCGATGGACCGCCTCATTTGAAAAAAGGTTGTTATTTGTGTTGTGGATATTTATAACTTGATAAAGGTTGTATTTTATTGTAAATAAAAACTTGACCAGCCTGCTCAATATTTCGTTTCATTTTGACGTATTTAAATTCGCCGCCGTAACAAACACCAACCCAGAAAGTTAAATTCGAGAGGCGTTTTCGCACCACGGGCTACGCGCGTCAACCCCTCCCTCTGATCGCTCCACGTAGGACGCGCCTTCATTTATTCTCGCCATTTTCGGTAAAGTCGTTTAAAATGAGAAGTACTTGTGTAATATTTGCAGACCAACTATACATTTTCTAAACCTACTCGCGAACTGTTTTTATTTGTTTTACTTTTTAAACGGGTAGAAATTTTCCAACACTATCAAATGACATACTACGTAAAAATACCGCGCGATTTTTTTAAGGATTAAAGTCTGATGCGAAACTTCGAACCATATGAGACATTAAATGCGGCCCTGCGAAACAATCGCGACTTTAAATGCGACCCGCATTTAAACTCTCCATCATCAACCACATTGCCCACGGCAAATACTCTCCAGTCCCCCTTTCGGTGAAGAGTCTGCCGGTGCAGCGCGCCAAAGCATTTATAAATTATAGATTAATACGTCCATCCAAAACAGTTTTTCCACTCAAATAACGCGATCCGCCGCAACTAGAGAAGCACTGTGTAAAAGATACGCGTGAGAGTCATCTACGCAGTATTTTTTCCGTGCGTTATTTCAGAACCGAGTCAGAACGATCGAATCAACGTCGGCGTTACTTCGAATATGGGTAGTCATTTTTGAATTACGTTTACACAAATCAACGCTCACCGAAGCGAAGTTAAACCGAAGACACACTGATAATACTTTTGATGAAATTTTAATAACGTAGTTAACAGGTAATGGATCAGTTTCGTTCTATAAACACTCGGGAACAAAAGCTAAAGTTAATTTGTCAATGATGTGTGTGTGCCGCATAAACAGGTTGACCGAAATTTAGAGTAAATTTTCATCACAGTTTGACGATATGAACATTTTTGTAAAATCGCTCGATTACCTACTATCCAAATTTCTTTCTTTGTTCTATAGCTGAGACAGGGTCAAAACGGGCTTAATGCATAGATACGTATGAAAAAGGATCAAAAGATCGGGTAGTTCTTAAATTGCTATGCCCGAAACTTTTATGAGAAAAATGGAATATCACGGTCCAGGCAATACTGGACCGCAGCGTTTGAGAAACGCTGCTCTCTCCGAATAAAGTTTTTAATGCCTGCCTCACGGATCATACAAGAGCATGGGTGAGAAAATATGTATCTTTATTTGTTGTTTACCGACGGAATTATTGTAGTGATCGATGTAAAGCAAATCTGTGATATTATGCTTGGGATATTCTCTAATTTTTATCTCCCAAGCTATTAGCTCTAATTATGTGGTCTCGACGTTTCTGTGGTAAATATTATCCTCTATCCGAATAAATATTTAATCTTACAGGTCATAAAAGAGCTATGGAGAGGAAAATATGGTATTTAATTGCTGCTTGACGGATGCCATTTAACGAGATACGAGTATAAGTTTATTCAAGTGCTTATATAAGTTGAAAGTTATAATTGACGAATGCAGTTAAAAATTAGAATTTGCCGATAAATTTTTAATAAGGATCACTAATACTTAGTTTAATTAAAATTCGCCCAGAAATTACGAAGATTAAACATTCGGACGGACGGACGGACGATACGTACCGATAAGGCGTTCCACCACGACCGCTTCGTTGGCAAAAAACGCCTAAAAAGTATACAATCAATATAAAATTCGCACAATTGAATGTTCAAAGTTAAAATACATAGTTTTAGGTAAAAGGTGATAGCAAAAAATATTAATGAAGACTTATTAGTTAAACATTGCACTAAAACGTTTGTATGTCTGACATTATTTTTACTTTATGGAACACTAAATAATTGGCTGGGCTTGGCACCGCGTTTAGATTTTCGAATTTTTCATGTACATATCACTTGATGATACTTTCATCCAAACTCAAGGTACTCTCAAGGTAAATGGCCAATATTCCTTTTTAATTGGTATAACAAATTAAATATATACCCAAATTTGATACCTCCCTCCCCACCCCGAGAAATCAAAGTTCTGACACCGAGGTGCATATTCTCAATGTCTCTTGAGTATGTGAACCAAGTTTTAAGTCTCCACGTTTCTTGGTTCAATTGGTTGCTGAGATATCTTCAAAGAGAGTGTTTTTCGCCCAATTCGCCGTAGTATAATCGTATACTAATGTATCTGCTTTGAAATCAGAAAATTATTTTTGCTTATATTGTGGTAGCCTTGTTTTTTAGATCCGTCCTAAATATATTCATTTCGTTCTGCCATTCTATACTCGCCCTACAAACGAAATTTCTTTGAAATCGGTTCAGTCAATACATTCGAAATTCATAGTTACAGAAAAATTCTAACCTTGATATTGTGGTAGCCCTGTTTAGTCAACCCAGGTAAAATATGCTTTTCGGTTATTTATTTATATGAAGATTATATATACCATATTTGTTTAAAATCCCTTAACCCAGTTCTCTATAAATGCGTGTAAAAATATTATTTTCATTGTGGTAGCCCTGCTCTTAAGCTCCACTTTAAACAATTTGATTTCGTTATGGTATTTTGTACAAATCTTATATAAAAAATTTAGTTGAAATCCGTTGAGTCAATTCCTTCCAAATTTATAATTACTGAAAGAGTTTAATTTGTAATTGTGGCACCCCTGTTTGGTTGATCCCGCCAAAATATGCTATTATGGGATTTTATATATGTATGTATTATAATTTGGTTAAAATTGATGCGGACAGTTCAACACAAATACTTGTAAAAATAAAATATTTATTACTTACATTGTGCTTTCTATGTCCATACTACAAATCTTGATTTTGTTTTTTTTTTATGTTGCACATTTCCTTCATTAAAATTTCGTTAAGATCCTCTAGGCCAATTCCTTCCAAAAGCATAATTGCCGAAAAGTTTTATTTTGCAACTGTGGCACCTCTGCTTAGTCAATCCTGTCCATATATGTCATTTTGGTAATGTAATTACGTGAATATTCTATGTAGTACCTACCAAATTCGGTTGAAATCGGTTCAGCCAGTTCTTCCCTGATACATGCATACGTGGTTAAATTTCTAATTATCACTCGATGGTAGAGGAAAAGCAAAATACGTTCGCGCCTTTTATTTACGGCTCGAAAATGTACGCCACTAAAACATTGATGTTAGTGAAGGTTTCATCAAAATCGGTAAATTCGTTGCCGAGACATAGGTATTAAAGATACCGAAATTTGGACCTGCCCTTACATTATGTCCTTTCGACCCTGTGGACCGATTTTATCCATTTTAGGCTCGAAAACGTGTCTCATCAAAACATTGATATTGGAGGCGCATTAATCAAAATCGGGCAATTGGTTGCTGAGATATCATCAAAAACCGAAATTAGGATCGACCCCTCGAACTCGTGAAAATTGGATCGGCCCTT
Organism: Tanypteryx hageni; assembly: GCA_028673005.1. Lineage (NCBI taxonomy): Eukaryota > Metazoa > Arthropoda > Insecta > Odonata > Petaluridae > Tanypteryx > Tanypteryx hageni. Next base: position 241,608,050 of record CM054113.1, on the reverse strand, counting down.
ACATTACGATCCTTGACCCCATTCACCGATTTTATCCATTTTAGGCTCGAAAATGTCTCTCATCAAAACATTAATATTGGTGGACAATTCGCCAAAATCGGTCAATTGCCTGCTGAGATAACTTTTTTGAAAAACGACATTTGGCCCGACAATAGGGACCCGTGGGCCGATTTGAATTATTTTTGGCACTGCAACTCTCATGATCAACCTGAAGTTGCTCCCAAAATTTTGAAGCGTCTACATTTACTTTCTGAAGAGTTACGACTGCTACAGACACACAGACAGATTCTTTTATTATAGATTCAATGATGTAAATTTTAGATTCATTGTTTACTTTTGAATGCATACAAAACGTGATTTCATTCGAATAAAATTAGATGAATTTAATTTTTCTGTTTTAGTCAAGGGGGGGCAAGTCTTGAAATTTTTTTACTCATTACCGATCAACTATTCTCGTTAGGATGACGTCAGTCGATGACACTAAGACATTATGAGCGAGTCTAGCAAATTATCGTTAATAACAACATTATTGCTACGATATATTATCATCGAACGCGTAAACGACGAACAATGATTTACTTGTGGGAGCCGCTGCAGAGGAATGGAGGGTAATAGGGACAGGGCCGCCGGTGTGGGGGGCAAGATGGACTCCCCAGGCAGGGTAGGCTCAGTCCGTCTCGCCTAAACCAGTCATCAGGCAGGATGGACTCTAAGGCGGCACCTTGGACTCTATAGAGTCCGTCATGCCTGGGTTAGGCAGGGTGGACTCTGTTAAATATATATTTTGATTTGTCAAAGTTTCCGTGTATATTTTGATTTTAACGAGCATCTCAAGATTTCTCGACAAATATACAATAACAAAATTTTGATAGTTTTTCAATTTATAAACTATTATTACAAACAAATAAGAATTGAACAAAACGACTTCATGTTAAATAATAATTGATTATATATTAATACAGATTGTAAAAATTGTTTGTATTGTTTTTTCTTTTTTCATTGAAAAATATTATAGGAAGCGTAAACAATTCAAAGATTTATCGCACATACCCTTTTTTGACAAAAGATTTCCAAAAATTGAAGCTTTTCACCAATTTTCAGTTGATGTTATACTATTAAAAGGTGCTTTTTGCTAATTATAGCTTTTATGTAATTTTTTCTGTTGATTCGTCAATATTAATTTGTAATAATATAATAAAAGAATATATCTACAAATGTTAATGATGAACTTGAAAAAAATCTTTTTAAATTTTTGTTTTTTTCATGTGAGGCTTTATTTTAGGTTATTAAGTTCACGAATGGTTTTTTACAAATTTATGATGCCAAAACCAATTATTCTCTTTCGTAGTCGACGAGTCAACTATTCTTAGATTTGTGTGAGAAACGTTTTAATACATCACTTTTAGACGCGCTTCGCTTGGAAGCTAACAAGATGGAAAAGTATACTCCACAAATGGAATACACGGAGATTTCAAAGTCAATGTTTATAACAAATACGTATAAAGCGGTATCGAAAAATAAGGCGCTTCGTGAATTTTTATCTCTGTAACTATAAGTCGTAATTATGTTGACTCGCGGACTTTTACGTGGTAAATAATGTCCTTGATCCGAATAATGTGTTTAATGTACAAACTCACCGATTAGCGCGCTTGAAGCGCAGTAATAATCAACATTACATACATTTTTTTGAGCAAAGCAAATTCGATGATGGACGCTTAAAAATCAGTTGTGCGCAAAATTACACGCGATCCGGACTCAACTTGAAAGAAGATACATTCGATAATTGAAAACAGTTAAAAAAACTTCGCGATCTGAATAATACGCATCAAACGAAATTGTCCTTAAAACTGCATGCAACGTTTCTTATTTAACTTGAAAGAAAAAACATTCCATAATGGAAAGCAATAAAAAAATCTGGAAAACCCTTACGAATAAATAGGTTTATTGGCGTGCTTGGATTATTACGTAATCGTATGCTTAAATAGTGGATTGGCATGAATGATGGTTCCGTATAGTGTATTTTGTAGAATAAAAAGTATTAATGCTATTCTATTACAGGAAAAATTACTATTTTCCGGGCTAAAACCAATTATTTGGGCTAATACCGCCCGGATTACTATTTACTCTCAGACAAAAATGAGAAAACATCTGTAAATTTTATATGCTTCCTAATTTTTTAAAATTCTTATTTGTAATAGAAACTTGAATGTATGGGCCTTCACTTGGTGGTATACTATTTTAAGAAAACACGAGAAAATTAACTTTTACGTTGGACAGACTGGGAGCATTACGTGCAAAGAACATTTGAAGGGCTTCCAGAATAACTCAACCTCCAACTGCCACTTTGCCAAACATTTGTTAATTTGTAAACATAGTAGTAGTTTAAATATGAAAATTTATCGTTTTGACGGAAAAGGACTCGAACTTAACGCTTTAGAGTAATTAGAAATTTTAAAATTTAACAAAGATAACGATGTTAAATGAGTATTTGCACCCTTCTTTCTTATTGGCCGCCGTTAATCAGAATCGCATCACACACCCTCCCCTCCCCACCTCTTGCCAATAGTGTCCTCCTCATCCCTTCTTTTCAAGACTGCCTTATCTCTCCCCCTCTCCCGTGCCTAACCTATATATGGCGTGGTTTTGGTCCCTTTGTCACCTGATGGTGATGCTAAGCGTCGAAACCAGGGTCGTGATTTTCTCTAAATAAAAACTTTGGTGCTATGAAAGTAAATTTTCTCGTGTTTTTTTTTGTATTTGTAATAGGTTTCAAAAATAAATTTAAAAACCATCAAATCAAAATTTCGTCGTTGAATATTTCTCAAGAAATTTTGATATGCTCGTTAAAATCAAAATATACACTAAAACTTTGATAAATCAAGATATATATCTCATAGAGTCCGCCCTGCCTAGCGCAGACAAGACGGTCCAAGATGCCGTCTAGAGTCCATCCTGCCTGATGACAGGTTTAAGCGAGACGGACTCTGCATTCTACTTAGGTGAGATGGACACCGGCGCAAGGCAGTTTGGCTCCCTTGGCAAACTTTTTTTTGGCGCCCTACTCCAATTTAAATGATACTAAAAATCTAATAGATAAAAATTATTTTTAATAGTAATTACACAAAGGCGTTTATAAGCACCGGTATTACATAAATATAATATTAATAAAATATCGTTTTTTATTATTAAATAATGTTTATCATAATTACAACAAATCTGATGTGGCCACTACATGGCTTTCTCCATATCTGTAATGTTTCTAAAAATTCCAAATACGTTACATAATAATAAATATTTTAAGAAACTGCGAGAAAATTTTAGACTTTACAAAGAACAGTAATTAACTCAAACCATAGCCTTCTGATATTGGATATAGCCACAAAGCTCCAACAATTAAGAAAAGAAAAAGGAGCGTTATTAAGACGTAACTAAGCGTCAATTGTTAACAATAGCCGTCGGTAGGTGGCGTGGTGGTGGCAGCTAAAAATATAAGATATCTCTTAAACAATGACATATATGGAAAAATGTTTCAAACAAAGGTTGTAGAAAATTAAATTTCCTACAACATGTATTCCAGTACATGTTTACATTTATCAAATATTGAAGCAAATATTTCAAAATAACGGATGTGACAAGATTAAACACCCACTTCCGGTTGACCGATATTTACCAAAAACTAGTCAGTTCTTGTGACTTTTATTAAAATGACAAATATAAGTGGTCATAGTTGTTTTCACCGCATTTGAACATTAACGTCTAATATCTTTTATAATGGAAACTATAATTCGTAGGTTCGAGTATTTCGAAACATGTAGCAAATTATACACATAAAAAAAGGAAATTTTGAAAAACTTCAACAATGCGACCGCTAAAAATTCGCAATTTTTGAACATTTTTTTAAGGTTTATGTATTTCCGAATGTGCTACATAGCTGAAATTGTTTTTACTGGTAGACTGTAAAAAAAACGAAATAAGGATTATAGAAATTTTGATATTTTAATTTGTTTGGCTGTTAAAAATTCTTAAATTTTGAACAAATAGGTAAATGTTTAGGTCCTTCGGGGCAAGCTAGGAAGCTGAATTTTTAAAGTTATGTATAGCTTAGTGCAATGAAACTAGCAAACATTTGAAAATCTTCAACAAAGTGTTATTGCGGCCGTATTAAAGTTTTTAAATTTAAACAATTAAATAATTATTATCTCACTTCTAGATGTGCTACAACTTCAAATTTGACAAAATTGTATGGAATTATAGTCCATTTCAGGAGTTCGTGCGGGTGAGGCGTGTCTACAGTTTGACCCGTGGGGTGAGGGGAATAAAATGCCAGCCAATAAGAAGAGGTCGTAAATTTCCCTCTCCGCTCAAAATTTCTTGACGAGTGCCGTTGACACGATTGCTGACAATTTCCTCGATCAGTGCTTCAGTAACACTTGTGCTTCGTGCTTCCGTGGGGGTTTCTTGGCGAATGTTTTTGAGCAGTTCGGTTTATATATTTTCTTTTTTCATTTGTTGTATCCGTAGATTACATAGTCATATATTTTACAGATTATTTTCCATTCCATATATTTTAATCACACAAAATGTCATCCAAATGCCTACCCCAAAATTCTAAATAAGTTAATAAAGGATGGCCAGAATTAACTTCTAAATTGCTGAGAAAAATGTCGGCGAGGAGAGGGGAAGGGGGAGACCCGATCGCGAGACCATCCGTTTGTTTATAGAAATTATTGTGAAAAAGAAAACATTTTACTCAGAATACGCTTCAAGTAGGTTAGAAAATTCAGTTATCAAAAATGGATTTACACCTGCTTTGGAAAGCATACCTACAACCAAATATACGGTTTCTTTAGGCACTTTTGAATTATTTTTGGCACTGTAACTCCCATGATCAACCTGAAACAGCTGGCAAATTTTGAAGATCCTACTTTTATTTTTTGAAGAGTTACTACTGCCACAAACACACACACACAGACAGCTTCTTTTATTATTATAAATTCCTTTGAACTCAATGGTGACGTTTAGAAATTTTTACGATTTGCAGTTAAGGGTTGAAAAGCATGGACAATTATTTGAAACGAGAAAAATCACCAACAGTTAAATACTTCATGACAAATTAATGAAGCAGATAGACTTAAATTAAATGGAGTAAGATGTAGAGACAATATAAAGAAGAATACTTGTCCTACGGCTTTTCGTGGTTTGGGGGGACATTATAGCCAAGAACTTTGTGTGTACTTTGTAGAGAAATTTTGTCAAACGAAGCAATTGTACCAGGCAAATTAATGCGGCATCTTTCAACTAAACACCCCTCTTACATTAATAAGGATATCAGTCATTTCAAACGATTGCAGGGGAAGAAATTAGACCCAAGTGCATTAATGACAACGTGTGAAAGTTTCAGGCAAAGCATAAGCGGACAGTTGCAATGTAGCTAAATTAATTGCCATAGATAAGAAGGCACACACCGTCGGAGAAAAACTCGTTTTACCTGCGTGCAAAGAAATCGTGCGGGTAATGGCAGGGGTTGAGGCAGAGAAGGCAACAACCAAAGTACCACTTTCAGCCAACACCATGATGACATGTCGGTTGGCATAGAAGCAACTTTGAGGGAGAAATTACGAGTGTCTGGGAAATTTTACCTCCAATTTGATGACATAGGAAACTGTGCTCAACTTATGGGCATTGTGCGTTTTGTTGATTAGGGAACCATTAAAGATCATTATCTTGTCTATAAATAACTTCCTCAACGGACAACGGATAATGAAATATTTCTTACTAACCCGGAAGTACTCACGCACATTATTGTAACGTAAGAGGTCGCGCGGGATGTCTCTGACACCCCACGGATATTTTCGTTTAAAAAATTATTAATTTTCGTTTTTAAACACATTTCTCAATTTTGCTGTATTTTCGATTAATTGAAATTTATATTAAGATGTCAATTGTTGAACAAAACCGAGAGAAAATTAAAAATTGTGGAAACAACGTTTGTTCTTGCTTCTATGAAATTCTATATTTTGTAATAAGTAAAGTAACTGTGAAATAGTGATCCGAGATCATAAAAAACAACGCCAACTACGCAAATAGCAACAATAATTTCACAATAAAACGTATAAATCACTCGCAAAACAAAAAAACTTTTCCGCACAATGTTCTGTCGCACCGTCTAATAAAAACGACCAAACTCAAAGGATAACCATAGGATACTCAAGTTTTGTTTAGGCGAAAGTGGTTGATGGCACGTGCCACTCCAGCTACTGAAGGGGTTCCATCACGCTTCACGCAAAATACTTCACCCGCGGGAAGTTTCACCCACAGACACTTCTCCCACGGGTCATTTCACTCCAAGCACTTCACCCACGAAACGTTTCAACGTAAACAATTCACAGAAACGGAAAGAGGAAGAAAACTGTTATTATTAAATGGACTATTTTACCGAAGCTAAGGTAGTTGAAATTACGAACTTATAAAAATTCATTTTATTAAAGTTGCTGTCTATTGACCGTCGAAATTACAAATACAAAGCGTATTCTTCCACAAAATAATAAGCCTATAAAAATTCTATTCTTAAATAGTCTGTTGGATGTCGAAATTACAATAACAAAGCGTATTCTTTTCCAAAAACAATATTCATGAGTGTAAGTAACATTAAAACGTTAAGAACATTACGTTGAATTCTCGCTTGAAATAATTGCTTTTCCCTATAGCTCTCTCCTTCTCTAATTCCGCTCAGTTGCCAAATTTGTTTTGTTTGGGTGATATTGTCGTTTAAGTAAAATGACGCTTAATCGCAATATGTTTTACGTAGTATTTTTAAAGCCAAATTTATGTAAAATGTTTCTGACTTCATATATTTTCGGTCGCGCATTTAAATTTATAATAATAAATAAGTATTACGCAAATTAACATATAAATGTAGAATCGTAATATAAAATCAATGAATAAATAAAAACAATCAGATTACACGAAAATTAGTAATCGAATCTGGAACAAAATCAAAAGATCATTCTAAAAAGAATTACGTGTATTATTCTCATTGAAATGTCATATCCTTAAACCATTAAATAAAACATAACAACAATTGGTTTTCTTTCATTTCTAATTTCATCCTTTAAGGGCATAAGGAAAGAATGGACGAAATGACGTATGGGTGAATGTCTGTGCTTGCGAAACACTATGTCAAATGTATTTTTAATTAAATGTTTGTGCTTGTGAAACACAATGTCAAATGTATTATTAATAAATCATTTCATTCTGTGATATGATATAGAAAGTTCATTCCTCTAAATATAAGTTTCTATATTGTACTTCACTTTATTAAAAAAATAAAGAGTATTATATTAAAGATAAGAGGATGATGTTACGTTAAAAACGCTATTTCCATCCTACACTTACTATTGAGCGTTTCACGTCGACCGTGCACTACGAGTTCATATGGGAGAATCGCCATCCCATGTTATTTCCCTATACTGCAAATTCTCGGCGTTGCCAATTCGTGCAAAATCCAGATTTTCGTCATTTATGGCATAATTAATTACCTAAGAAAAGATGGGAAATTGTCTAAATGAGTAATAAAATAAACTAAATAGGTACTTTTTCTGCCGAAAAATCGCCATTTTTGCAGGGTTAAACAATAGTTCCCGCGTCTTCATCGAAACTTCCGAGTTTCTTCCGACGCATTCATATTTGAACGGCCAAATCTCGCAGTCTATTTGCTGAAATCACACGAAAAAAATTTCTGTAGCTTTCGCAAGTGTTCCATAAGTCACATATATAAAGGAACGTTGTTGTTAAAAATTAAATAAAACCGAACGAGGCTCTCACATTCTGCATTAGTGCACGAAATATTCACTCTCTTGCTAACTTACGTACTATTAGGAATAGGCGGCTATTAGATGTGGATGAAATGGTGTAGGAAAAGATTAAAGTTATTTTTAAATGTGGAATTAACTCAATATTTTCATTGGTTTTCGAGATATGAAATTTTACATTTGAGCGCGTGAAACTTCTGACGCCTCGTCGGAACTTTTTCGCGTGCCACGAAACGTAGGCCAAAGAGACTAAAATTTCTCTTTTCACACCTTCTATTTGGGGAATGATATATGTGACGATAACAATATCAATTTATCTCTTTATTTTATGAATTGAATTTGTTTTAACGGTATTAATAAAAATTTCTGCTATTGATATAGTAAACAAGTGGAGGTGTACACGGATTTCCCGTGGTACAGAAGTGCTTTTTGTCAAATTCGCCGTAGTATAATCGTATACTAATGTATTTGCTTTGAAACCAGAAAATTATGTTTCCTTATGTGGCGCTCTAAACATGTCCATTTCATTTTGCCATTCTTTACTCGCCCTACAAACAAAATTCTAACATTGATATTGTGTTAGCCCTGTTTAGTCGACCCGGTTGAAATATGCTATTTTGGTTATTTATTTATATAAAGATTACATATACCATATTGGGTTAAAATTAGGGTTACCATCCGTCCTCTTTTACCTGGATTTGTTCGGATTTTTTGTCAAATTTCTGTCCGGGCGGATTTTTATAAAATTGTTGAAATGTCCGGATTTTTACTTCCTGCGACATTTTGTTTTAAGCAAGCACAACGAAGAATGCTGAATTACGTTACCTGATATCTCTTTCGGATACAGAGAGACGATTGGTCAATTCAAATTTTTCGCGGGAGCCAAGCAGGTGTGGAAGACCCTGACGACGCTATCTTCATTACAGAATTCAGTCATATATAAATAGATATTTGTAGTGGTATAACCTGCCAGGTGTTTCAGGACCCTGTTTCCTCGAACAATACAACAACATGGAAATGTGGACTTGAGCCACTGAGAAAAGAATTGATCCATAGTTGTGTTCTGTTGACTAATTTCGAAATATTTAGCAGAAGACCAACCAATACACTAATACATTTAGTACTGAAGTTCAGCTTTGTTTAAAACCACAGTTCTTCACTGTAAATACGAAAATATTTATTTTTCACTTTTATAGTTCTAGACAATACGATTTTATGATTCATTACTTAGATATAATATAACATTGGTTATGATTATTTCATATACGAAAATTAATATTATTAAAGACTATCATTCCTTTAAAAATGCCTAAAAGGAAGTGCACATTCACAAAAGAGATGAAAAATAAATTTCCGTGTTTTTCACCTGGCCAAGTTGAATGGGAAGCTGAGTGTAAAGTATGCAGAATGGGGACATATGTTTCAGTGGCTGGTGATTCAAAGCATCACATAGAATCAGACAAGCATAAGAAAGCACCTCGTCGGGAAAGGTTACAGATTTTTTGCCAAAGCTGTCAGTAAACCAGAAACCGATCTAGTTGCTGCAGAGGGTGCCTTTGCTTTTCATACTGTGAAACATCATAGAAGTTATAAATCGATGGACTGCACGTCTGTCATGTTAAAAAATGCCTTTTTTGATTCAGAAATGGCAAAAAAAATTCATGCTAGAACCAAGACAGAAGCCATTGTAAACTCTGTGCTTGCAAACCATTCTCTTAGTATTGCTTTAACAACTTTTAAAGAAAATAATATTGCATACTATGGAGTTTCAACTGATGGAAGCAATCATGGTTCTGAAAAGATATTTTCAGTAATTATTCAGTATTTTGATGTGAAGGCAGGAGGGTTACAAACCAAATTAATTGAATTACAGAAAATGCCTAATGAGACAGCAGATGCCATTTCTACTTATATCAAAGAAACTCTTGAAAAAAATGGTTTATATGAAAAATGCATTGCATTCACAGGGGACAATTGCAATACAATGTTTGGAGGACTCAGACGAAATGATGAAGGAAATAATGTCTTTGCAAAATTAACGAAATTGTTGCAGAATAAGAGCTTAATTGGAATGGGCTTCCCTGCACATATTTTGAACAATTGTCTTCACAGTGCCGCAGAACTTTTGGATGTCGATATAGAGAACATTATTTTTCAAATTTACCAGTATTTTCACATTTATACAGTCCGGACTGAGGAGCTTAAGGAATACTGAGTTTGTTGAGATTGAATATGCTTCATTCCCACAGCAAGTTGAGGTGGCTGTCATTATTTCCAGGCCTTACTAGACTTATGCATATGTTTCCAGCTTTAAAGGCACTTTTTCTGTCCCAAGAAAAACCTCCCATTGCGATAAAAAGGTTCTTTGGAAATGAATTTAGTGAAATTTATTTTTGACTTATGAGTGAGTTCCATACACATAAAACAAATTGAAAGGGAAAGTAACTCAGTTGCAGAAGTATTAAATATCCTAGTCTCTGAACGAATGGACCACAACTTCATGACTTTGAAAGTGAAGGAACTCCTATCCAAAAAATGTTTGAAGAACTTGATCATGAATGTGAAAAATTTTGTAGTGATACAAAAAATCTTTATGGTTATTGCATAGAATATTTGGATAAGTGGCTTAAGCCTATGGAATCCATTTTGTTTTATGTGGATGACACTTAGTGCAAAACCAAATTGGAATGATGTGGAATATTCTGTTCACTACTTGATAGACAGAGGGGTACCAATTGATGACGTTAAGTGTTTTGACCAATTGAACAATCTCAAGAAATTTGTTGAAGGTCAAATTAATAATGAAGACTTTAAAAACATGCTTGCATACCAAAAGTGGGTCAAATATTTTAGTAATTCAAAGAATATTGAATGCCATTCAGAAATGTTGAAAATTGCCCAGTTTTTCTTCGCAATTCCACCTCACAATGCAAATGTAGAAGGAGCATTTTCACTAATGCAGTCAGTGGACAAAAGAAAGGAATAGGTTTAATGTTAAGTCTGTGAAAGGTATTCTGTTTTTGCAGTGCAATTTCAAACATACGTCATGCACTGTTACTTACTTGAGAGGCAATTCAGAGATAATGAAAGAGATTATTTCACAAAACAAATATGAATGGGCTAATCCAAAACATTAGTAAATATTTTTTACATTGTACTTTTTTATTGTTTGCATTAATAAATTTGTCCTCTTTTTTAAATTCAGGACGACCTTTTTGTCCTCTTTTTTCACCCAAAAACATGGAAATGTCCTCCTTTTCTGTGTACAAAAGATGGCATCCCTAGTTAAAATCCAATTTACTAGAAATACATGTAAAAGAAATATTATTTTACTTTTTACTGTGGTAGCCCTGCACTTTAGCTCCACTTTTAACATCTTGATTTCATTACAATATGTTGCACAAATCTTACATACAAAATTTAATTGAAATTCGTAGGGCATATTCCTTCTAAATGCTTAAATACAGAAAGAGTATAATTTGTAATTCTGACACACCTGTTTGGCTGATTCAGTACAAATATGCTAATATGGTTGTGTATATATGTGTCCATTATAAGTATTATATTTGATTAAAATTGATGTGTACAGTTCAACACAAATGCATGTAAAAATTTTTTTTATTCTTTGTGTTGTGGCAGCCCTGCTTTCTATATCTAAAGAAAAAAATCTTGATTTTGTTATTTTATGTTGTATGCCTCCTTCATGCTAAATTTCGTTGAAATTGGTTTAACCAATTCCTTCCAAATTCATATTTACCGAATAGTTTAATTTTGCAATTGTGGCACCTCTGTGGCACTCGGCTGAGTCGATCCAGTCAAAATATGTCATTTTGGTCATTAATTTATGTGAATATTCTGTTCCAAATTTGGTTGAGATTGGTTCTGCCAATTCTTCCCTGAGATATGCGTATGGACGGACGGACATCACGAACATAATACTGCTTTCCAGGAATGACAAAAAGCTCTAAAAAGCCAAAGCCAATAGTAGCATAAAAAACAAATAATCAACTTATGATAAATGTATTTCTTAAGTATATTATGAAAGTAATAAGCATATGTACGTCAGTTACATTCATGTCTTTGGGTGAACTGAATCGTTGGTGAAACAATTATGGGTGAAATGTCTTTGGGTGAAACGTTACGTGGATGAACCGGATTGTGGGCAAAAAACCTATGGGTGAAAAGGCATGGATGAAAGGTCTTTGGATGAAACTTCTCGTGGGTGAAATGTCTGTGGGTGAATCGTCTTGTGGGTGAAGAATGTATGGGTGAAATGACCTGTGGAAGAAGTGTCTGTGGATGAAATGTCCAATGGGTGAGGTGCTTTGGGTGAAACATACCACTGAAGGGTAGGAGTCATAAAACCTAAAAGTAAAGGAACATTGTAATAAAACAGGGCTGGGGTGCCTACAGCACCCTGCACGACCACTCCTGGGTTAAAGATATCTGAAAAGCAACGAGATCCAATGGCAGAGCTGCACTAGCGTTTGTACAGACGGAGCAGCTTCAATGACAGGAAAGACCAGAAGATTTGTGTTGAATATAAAAAATAAAAACCCGAGGGTTAAATGAATAAACTGCTTCTTTCATCACAAAACTCTCATGGCAAGCAGCTTGCCAGATGAATTAAGATAGTTTTGACAGACTCAGTTAAAATCATCAAATTCGTTAAATCGAGACCTTGCTGAGTGTGCAATTGTTGTGTTGTTATATACCGTTTCTTACAACACATTTATGTGGATTGAGTTTTTCAACATTATCGCTGATTAAGAATAATAAGAGGTCATGTCTGAGGTACCTTGATCTCTTTCCACCATAGAGCTGAACATCAAAAGATTGTTCTTCAAGACAGGGACACGTTTCTCACTAATAAAAATTAGGTACTTACATGGTGCTGTAAGGGGAAATGGAGCTATGTGCATCTCCCTCCTGTCATGGAGAGGGTGATATTCATTTAAGGCAGGGAAATAGAAGGAACCCACCAACCTACATTACACAACCCAGTTTAAGAAAAAGCAAATGTTCCTTTTTATAATTTCAAGTGATCATTTTATTAAAAATTTTAAAATGGAAATAGAACGAACAAACCTTACCCAACCTGCTTGGAGAAATAAAATAAATAAAAAGCAGGTTTTTCAATAGCACACATTTTGATGCACTCAAAAGTAGAAATTAAATTTTTGCTGCCACAAAATTTTCATCGAAATTTTCATTTTGTAAATTTTGTGTGAAGAATAAAAGCCTTTACATATACTTAAGTATTTTTCATACATGATTTTCTTCTTGGCCACCCAATTTTATGCTTCACACCAAATTTACAAAATTAAAATTTTGAGGCAGCAAATTTATTTTCTACTTTTGAGTGCATCATAAAAGTGTGTGCTATTGAAAAACCTGTTTTTTATTTATTTTATTATCTACTTTTGAGTCTTCAAGCTTTTTCAAATGTTCAAAGTTAATTCTTTATTTACATAGTCCATATTTATTTATATGTATTCTCGAATGAAATTGCTGAAACGTGTACCAAAACTTGAAAGGTTAAAATGTACCACGAATGAGGGATATGTGCAAAATTTCAGCTCTGTAGCATTTGTGGATCCAGAGATATAACACAACAAAGATGTTGAACGATACTCAAGACAACTTCAATAAAAGTGTGTAAAAAATAGCAACTTCCATGCAGTAATTCCAGCTTTTTTTATAATTAACGTGTTCATTTAATTAAACTTTTTTTATGGAAATTTGTTTGAACCAACCAGTAACCCAGTAATGAGAAAAACAAACGTTTTTTTCTATAATAAATGCTCATTTTATTAAAAATTTTAAATGGAAATAAAACGAACCAACCAAGCCAATGTTACCCAACCCAGTTGGAAAGAAACAACCTCCACAGGTTCCCAAGCAGAGCAAACTCCACATAGTTCCATTTCCCATCACTCACGGTGCAACATAAGGGTCCTGCAGAACAAGGTCCGTAGATAGAGGTCAGGACACATTTTCAGATTCCGCCATATTGTTTCACGGAAATCATTGGACGCTATTGAGCTACAGGTGTATTTAACCCTTTCAGAGCCACGCGACGATATATCGTCGTTTGCTTCCTAAGCACCAAGTGCCAACAACGATAAATCGTCAACCATGCTGAGTAAGCGTAAACTCGTAATAGTTTCACATGCAAATAACAGATGGCAAAATATGATATCAATCGAAAGAGGAGACTACGTAGTTCACGTATCTTCCATTCTTTTTGGTTTAAGTTGGTTATTTGTTCAGTTATGGTTTTTTCAATTTTGCAAAATATTACCTCAATTCTTTCAAAATGGCTTCTATAGGCAAAGTTAGAATTGAGGATGATGAATTGCTATGTTATATAAACTCATTAAGTGACAACGAATGTTATTTAGAGAAGGAAAATTTCGAGATTTTAGAAGATATTTGTGATTTTAAATTTTTTTTCAAATTTAAAATCATAGCAAAATATTTTTTAATTATATAAATAAATATGTTAAGAATATATAGTTTTATAGAATGTAATGTTTTATATATCATTTGTGCAATTACTGAAAGAAACACGTAAAAATATGAATAAATAGCGTGTATGTGATTTTTCACAGACTGATGAAAAAGTGCTGAAATTGCAGTTATGCAAAATAATATTTTTCTTTAACTCATTTTTTAATAATTTTTGCGAGTTTTACCTGGTTTGCCTTTGCCTTTATGAAAATAAGTTAAATATACAAGCCAAAATAATAAAATACTATAGTTTATTCAATATAAAATTGACTATTTTTTATTAAAAAAATTAAAAACAATTTTTTTTAAACAAAAAAATCAAAAGATGAACGCGAACATTCCCTTAATATAATTAATATTTGTACTCATCTATGCAATCACTGAAAGAATCAGGCAAGAATATGAATAAATGGCATGTATGTGATTTTTCTTATAGATTGATGCAAAATTGCTGAAATAGCCATGGCACTTTTGGACATACCCACCAAAATCGGCTGAGACTGAGATGGCTCATTAATTGCACAAGAGATAAATGGCAATCCACTTCTTCCTCTAGACTTTGCGAGGTAAGAACTCATTTTAGTTTTGTTTCACACTCAACAATTAATGCCTAATTTTAAATAAGGAATTAATTAATTAATATTAATTTTAAAATGTGTAATTTGATACTGATCAGTTTTGCAAGAACTATACAAATTTTTACTACAGTAAAATTAAATGAATGAATTTAATCTTTGTTTACAATATGCAATGGAAATAAAATGTATTTTTTTAAAATAATGATATTACTTTATGATGGTATTAAATTTCTCTTTACAAATAATTGCATATTCGGTGTATAGCTCAATGGTTATTAGATAGGTACCTGCAATACATTAATATAAAGCACGAAGTTCAGCCTTAATATGTTTTGACTGATTGATTGCTTTTTTATAGTGTCATTTTGAGGAATCCCAATATGAGCTCAATAGAATGGATGGAAAGAAGCTATTAAAATCTTCAGCTGTGCCAACGATATTTAATATTCCTAATCCTCCAAAACTGATAGAATCTCCTAAACTCCACCTCGAGCCCGAAAAGTAATGCAGGCTGCCATGCACATAGAAAGTTAGTATTTAAAACACTACTTAATTCCCTCTGATTGAATAGGAAAATTTTTGTACTAGTTGCCAAATGTAGCTAATTGTCTTCTGATACTCAAATAGTAAGCGAATTTCTTGCAGAAGACACATACATTACTTATTAAGAAATAATACTGAGTACTATTACTGCTTTACTTGTACTTTTATTATGTATTTAATGCTAGAAACTATTGAATGTACATGATATTACCCAATTATAAAAATTTATATTGAATGTAGTTATTTTTTCCAAATAAATGTTATACACAAACAATTACAAATTCTGCTAATGAATTGCAGATGAGGAGAATTGTGAAGACATACAGGATGATGTGGAAATCAGTGAACTAGAGGTTCTTCAAAAAGAAATCAGGCGGCTTAAAGCAGAGGTAAGTTTTGCATATAAATAAAAATGAAGGGCATATATTATTTTACTGTCAGGTAATTTCTTTAAATTTTAGTTAGTCTGTTGGTATAAAGTGAAACCTGCAGTGATTATATTGTCCCTTATACTTTCTTACTTGAAAGTGTTATATTTGAATCCTACCGGTAACTAATTCATACAAAGATTTTGGTCGGTCCATGATGCGATTTGACATACTAGTTTATTTTAAAAGTGTAATTTTTGGCTGAAGGCCTCTAAGCTTCCTGCAGGGGCTAGCAAATGATGGCCCGTAAAGCCAGAAATCTTCTAGTAGTACTATAGTTGTACAAGACAAAGCTGTCACATTTTTTGTAATGAAAAAATTATAATTTTCTTACACAATTCAGTTCAAGTTCTTATATATTTACAAGATAATGTTTTGAGTTTTATATAAATGACACAGCATATTGATACAGTTTGTGGTTTTAAATTTCATATAACCTCTTCTTTCAATATAGGTTTTATAATAATTGGTCTGAATAGTATACAGCGTTTATATAAATTATAAATTTTTGTTTTATTTATATTATAGGTACTAAGATAAAAGAAAAAGGTCCAGCAGATGACAAAAATTCGGGTGCACTTTCTACAAAAGGACCAAATTTTGTATTTGCAGAGGACTGGATTTAACAATCCACTAACATGGTCAGAGGCAACCATTAGGCATGCCTTACACATTCGGACTGTTGCTGGACATAAGGCATACGAAGTCCTTTTACAAAATGGATACCCTCTTCCTTCGTATAGAACTTTGTGTCATAGAATTGAATCTCTGAACTTTGTACCAGGTATACACAAGGAGACCATCTAGTATCTTGGATTAAAATTGAAAAATACAGTTACGTTGTCCAGGCATTGTATAATAAGTTTGGATGAAATTAAGATTTGCCCAAGTGTAGAGTATGATAAAGGGCTTCAGCAGTATGTTGGTTTTGTCTCTTCAGATATTGCCTGAGATAAGAATGAAAGACAGCAATTAGCAACACATGCTTTGGCTTTCATCGCAAGGGGCTTAACACTTCATGGAAGCAAATTGTGGTTTATTCTTTGACTGCTGAGTCCACACAACCCAAAAAGCTCTGGGGTTTACTCTGTAATTTGCTTATTTGTTTAAAAAATGAAGGGATAAAGGTTATTGCAATACGTTCAGATATGGAGAGTAACAACATGACTCTCTGGGGTTTGCTAGGAATTCATTCCATTAGATCCGAAATTAATCCGGGTATACCTCATCCAGCCTATGAAGGAGAAACACTTTTTTTGTGACCGATGTTCCTCATTTGCTGAAGAATGTAAGGAATTGCTTATTAAAGAAGGACATTTTACTCCCCGAGGATGTTGTTACAGAAAATAAGTTACCAACAAACAGAGTTTCCAGGAGTCATATAAGAGAACTTGTGGAATGCCAAAAGAAAGAAAGTATTAAGATTACTCCTAAACTGACCCAAAATCATATACATCAAACACAGTTTGAGAAAATGAGAGTCTTTTGCTGCTGTAATTTTCAGCAGTACAACTGCATCTGGGCTGAAGCATTGTGCTGCAACAGGTGCAATATCTGCAGAAGCCATAACAATTGCCTGGTTTTGTGAGTTTGGGAACCATTGGTTTGATTTAATGAACTCCAGGGACAAAAATTCAGCGTTGAAAAATGAAGATCATGCGATGTATTTAAAAATGGTTGTTGATATTGTTGGTAGGCTGAAATTCTATCCAAAAAATGCATGACAGCCAATACAGGCAGGAATTAAACTATCAACAACAGACATTTTAAATATTTTTGAAATGTGTGTTGGTGGTGATCAGTTAGAATACCTGTTAACAAGCAGGTTTACTACAGATTCGTGGAAATTTTATTTTCTCAGATCCGTGGGTGTGAAGATATATACCCAACACCTGTGAAGCTAAGGCACATATTAAGGCTAATTTCAGTGGTTCAGTATTTGCATATACCAACTTCTACCTCTTATACAGATGAAGGTAATACTTTGTCTCCTATTTAAAAATAAAAAGGAAAGATAAAAATAGCTCATGTATGCTGCTAGAAATAGCTTTAGATGAATTAGGAGATATTTCATTATTACGTAGCCAAAGGCTGTATTATTTTGCTGGGTGGGCAGTTAAAAAAACACTGGTGGAGTGTGATCAATGTATGAAAACATTGCGGGCAAATGAACCCGAGCAGTCTACCATCAGAGTGGACAGTAATTGTTGCTAGGGTCGACCTTTTTCATCCAACTGCTTTGGCATACAGTGTAATTGAAATGACAGATAGAATGTTTGAAAAGTAAAAGCCACAATTGGTTACAATGACCAACTGTGTTCAAAATTTAACTGAGGCCCTTATAAAACAATTACCTGCGTACACAAGAGATAGTTTTCCCATTTGTCATGGATTCTACATGATTTTATTAAAATGTTTTTTAAACTTCGGGTGCACATATTTGCTACTGAACTATCAGAAGTCAGGGGAAAAAGTAAATCGTACGAAGGTAAAAGTGTCTTCATGAGGACTTCTGCTGATGATGCATTAAGAAAAGATTGATAACAGAAATAAAGGATTTTTTTATCATTCAAGTCTTGCTATTTATTATTTTTACCTTAGATGCAGTGGCAACTAAATTCATTCAACTATTTGCATGTAAATTAAATTCCATATTCTCAATGGTTTGGTACTTGCTTAGAACTCATTAAAATAATTAGTAAATCCAGTCTCAAAGGGTTAATCTAAAACAATACAAAATTTTTAGAGAAAATTTTGTTTATATAGTTGTAATTAATTGTATTCTGAAGTCAATACTTTTATTGCCTATTTATTATTTGGTGAAAAGATAAAATTTATATGAAATTCTCCAATTATTTATGGTAGTCAATATTTAAATTCTATTGCCGTAAATACCTGCGTATAATGCGCACCCTCGCATAACGCGCAGGGGGGTTTTCAGCTTCATAATCTATGATTTTTCTATATACCCGCAAATAGCGCGATTTTTTTTTTAGCGTTAACGTTCCAGAATAAAGTAGATGGTGTAACGTGATCTAAATCAATGATCGAATTATTGGTATTGTATTGGTAACATTATGAAAGTGCGAAATGAAATTTTCGAATAACGTTCCAAAGGAACGTCAGCTAACTCAATCATTACATACGATATGTTTACTTACAAGGTGATATTAGGACATACACAATAAATCAAATTATATTAACTTCATAAAATGGCATATGACATTGTTTGAGCTAATAAAATGAAGTTTTTTACGTTTTTGTCACGCCTGAGGTGGACGAGTTCGCCTAACCTTCTGTTTTACCCTTAAAACGTAAAAATGATAACAAATAACCATAATTAACTAAAGACTCTACGAATCAAGAATAAATCACGTATGAATGCTGAGAGAAAAGTAGGGATAACTTGATGTTAGTTCTACAAGAAGCATCAACTCCAAGCGAACTCATAGGCATCAGCTGCCATTGTTTCTAATTGTAAGTAGTACCAGTACCTCACCACCAGACCAGGTGCCGGTGTAGGGTGACGTCATGCATAAAATAGCTCATCAATGTGCTAACAAAAAGGAAGGTAAGTTACAATGTAGCAAATCATATACAGTGAAATGCTAGAATACGTGGAATGAATTGTCCACGGATGTTATTATAAAAGGTTTTAAGAAATGTTGCATCAGTAATAGTTTGGATAGTAGTGAAGATGATATGGTGTGGAAGGATGACGATGACAGCGCCACGGCAACGGAGGATACAAAAGATACCGAACGTGAAGATTCTGATAACAACATCTAAGAAAAATGGTCATAAACGAAGAATTTCTTGACTTTTAAAATGAATAAATACTGAATTCATTCCTTTCATATCTAATTAATGTATGTTTATAGAATTAGTTAATAAATTTTTACTATTATCTATCTTACTTTTCGTAAAAATCACCAATAAAAATATGAGGATACCCAGGCAGTAATAATGTGCCAAAATTGTGGAAATATGGGGTCAAATGAAAATAGGAAGATTATGTACCCTCGTATAACATGCATCCTAATTTTTAACTCAAATATTTCGAAAAAAAAGTGCACATTATACGCAGGTATTTACGGTAAGTTTTTATGAAAAGTTTAACTTATTGACAAATTTACAGTACATTTTAAAATATTTCATTTATATATATTTATGTAATATGTTCGGTTATAATTTGTAACGGTTTGCATTCATGTATATATGAAAAAGTATTTAGTGATTATAAATATAACTAGAATAATTGCCCATCAAATATGACATGTTTGCATGGATTAAATATTAAATTTATGGCACTTCCCATTCTTCCTCTTCTCTCTCCCTCTCCTCTGGAAACATAGACTTCCTAGTCTAAATCTTGCCCTAATAAAGACCATTACTTATCTATCTCTCCCTCTCTTCCTCACTCTCTCTCTCCTCTGGAAAAATAGGCTTTCTAGTCTCAATCCCACCCTATTAAGGAACATTGTCTAAATCTCTCCATTCTTCTTTGCCCACCTCCCTCTCTTCTCTTTCACTCCTTTTTTCCTCCTCTCTTTTCTATTCAAGCATTCAAAGTATGCATTCCTTACGTACATAGTATAAGGATTGAAACAACAGTAAAATCTCGAGTTTTGACAATGACACGCTAGGCAAGGCAACATATCATTAAAAAGGTTAAATCTTTCCAATAAATATGATTTAAACGTATAACTTGAGCGATTTCGAATAGTTGGCAAAATGTGATGATAATAATAAGAAATGAATGTTATTTATTTTTCTTAAAAACGGTTCAGGTCCAAATGTCAATTCTTTTTTATTTTAATTTGCAAAAGAGTAAAAGCCTAAGTCAATAAATCGATTTTTACGTATTATCTTAGGGGATTTTTCGTAAATTGCTTTTACTATTTGGAATCAAACATTCCTACCAAATTTCCATCTTCTATCTACACAGAGTTTGTTAAAAATAACATTAGAGTCAGTCGTAAATAGTTCACTTTAGTCGAGGGTGAGTGGATTTCTTAGCTCATTTTTTAAAGAGATTCACAATATTAATTTCTTGTTTTTTTTGCTTAAAAATGTACTAAAATAAAAGAAAACGTCTTTAATCCAATTTTTTAATTGTGCAAAAGATATTTATAACGTAATTTCCAAAATTATCTGATTTCTTAAACTGGTTTCAACGTTGCAGTATACGAAGACAGCAGTTCCTATGAAACAATATGGCGGAATACATTAGCCTTATGCGTGTCCTGACCTCTATTCTACGGACCTTGCTGTGGAAAATACGTAAATACCAAAAATTATTTAATAAAGTACTGTTTTTTGAATCCGGCTGTTGAAAGCCCAAGTCAGTAGACGTTAGTTCTTCCATTAAATGCGAAACTTAAAGAAATTATTGTTAATAGTAATATGAAAACTAGTCATCTTCCAATGCATCATCAGATATTAAGGCATTCACTACAGGGAAAATATTTTCACGGTTTCTTCTATGTAGTTATAATCATGTTGTATACTGCATCTGAGCATTGTGATACTGGTAAAGCATTTGAAAAATTAATTTAAGTTTCATTTCACAAATCCACTTTATTATAAAAACGATTTTCAATGAATTTTAGCCACAATTTATTACCTTCTTAAGAAAATATTTTATTTTTCATTTATTTATGATATTATCGGTTATTTTAAATTAATTATTTCCAAATATTGTTGCTACATAGTTGTAATAATTGTCATAGGGGTCTGTGGAAATTGTGGGACTTCGTATGGGGTTCACGGCTCCAAAAAGGTTGGGAAACAGTGGTCCTACTGGCTCTAGGGCAGGCGTATCGAACTCGAAGAGGCATCAGGGCCTCATTGAAGCAATGGATGTTGTAGGAGGGCTGCATTAGGGTAACAGCTGTGTAATGAGGGCCAGAGGTGGCAAAACAAACTATCTAAATGGTTGGACTTCTGTTTTGCCAATTACAACAATCTCTTTAAATAACGGGCTAAGAAATCTGGTCACGCTCCTCTAATATCAACTATTATTATGACTGGCTGTATTGCTATCTTTGACAGACTTTCCGAGTACATATATTGAAATTTGATAGGAATGTTTGATTCTTATAGTAAAATCCATTTACGAAAAAAATCCCCAAAAAAAGACCTGGATTCCACTCAGGTAGGTAATTTGTTTCCCATAAGATAACACGTAAAAGCCGATTTTTCGACTAACGGGATTGTACCCTTTTGCAAATTAAAATTAGAAATAATTTACCTATAATCTTCGGACCTGGACCGTTTTAAAGAAAAATAAATAACGTTTCTTATTCTTATCGTCACATTTCACCTACGTTTCAAAATCACTCAAGCAATATGTTTAAATCATATTTATTTGGAAAATTTAAGCTTTTTAACGATATTGTTATGCATTGCTCAAAGAGCGTGGGCTTCCCTAAGATGCAAAATCACCTGCGCATCATTCAACACCCAACTTACACTCACTAGGCTCACTGACGCGTAAGTTCACTATCACACTGTTCAACCGCTGACATATCGCTCTTCTGCCGCAACTTCAAGTGGCCCAAATCGTATGTTCCCAGCCGATTCATCTCTTGCCTATGCAGAATGGGTATCCAAGAGGTAGTACAATGAATAGCCGGATAGGAAGGGAGGAGAGAAACCTGGTGCCTGCTTTTAACGAAGAGCACCAAGGGGGCCAACAGATTAACGTCCCTTCTGAAGGATGCAGTGTTGATTTGAGCACGCTCCTCATTTCTCTTTTTCTCATTGGCTCGTCCTCATCTCCTTAGTTCCAACATGCACAAATAGGGGGCTGGGCATCCTTGGAAAAAATCCTCATAATGGTGTATTCTAAACGAACCATTCAGTTGCTTATATAGGCCTTGATCCGGATTCCAGAACATACTCGGCGACTCAGGAAAATTCCATTTCAAAGAAAAGGGAACCTTCTCAAGTCTGTCTCTTATGTAATCCGCACCCCAAGTCGGTCTCCAGGTGCTGCGTTTGACAATATGTTGCCTTGCCATCATTTTTAAACCTCAAGATTTTGTCATCTCAATCCTTACACTACATATATACATAAGAAAAGCATGGCTTTGAATACCTTAAAAGGAGAGAGAAGAGAGAGATATATAGATAATGTTCCTTATTAGGGCAAGATTGAAACTAGGAAGTCTATTTTTCCAAAGGAGAGAGAGGGAGTGAGAGAGATAAAGGGAGACAGAGGAGGGAGAGAAAGATAGATAATGGTCTTTATTAGGGCAAGATTGAGACTAGGAAGTCTATTTTTCCAGAGGAGAAAGGATGAGAGGGCAGGAGAATGGGAGGGCGGAGGATGGGTGAGAGGAAGAGAGAAAAGGAGGAAGAATGGGAAGTGCCTTAAGGGTAAAGCCTACTGAGTCATAATGTGAATCCATTATTCGATGGCTAAAACTATAAAATATCTTATTCTTGCCATGTTTTGATTTTACATGGAATAATTTTTCAGAAATACACATTTCTTTTAGAAATTTTGGCTTTTTCGTACTCTTTCTGGGTGCTGCCAAGGCGACACTCATTGTTGCCTCCGATTGAATTAGCATCTATTCACGTGCGTTCACACTATGTAATAAGGTTACAGTAACATATTACATCATGTTACCTCTTGTTACGTAACATTGTGTTACTGTAACCTTTTTTGTGTTATGTAACCACGTCCCTGAATATCACTGGACTAGCGTAACATACGCATGTGCAGTAGCTCAATTTCTTCCGACTGAGTCGATTCAAGATAACAAATACTTAAAACCAATTAAATTGATGAGTCCACTAAATGCTGCCTTGTTTATTTATTTGGTTAACTCGATATTGTTCAAATTTAAAATGTTTAAATAGCAGGTCATATTAACCAGTCATAAGAAATATGCTTTATAACCACGAATATTATCAATAACCACCATATCTACTTTAGTTCTACGGACAGTTGATGATTTCCTCGTAGCGTTTATATGAGGCCTTAACATATCGCAAACATACATAGCAGCTTCTTGATTACGCCTAAATATTAAAAGAAAATCTTTCTCAGGCAAATTGAATGCATTTTTGCCAGTCACGAAGAAATCGCTTCCTCCATATTACCTTCCTTTCCTCTGCAGCGCCTCCCACAAGTAAATGCTCAAGTCTGTACACAACTTTTTCACTAATGCGAATAAATATGTATTTATCATAATGCTAGCTCATTGTTCATTGTTTAGGCATTCAATGATAATATCTCAATGTTTTTAAGAGCCATTCAGTAGGGGATAATGCATCACGAAAAGTAGTATTTCTTCTAGAAATTTTCTCCTCAATGAGTTATAAAAGTAATTCAAAATCAGATGGGGTTAGCCTTGTAAAATTTCTGAACCTTGTTGAAATGTTTGATAAGTTTCTTACAATTGACAACCCACCTTATTCCTGTCTCCCTTGCAATAACTCTTGAATCCAGACACTTGGAGATTTCTTCCTCCTTTTCCTAGGTAACATAGCAAGCAATAGAAGCAATTCTTCATCCAACATATTAATACATAAAAATAAATTTAAAAACTTCGCCTAAACATGAGTGTCTCCCCACACAAGTCGTAACACCAACTAAATGCAGTTACTATGTGGACAGGAAGAGTTACATAACAATGTTACGGTAACTTGTTACTGTAACAGGTTATGCTATGTTACGTAACATTTGTTACATAGTGTGGATGAGACCTTAAGCCTTCAAATAGATGAAAGAATTGCGTTATTCAGTTCACACTTTTTATGAAATTATAGTTGTATCAATGTCAAACTTCACGTTGCAATGTTAATAATTGAAGATTATTATTATTCAGTAAATTGCATGTGGGATGTGAGCATTTTTAACGATGATGATTTTAAACATGCAGATTTCTGACTTTGCAAACATTTTTGCAGGTACCACTAGTTTATATAAAATCACTCAAGATTAGTCGAGTCAAAAATTGGCATTAGGGCTGCAGTGAGACACAGAAAGGGCTGCATGTGTTCTGCCAATTTGAAATACCTGCTCTAGGACCTCATAGAGACAGACGACATGAACTTTGTTTGACTCAGAGACACCTTAAAATGTGTTTCCCTCTAAAACTTGAAGTGGAATTTATCGTGATTGCAATATGTACTTTCTCTATATATACTACATTTATGAAAAAGTAAAAAAAATTCTTTGTGCCGCAAAAAGAAGTAAGGAGAAGAATGATAGAAAGGTATTTTATTCAGATTTTATAATGATTTGGTTATTTTAATATAAAAACAAGATTTTTTATCTTTATTCCTTAAATGATAAATATTATCTGTTAAAATTAATATTTTTAGTAGTTTTAGCACTTTTTAAATTGCTTGTTTTCACTATGCCCATCCGTGCCTGCACAAAATTGGAAGTAATGAGAAGAGATCTACTAGTTCGTGGTTTGGTCTAGGAATTTCATGTCAGTGAGTGCGGCCCAATCAGCTCAATATAAGGTAATTTGACCCAATATGGCCTAGCTAAGATTTATTAATTTTTTAAGTACCTTTTCCAGATGCTGAAAGTAAAACTTACATAATGAACTCTTAGACAGTTTATTTAAGTAAACAGAAAAAAATGTTACAACTATAATGCTTCAACATGGAATTACTGGTTAGCATTTTTGTAAAACCTCGCTGTTAGGCCATATTAGGAAAATATGATCTCAAGATGCCTTATTGGGTTATTGTTAAAAAAATAAGAGAACAAGAATTGAAATATTTATCAAATATTTGTATGTATCAAAATTCTAATGCTTGATTGCTCCAAAATGGTTACAATCAATTGTCAGTAGGCAAAAATAACTAAAAAATGAGAATAAAAGTCAAGATTCTAATTTTAAACAGGTCAAAATCGTAAAATTGTACCACCAAAGATTTAGGCACATGAGGTCAAAGTTTAATTTAAATAAAGAAATGAACAACAAAATGAGATCTAATCGTTCAAAAAATTCATTGTCATTATTAAGGTTCACAAAATGGGCAATATGGCCTACATAGGACATAATGGGAAGACTTGGACTAGTAGAACATATTCCATTGGAACTACATGATATCTCAATGAATTGCCAAACCAATCACACCACTAATAGTAGAGACAATTATCTTGTAGAATGCCGAAGGTCAAATTAATTAATTAACTTTTGCCTGTACAAACAATGACTTAACCAACATCTTGAAATTAGATGCACGTAAGCACAAATGCTGGTCCCAAACAAAACACTACAGCAAATTCAGCTAACTGAGCGCATCCAGCGGAATTCCATATAAACAGAGTTGTTAGCAGTCTACCGATATACTGCAACCACCATCTATCAATTTTGTCACATAGTACGTTCAATATGGCAATTAGACGATATTGGGGAACAGGCCATATTGGGTACAATTACCTTATATTATGAGTTATCAGTGCTTGCATACTCCAAGCGCTTAAAAAAAACAAAATTCTAAATAAAACTCAATAAATAAAATGCACTTTTTCATATTGCCTCAGCAAATGATACTCCCATTTAAAAAAAAATAACCTTTACTAGTGCAAATGCCCATCAGTATAACAGGTAAAAATGTATTACTTGTTATTTAAATGAAATTGTTGAACTTATTATTCTTTGAAATCATTTATTATGTAAACTGAAAATTTTATTCCAAATAGCAACATTGTATTGTTGATGGTCTATTTAATACAATTCATTGAAAGATTATGGAAAACGAAACTAATCACGATCGCTCCCGAAAAGTAGTGCAGAATAAGTTATAATACCACTTGAAGCGAAAATATTTGGCAAGTATTCTGTATTATGACAATCATTTATTTAAAATGACAGAGGACTCAAAGAGAGGAAGATTAAATCAAACTGTGGAAAAGTATCTGTTTAACTAAAATTACTGAAAACCAAAGACGTTTGGCTACAGAAAACAAACTAGAACAGGAAAAACATAAGCTTATGTTGCCCTAAGCAGAACAAATCTTTGCAAAGACTAGAAATTGATCAGCTTGATTTTTAAAAACTAATAGAAGAAAGTATCTGCAACAAAATATTGTTCTAATAATATAGTGATTTTTTGAGACTTTTAAATTGAATGCCTTGTTTTATATGCAATGAAACTAACCATATAAATATGTTAACATGATAAAACAATTGAATATTCATAATATTATAATGCAAAAAAGTTTTCATTTTGAAAAATGCCATGAAAGAAGACCCACAACCACCTTTTATTTTATTGAGATGGATAAATGGTACATCCCACCCTAAGGACCGCATAATCTTACAGAGATGGGAAAGTTTGTGTACTCTTATGAACCAAAGAGCTATGCCGGCAGGAGATAATTCTCCTGGTAAGACCATACAAGCCGGAAAGGTCTGAGGGGAAGAGTCAGACTAAGAAGCAGTCTTGGGGGTTTTACATTCCCCTGTGAAAGGGCAGCAGCTTGCACAGTACCTCTGTAGGTGGTTATCATGTGGATCGGAACAACCACAGATGGGTAATCACTATTGTGAAACTGAGGAAAGCAACGGAAAACAACCTCATTATATTTCCCTTGATAGGCTGAAAAGCTCTATGGATCTCTCTGAGGTAAAATATTCCGGAGGTAAAATAGTCCTCCAATCGGATCTCCGAGTGGGGACTACCCTAGGGGATGCACAGAGGAAATGTAACATTACTAAGAAGAAAGCAAGTAGTGAGAAATTAAGAATAGGCACATGGAATGTTAGGACTATGTATTCAGGGGGTAAATTAGAGAACTTAAAAAGGGAAATGAGAAGGAATAATGTAGGTATAGTAGGTCTTAGTGAAGTTCAGTTGGAAGGAGAAGGCGAGATAAATTCAGATGAATTTAAGATTATTTACTTGGGAGGAGAGAAATAGGAAAGGGGAGTGGAGATTATAATGAGAAAAGAGATAGCTGAAAGAATTAGCAAGGTAGTGACAGTAAATGATAGATTAATAGCCATAAAACTTCAGATGGAGCCAGTGGAAATGCTTATAATTCAAGTGGATATGCCAACAACTAATGCTGGTGACGACGAAGTAGATGAAATGTATGAACAGATTATGGAGATATTGGAGGAGGAGGGAAAAGGAAGGATCACCGCCATAGTAATGGGAGATTGGAACAGTGTAGTCGGAGAGGGACAGGAAGATAACATAGTGGGTAAATATGGACTAGGGAAAAGAAATGAAAGAGGGGAGAAACTTGTGGAATTCTGCCATAGAAATAGATTGATTGTAACTAATACATGGTTTAAGCATCACCAGTGGAAACTTTACACATGGAAAAGCCTAGGAGACCAGAGACGATACCAGATAGATTACATACTAGTCAATGAAAGATTTAGAAATAGCATTAAAAATGTGAAAACACTACCAGGGGCTGATATCGATTCCGACCACAACCTTTTGGTGGCAAATACACAATGTAGATGAAGAGCATTCAGAGAAACGTAAGAGTAAACAAGAAATGGAACTTAGAGGAACTCCTTAAAAACAAGGAGGCTATCATGACTGAGCTGGAGGAAAGGTTGGGGGAGAGATCTGAAGAAAATAGAAATAATGTAGATGAGGAGTGGAGATACATCCATAGCAACATTAAAGATGTAATGGAAAAGAAGGTAGGAAAGATAACGGGTGAAGAATCAAAAAACCCTGGATCACAGCAGCTATGCTGCAAAAAAATGAGCGGAGAAAGTGGAAGAACATAAACACTGAAGAAGGCGAAAGAAAGTACAAGGAGTTAAATAATGCTTTAAGAAGGGAAACAGATAAAGCCAGAGAACAGTGGATAAATCAGAAATGCGAGAAGACTGTCGAGTGTGAAAGAATTTGTAGAACAGACCTCATGTATAGCAAAGCAAGGGAACTACTCAAGAAAAAGGCAAGAAAGATAGGACGTAAAGGAACCATGAACAAAAATGGTAAAAATAGTCTCGGAGCCAGACAATGTAAAGAATGTCTGGAAAGAATACATTGAGGACTGTATGACAAAGAAGGAAAGCCAAAAAATATTGAATTAAATAAAAAAGAGGATGTGGAAAAAGATCAGCTAGGACCAAGTATTCTCGAGTCTGAATTTAAAAGAGCAATTGATGACATGAAAAGAAGGAAGGCTGTTGGGAGTGATGATATACCCGTGGACGTTCTTAAGGTTTTGGTGTCGAAAGCAGTTAAGCAACTAACAAAATTTTTTAACCAAGTATATGATACCGGCATATGGCCTGAAGATTTTTTAGATGTTGTTATGGTACCACTGGAAAAAAAGACAATGCAAAAAGTTGTAAGGATTGCAGAACTATTAGTTTAATTTCTCATACAGCTAAAGTTCTAAACAGAATGATAACCAAAAGAATTGAAGGTAAAATAGAAAAGGAGCTGCAAGATAATCAGTTTGGTTTCAGAAGAGGAAGAGGGACTAGAGATGCTATAGGATGCATGAGGATGATGATAGAAAGAGCGCTAGAAGTCAATTAAGGTATGTATTTTTGTTTTGTAGATTGGGAGAAAGCTTTTGACCGAGAGAATCAGGGTTGAAGGAGAAGAAACAGAAAGTACTTCAATAAGGAGGGGAGTGAGGCAGGGATGTCCTATTTCACCAGCGATATTTAATATTTATGCAGAAACAATAACAGAAGAAGCGTTGATGGAAGAAAAAGGATTTAAGATAGGAGGTGAAAGTATTACCACCATTAAATATGCAGATGATCAGGGCTTAATAGCAGAAGGCGAGAAAGAGCTTCAGAGGATGACAGGCAGACTAGTGGAGGTTGGCCAACAATATGGAATGAAGATCAATGCTGAAAAAACGAAAGTCATGGTGGTTTCAAAGGGACATAAAGAATTAAATATAATGGTAATTGGCCAAAAATTGGAACAGTAAGTAGTTTCAAATATCTTGGCAGTATTTTAGCACAAGATAGAAGTAGTACACAGAAGTAGGATTGCAATGGCAAAAGCAGCATTTAACGAGAAGAAGTAGCTTCTCACAAGCAAGAAAATAAATTTAGAAACAGGGAAGAAATTGGCAAAATGCTACATATGGAGCATATCTCTTTATGGTGCAGAGACGTAGATGGTAAGGAGAAAGGAGAAAAAATGTTTAGAAAGTTTTGAGATGTGGGTATGGAGGAGGATGATGAAAGTGAAATGGACAGAGAGAAAGAGAAACGATGAAGTATTAGAAATGGTGGGAGAAGAAAGGATGCTAATAAAAACAATCAGGAAAAGAAAAGCAAATTGGATAGGGCACATATTGAGAAGATACTGTTTACAAAGGACGATCTTAGAAGGCAAAATTAGCGGAAGAAGAGGAAGAGGGAGAAAAAGAATAGGAATATTAGAGAATATAAAACAGGAATATAGTACTTATAGAGGTATAAAAGAGGTTTCTAGGGAGAGAGAGAAATGGAGGCAGCAATTCAGCTAAAACCTGTCTTCGGACTGCAGCATGATGATGATGATGAAATGATACGCTTTCAGCCACATAAGGGAAATTATATATGCAATCCACGCATTTTCCTTCATCTTCACAAAAGAAATTAAAACATTACAACAGCTGCAGTATTAGTTTGCGGATAAGCATATGAAAATAGTAGCTTTCAAAGCAATTGAAAGTAGTTGGTTCAAATCACTTGAAAATATGTAGTAGCTTTCAAAGCTAGTGAAAGTAGTAGGTTCCAAAGCGAGCAAAAGTAGTGTTTCAAAGCAATTGAAAGTAGCGAGTGCCAGTCGTCTGTTGTTTCAAAGTGATTGAAAATAGTCCCTTCTGCCAGTAAAAACATAAACCTAGAATTAAATATGATAAAACAAATTGCCATTAATAACTACTAGTAAAATAACTAATAGTCTGTACAATGCAAAACAAGTTATACCGGCGCTTGAAAGTATGTGTGGTTATCCTCCAATTTCCGATTGGAAACCATAATGGAGTAGATTATCAGTTCTTGGAAAATTTCACGAGTTAACAAATTACTACCTAAAGACAGAATTAAAGCAGCCTTTTATAACCAATGTAATTTACAGAATTTATTATGATAAAAGACAAAATTGGAACTCTTGAAAAAGCTGTATATAAAAACTTCAGTGCAAAGATTGTAACGCAGTTTCATGCCAGGCAAACAGGCCTCTCTCTCTCCTCTGCTTTCACCAATAGTACCATTCATTACATTTACAGCCAATAGCCTTACTCTTTCCTCCCCTTTCTTTTCTCCTACCACTACTGATTTAGATAGATATTTTTTCCTGTCAAAGTCTGTATTTTCACCTGATGATGTTGCTCTGCATCGACACCATGGTCGTGTGAAATACATTTATGTGGAATTTACAAAGTTTTTTATTTTTATCGGCACAATTATTTATCTGTAATGCAAATAGGTGCACAACTGCATTTATCCCGACACTATCTTGCAAGACCTGAGCTATGAATGAATTGTTTCGCCCCCAATGCAAAATTTTACTTGAACTCTCCAGGATAACAGCTACAAACACATTGTTGCACATGTTCACTATTAAATAGTTAATACATGCAACAATGTGTTCCATGTATATGAAATAGTGATAACCTTAAAATATTGAAACTATGAAAAGCGGCTGTTTCTCATGCAGCAGTAATGGAAATAATAGCATATAAAATTTGAAATACTTTTTCCCACATTTTTTCGTGAACTACTGAAAAAATTTGAAACCCATAAAAAAGATGTGACCCACAATTTAGTAAGCTAAATATGGAGAGTTGTAGTAGTGGCTTGTGAGAGATATCAATACGGTAGAGTAAGAGAAAAATAGACTTAGAATTGCTTAAAATCCTTAGTCCACAGTATTCCATCCCAGAGGAGGGGACATCCTACTGGATTCATAACTGTGTACAGGCATATCTCATTAATGAAAATTCGCTTAACGTCAATTCGTATTAACGACACTTGAAAATCACAACCGATATTTGGTTTACAACATTCCTTGTTTTGGTATAATGACAAATTAAAAACAGGCTGACCCCATAAAAATTTTAACGATCCGTCACTTGCAATTTGGCATCTACCGTAGCAATTTTTTTCAACTAATCAAAGTATTATTCACAGCACAACGTTTATTTAACTGGAACAAAAATTAAAATGTGCATTGCTAAAACACTATGTTTTTAGCGGCATAAATACAAGATAATATGGGTCATTAAAGCGGGGACTGCGCTGTAATGTAGATGCAGCAATAGATAGTTAGTTACATTGCTTCACGTTCGAAGTGTAATTGCTCAGCGATTGTTTTTGTTACCTGGGAGCTCTGGCTATTTGTACATTGTACAACAGAGGAGTTGTAGGGAAATCCGCACCTCAAATCACCCCTGGCGACTTCAAATGGGAGACCTAGCAACGGATAGTAGATAGAGGAGGGGAGTTGGAAGCTCTCCCCTCAACTCACTCATTATGACAACATTTGATACAAAGGCGCTGGGGAAGAACCAATGCTATTTACGACATGCACCCTTACTCCTTAGCAAGCGTTAGCCTTTTTCCTGTGAGGAAGTGTTTGCTCTGATCCATGTGTTTGTAAGTTTTTATAGCTTTTTGCTTTGATAAACCCTTAACATGGGCATAAAACCATCGTCAATTAATGATGCAGGATGTTCAAGTAGTAAAAAAACTAGAAAAACTATGTCTCTCTACGAAATTAGAAGTTTAACGCCGTTTTGATGCCGGTGAAAAGCTTGCAAACATAGGTCAAGCAATGGAACTTGCCAGTACCACTATTATTACTATTTGCGACAAATCAGAAAAAATTATTAAAAGTGCTCAAACAGTTGGAACTTTAAGCATAAGTAAGACCTCTAGAACAAGATCCGACATCATGTCCAAAATGAAAAGTCTATTAAATATTTGGATAGAAGACCAAACTGTAAAAAAGTTCCACTGAGTCAAAGGATTATTCAAGCTAAAGCTCTGAATACATTTCGTGATTTAAGATCCACAGAAGGTGAAAGTTCACAATCTCCTGATTTTGTTGCAAGTGCTGGGTGGTTCATGAGGTTTAAAGAGTGGAGTGAATTACACACAACATTAAACTTAGTGGGGAGCATGCAAGTACCGATGTGGATGCTGCTCTCAGTTATCCAGCAATTTTGGAAAGAGTGATCAAGGACGGAGGCTACAGCCCTAGGCAGATCTTCAATGTCGACGAGACCCACTTATTTTGGAAGAAATTACCAGATAGGACCTTTGTTTCAAAAGAAGAAAAGAGTGCACTGGGTTTTAAAGTATCAAAGGCTCTCCTTATACTTCTGCTTGATGGAAATGCTGCTGGAGATTTGAAGCTGAAGCCCTTGCTGATATGTATGCAGTGAAACAGAAACAACCAGAGCACTGAAAGGTCTCAACAAATTCACTCTATCTGTAATTTGAAAGTCAAACAAAAAATCATGGATGACAGCTGATATTTTCAGGCAATGGTTTAATTTGCATTTCTGTCCTGCTGTGGAAAAGTATTGAAAAGAAAATAATTTAGACCACAAGGCCTTGCTTATAATTCATAATTCACCTGCACATCCAATTGACCTTGACGAGTTAAGCGATCATGTGTCATTTTTCTCCTCCAAAACACTACTTCTTTGTTACAGCCTATGGACTAAGGAGTGATCACATCATTCGATTTATACTACTTGCAGCACACAATGGAACAGCTGATCGACTTAACCAGTATTGACAAAGAGGCATCAATCAGAGACTTTTGGCAGCGCTTTGAATATTGAAATCCATTTACAATAGAAGCAGGGTGAAAGGAAGTTAAGGCATCAAACATGAATGGAGCATGGAGAAAACTTTGGCCTGACTGTATCCTAGATTTTCACGGGTTTGAGGATCAAATGGAAGACATCCAAAGAAACATCATTGGGATAGCTAAAGAGGTTGGTTTAGAGGAAACTGAAGATTTGTCAACAGAAGAACTCATGGAACTAGAGAATCAGTGTGTACAAGATGATGTAGAAAAAAACGCCAACAGTGCAGTCTTAACTCGTAATAACCCCTCAAGACATGTAAGATGCCTTTACGCATATAGAGGCAGCAATGAGTATCATTGTAGAGAAAGACGAAAACATGGAGAGAAGCAGCAGAGCCATAAAAAAGGCATATGTGAGCTACCAGCAGCTCTACAAGGATAAGAGGAAAAGCACACAAATTACGATAAAATAGTTTTTTAAGAAGCAATCACCTGCTCCCTCCCCACAGCGAATGAATCTTCATCATCTGTGGTTGAAGCTCAAAAAAAGTAAAATAATGGTGAAGACAAAAGTGGTAATAACTTCTCCGCAGTTTTTTCACGTTCGGTGGTTTTAAGCCTAATGGGGATGGTTCCACATTAAAAAAATCAACGTACCTTGAAGTTAACCTCATTGGGTGGTGTGGAAA
This sequence comes from Tanypteryx hageni, assembly GCA_028673005.1. Lineage (NCBI taxonomy): Eukaryota > Metazoa > Arthropoda > Insecta > Odonata > Petaluridae > Tanypteryx > Tanypteryx hageni. The sequence continues at coordinate 241,573,752 of CM054113.1, read as the reverse complement.
TGACATTGGTCATACGGTTCTATATTTCCCCGGCATTACAAACCCGTCCCTGTAAATCAAGAGCAGTAAGTCTTTGTTTCTCATTATTATTCCGAACAAAAAGTAGTTCAAGTTAAAATTTGTTGTGTGATTTTCGTACCTGCTTGTAAATGAATATAATGAATGCGTTTTTTTTTCCTTGGTGTAAAGCACTGGATTGGTTTCTTAAATGTTATTAAACCGTTCCAAATATTCCAGGAGATTGCCGAAGGCATATATTAAATTTTAAAGTAGTGCATCACAATTTTCAAGGAATATCCATAATTTTAACATGGGAATAAATGTAAAATCAGTATTTGTTTAACAACAATTCACTTAATAACATGTTTTCGAGGAACCTAACCCTGTTGTTAAGCGAGGAATGCCAGTATTTACATGTCTCAAAAAAGAGGAAATGGTGGACACATCCACTAAATCCCACGGCTGCTACTCTAATCATCCATTATGCTTCGAATGTATGTTATTGTGTGTAACATGGATGGTACTCAGACTCAATCATCTATACATCACAATTGTCTCAGTCACCATCATTCAAGTTTACATGATAAAAGTTGCTCCTCAAATAATGTCAACTAAACACAACAAAACAGCAATCTACATGGCACAGATAAGGAAAATTAAAATATTTGCTGCCAAAAATAAAAGCATCTGTCTGTCTGCATATTCATAATCCCATTAAATCAATTGCATTACCTCAGAGGTTTAATTGGCCATGGTAATAAGTAGTATCCATAGAGAATGCATTAACCAGAATAGTTAGACTGGCAGAAAAAAAAACATCAGATTTTCAGATGCAAGGTATTTTGAATTAAATCGTAATGGAAAACATGTAAAGAAGAAGGAAGTTGGAAAGATGTTAATGAGAAGAAGATTTCTAATGGGAAGAGAGAACTTGGTCTAATGAAAGAGATTACAATTGAATTTTTGAAAATTAATTATACGAACGCATTATGAGCTGATACAAGATATCAACACCAAAATGAAAAGCTGAAACAAGGGGAGACTATGGTGCATGTGAGCTCCATCTTGCATGTCTCTCTCGTCAAAGTAAGATGACAATCAAGGTTGATTTGCAATAAACAGCAAGATAACATAGCGGCATACATACACGCATTTGTTCGGACATACCAGAACCATCACAAATATGTCAACTATAGCCTGTTATATTTCATAGAGAGCTAAAGAGATTTCAGTTAATTCGTGTTCTTAAGTATATGAATATTGCAATAATGAACCTTACAAAACACACAGTATCTTTGAATGCTGATTCTAAACCAAAATAAAAATTATATTTTAAATTTGAATAGCAAATATACAAAATTTAATCTGTACATTGTGAATTGGAAAACATACAATGCAATCCAGACACTATTTACATAAAAATTGCAGGAATGACAATTTCCAGTGTGAACTTCTAATTAGATTTTATGCATGATCACAGGCATCTTTGAGCAGCAAGAACTAGCATTTCCATTTATTATTCGTAATAATCACAATTTCCAAGACTCAAATATTTTCAAGCAACATTATGAAGATGGATTAAGCATGTCATTAGATATTTTATATATGCAACATTAGAATAGAACTTCTGAAATTAAAGGAATTCTTGGGCACATATCAGTTTCTATAGCAACTTAAGAATTAACTCAAATAAAATTCAGAAGAAACTTAAGATTCCATTTGTCAAACTTACAAATACATATTTAACCATATATGATAAAGTAGCCACATAATCCCTTTTAAAGTTATTAAGGATTCAAAACTAAAACTTAACTTGATTGCAATGGTTTACAGATATTATAAAAACTCAGTTAATTTCATATTATTTCACAAATAAGCAAAAATTAAATTGTGATAAGAAAACTGCTTAAGGCAGCGGTTTCCAAACATTACAAAGCCGCGACCCCCCTCACCTAAGAAAACTATCTTCAATGCAATGATTTTTTAAAATCCTTAAAACTGACCATGAGTCCTCCTAAAAGGCATAGCATGTTCTTGACCACTCAGACTTAATTGATATAGCCTCCAATGCTTTCCACCATGATTAAATCAAGCACACCAATTTGTTAGATACACTTCATAGGATGCCATCTCTACATTTTCTGACATTTTCAAAATTAACAGCATTAAAATATTTAGCGATTAAATTTGCCCTTAGAAAAATATTAAGAATAACAAAATATTGGATTTTTATCAATGGATACTACAATTATTTTTCAAAATTTTTATTGTCTGCCGTACCCAAGAATACCAATTTTATTCCAAGTCTAATATGATACACACGTTAATTGAACCTGTTTAAGGTTAGTAATTGAAATATCAAAGATTACCTTCGACCACAGGTACTAAGAGTTAAAGAATATTAACTTATCAGGAAGACTCCCACAACACGTTTTGCACTCCATAGGAGGCAACTCAATCACTGGCAGCTTATGCTGGTCATATTGGACAGACCAAGGTGAGTCCTGCAACAACCACCATGGATACATGGATCAAGAAATAGGTAAAAAGGGTGTAGAAAATCCTGCGAGGCAGGTGAAAAATTTAAATTGTCCTCATAAGTTAACGGCATGTACAGCTCCTTGGCCCTCAGTTGGCACTTCCCTCCAAGTTGACCTTATGGAGAGGCTCGTTCGCTATGCTGTGCTTAGTAACTCCCTGCAAAACAATCATTTATGACTAGCTACAGTTGCAAGTTTTTCATGATGGACAGGTGGTATTTATTTAGAAAATTATAAAGAAAACCTACAATATTTTTTGGCCTGAATATTGAATGAAGGTGAATTTTACTTCAAATTTAAGGCAACAATTATTAATACAGTCATATCAAGCTCGAGGCCCATAAAGTAGGTCACTTTATACCAACAAGGGGAGACTACGTACCTTGGATCGTAGATTTTGACAAAACTTTTTTGGGTGGTAGAATACTTAAAATAAGAAGACCATTGTATCGGCTTTTGATTGAATGGGCCTTAGTTACAGCAGAATCTTTTTTTCTTTTTGCAGGATTAACTGTGCAATAATAGGCCAACAATGTCAAGCAGGTGGGTTGGCGGGATGGTTTCCGTACTGGCTTCCGAATACTTTGTCCCGGGTTCAAATCCCACGTAATACCAAGTTTTTTTTGTTTTAATCCACTTTATTATTTTTAATTTATTGTATTATTATTTATTTATTAACTTTATTATATTATTATTTATTTATAAACTTTATTATATTATTATTTATTTACTTAATTAAAATCGATACACAAGAGCATATTGGGAGATATTTCGATGTGAATTGTAAATCTAATGCTACAGGAATGAGGATCGCAGCTGTTGAAATGCAGAGCAAGTATCAGAGTGGAGTAAAGATAATGCAAAAGGAGGAACGTGCTTGGATTAATATAACATGATTAAAAACTGTACATTGGACAGATTTTGCAAAGCAAGGAAAAGGAAGGACCAAGTTATATCCAGTGGGCATTATCTGCAGCCTATCAACATATGTACATCACTGGGGTTCAACTTCACTGCACCTCGAGCGTGGCTAATAAAATTAAAGAAAGAATTCCGAATTTACAGCTAAAAGTTACAAACTACGTTTTTGAAAAAGATGAAACGTCTTTGGAAGAAACTTTAATAGCTGCCGAGGTAACATTGTGCATAATACCAAACTATGACCAAGACTACGTCATTAATACCGACCAAACAGCATGTGAGTACAAAGTTGATGTGAAGTGAACCTTGATTCATCAAGGTGAAAAGGCTGTCCACAGATATATCAGAGGCAGTAACAAAATCACGCATTCATACACGTCACAGTATGCGATCACCACCTCAGGAAATTTGCCACCCAAATTGTTTCTTTGTATGCAAGAACCTGGAGGTACGTTTGGGCTTTGAGTGAGCAGAACCATGAGGCAGTTGGAGGAGGAGTTCCTAAACGTTGTAGTTACGTGCTCCAAATCTGGTAAAATGACAACAGAATTGATTCAATTTTTTTTAAACAGTTGTGAAGCCTTCTGAATGCTTTTCTTGTTTTTACGACCATTATCATCCAAAAATGTGTACACACACTTCCTCTTCAAGTGACGAATAGCACGAATTTAACAGTTATGTTCTTTCGGATGTCAATTCATCTGGAAATAGTTACCAATATGCTCTTATGCATCGATGTTAATGAAGTAAATAAATAATAATATAATAAATAAATAATACAATAAATTAAAAATAATAAAGTGGATTAAAACAAAAAAAAACTTTGTATGACATGGGATTTGAACCCGGGATAAAATAATTCGGAAGGCAGTACGATAACCACCCAGCCAACCCACTTGCTCGACATTGTCAGCCTATTATTGCATTTTATCCAGCCACAGTTAATCCTGCGAAAAGAAAAAAAATTCTGCCGAAACTAAGGCCCATTCAATCAAAAGCCAATACACAGGTCTTCCTATTTTAAGTATTCTACCACCCAAAAAGGTTTCGTCGAAAGAGTGTTTGTTCCCATTGGCCAGAGAACATCAAAGGGTGAGGGCAATGGTGGTCTTCAAGGGCAAAGGGAGAGTGATGGGGAAGCTCTCAGCCAATGGTAGAAGAAGAGAAGGAATGTCGAATGGGGTGAGGATTGGGAAAATCTGTAGTATGGAATGTGGGGTGAGAATTCTGTAAGGTGCTCTCACACACCAACTTAGGTTTGAGGCCCATGGTCTAATCATTTAATATCTTACGCATGTTGAGGCATCACTTTGAGGAACTTATTATTCATAATAAGAAATGACAGCACTGTAATTTTCCACTAAAGGTTAAATATAATTTCATGACCTAGGTTTCGATGCTTTGTTTCATCATTAGGCATTAGAAAGCACCGTCAATTCTTATTATGGAATTATTCCACGAAGTTACACCAGGAACAGTTGAATTATTATCCGCACTTAAAAAATTAAAATAAATTTAATCTCATAAAGTTATCATGAAAATTTTTGAATTATTTGCTAGGTCTATTATATATTATTCTTTGTAACCTCTCAAAGTCAAATGATATAAGTAACTTCTGAAGGCATCAAATAAACATTTCTTCGAGTTACAAAGTAGACAACTCAAACATCCAGCAATAATGATACTGGTGAGAAAGTTTTGTCTCATTGTGCTTATTCTTATACAAATACAGGAAAGAGATTTGCATGCTGAGGAGAAAAGGTAAAATGGATGGAAATTCTTTGCTTAATTAAGTTTTAGTAAATACTAAAATATGTTGATATTATAATGAAAAGTAAAAGGCATTATTCTTCCAGTTATCTGATCCTAAAGTAAATTCACATGCAATAATCACATAAGTTACTCACCCATTGAATTCTCTACCAATTAACCCTGTCCTTGATCTGCTTCTATTTAACTGTGCCCTTCTCTCAGCTGTAAATAAATTGAGAAAAATATGAGAATGTTAAAAATTCTACTAGTTCTTAATCGATGTTTTCAACAGAGTAAATACCAATACATGAGTAAAAAGAAAACTTTTGAGACCGGTGCTGGCAGAGCCACTGGAGATGAACGCATTAACCAGTAATATTATACATTGACATTAAAGAGGTACCAGTAAGAAAAGCTGAAACCTGTCGTAGCTTGCTGCAGCCCAGCAAGTGTGTCATGGAGCTCAAGAGAGAACATTTTCAGGTGATTATTATCTGACTTTAAAAGTGATTTAAATGAGATGCAATCACTCGACCGACTTAGATAGTCTTTTGGGGACATTTCTTCATTTCGTGCCAGTTTTCTATTGGTTTTTGGAATTAAAGAGGGGAATAACATCTCTCAAGGTTGAAGAGAGAAGTGGACCACAGCGGTGGCTGAGGGAAACATTACGTGTGTGGAAAGCACGATCAAAGAGGATCCACGATTGACTCACAAAGACAATGAAGCAGCATTGACCATTAGTTAGCCAAGTGTTTCCACCATCTTGCATGATCAACTCCTAGTGCATAACAATTTGACAAAAGCCCAAAAACAAACACGAGTGAAATGGTGCCATGGGAGTGGTGACTCTCGCTGTGTTTCATACAGTACCGTGGGTAATGAGACGTGTATCTACCAATTCGATCCTGAGACCAAACAGCAGTCATCCATTAGGATCTTCCAAGATGTCAATCCTCCGGTGAAGGTAAAAAGGCCAACAAGTGTTAGAAAGAAGAGGGTGAAACCATTCTTTTCAACAAATGCCCATGTGGCTACCATTGCTCTTGAAAACCAACACTGCAGAATAGTCATAGCAGTTTTTCAGCCCAAAGTGCTTGAGAAGCTTGATGAAAAGCGACCAACGACTGGTTTGCAGAGCATCCCCTTGCGTCGTGACAACGCCTCTTCTCACACTGCATATGAACAGGGGCTTTCTACGATACCAGAAAATGAGTGGTACCATTGCTCCCACTGTTGGTTCAGGAGGATGGAACACTGTATAGAGTGCCAAGGTGAATACTTTGAAAAAATGTAATAGTTAAGAAAAAGGTATGACCATTCATTCATCTGTGTTCCAAAACATTTATAGTGACCTGCCTATAGAGTAAAACTTTGCTATAATGAGTACAGGATATAACAAGAAGTCCACAATACCGAATTTTTTTTAAATGCACCATCAATTTAATAATGTTAAACATAGGAATAGCCTTTGTTTATAATGAGAGAATTTTCTTTGGCATTCCACTATAACCAGTATAGATTTCCCTTGCCTTTTGGGACAGTTGCATTCCTCAAAAATTATACAAACCAAAATTGCTAAAGGAAACTACAAAAACGAAAGGAAAAAATCTGGTGTTTCCAGCACGTGACTATCTCCATATATAGAAATTAGGGATGGGGTGGTTCCACTTTTTCCCAGTTCCAGTTATATTAATCTGATCCCGGTTCTCAGTTTCGGTTCTGTTACATTAGAAGTGATATTTGATACACCACAGGAAATTCTAGCCTTATAATAGTTGCATATAGCGTATTTGTCATTTGTACTGTCAATTCTGAAGTTGTTCTAAATGTCCGACATGACTTTATTGTTAGGGTTCACAATAAATCAGCTAAATTTAAAAATTATCCACAGGGTATCTATTAAAAATTACAACACAACAAAATAAAACTTATTTCTGTTAATAAGTTAAAGTAACACTTCAAACTGATGGATTTAACTCAAAATATTGCTTGAATTTTTACATTATAAAAGCATGCAGCTGCAAATCAAATATTGAATACAAGAAGTTTGAAACCCATCATTCATTTTTTTTGATAGATATTTTTGTGGAACTTTCGTTTGCTGAACTGATTTGCCATCCTGATTTTTGTAAGCTCTTTTCCCTCAAGAAATAAAGGAAATTCAGACTTGCTCATCCCATTTGAAATTGATATCACATCCAGCATAAAAATTTGTTTTACGTCGTATTTAAAATAACTTCCATCATCGATATATGTATAGAAAATCGAATGCTGTTGTGAAAAAATACGGCAGAGTGATATGGTCACTTTTCGGTTAGCGTCTGCTTCCGAGAGGCAATCATTTTTAGGCATTCTTTACAATAAATAAAAAAAGAATGCCATATGTCTGTCCGAATATTTCATCTCAGAAACTACGAGGCAGATGTTGATGAAATTCGGTATTTGGTACATAGGGGCAAAGAAACTAAGAAAATTATATAAATAGTTTACATGACCTAATCGGGAGTCCCACTTTACAGGTGACAAAAATGATCTTTTCTTTATATCTCATACAATATAACTTATAACGAAAAAGTCTTTAAAGAACTTCGTAGAACTAATCAAATAGCATAGCTATGTTTTGTTCAGTACATTTTTATCGAAGGAGTAGCCGATTTCAAGAAAATCAAACAAGAAAGTCGTAATTCACTTAGGGTTCGTGTTTTATTTGTTGTCAACGAAAACAATCTTCGTGACGACTGATGCACATAATAACTGCTGTAAATACCTAATTAATTTAATTTTCTTTCATGCGCACGCAACATTAGGAAAATGGATAATCTACGATGAAGAAATGAATGTAAATACGTCTATTTTTTACGTTTGGACAGCATTTACAAGTAAAAAGTAATGAGTAATTTACGATGAAGGAATGAACGTGAACATAAAGATTACATTATTACTATTCCAGTGATCTAAGTTTTAAATAATTGTCGATTGTTTTATTAATTACAAATGCACACACAGATATTATTGAGAAAAGTGAAAACATACTCAGGGGACCTCAAAATGTTTATTTTTGTTGAAAACTTGAATTTGATTTTTTCACGTATACAATACTTTCTCGTATACTACATATGGAGAAAGTAAAAAGGAGAATAGTTTTCGTTTGACTGTTTGTGTGTATTTCTGGCTTATCAGTCACTTGGATTATTAGAGCCATAACTCCTTACACACCAGACACTCTCACAAGGGAGGAGGGAAACCCGGTGCCGGCATTAGCTTATTCTTAACGAAGAGCACCAAGGGAACCAACGATTTAACATCCCTTCCAAAGGACGGAGCACTGATTTGCACAGTCTCCTCAAAGCACACAAGTAGGAAACAGGACAATCCCAGGTTGAAAAATCCGACCTACGCCAGATTCGAACCTGGGACCACTGCAAAAGGAGAACGGTCTACACACAGTGGGGACTTCGGTATTGACAGAGTTGGCAACCATACTAACTGTTGAACACTATGATGTCTAAAGGTGTGTCCACTCTTACTGTGAACAAGCAATGAAGGAATATTCAGCCATGCTTGTGATGTTCGATCATGCTCATAGCCACCATTGTCCACACAATATGCACTCAAAAGGTTCCCTCCAGTTTGACCCATTTGCGTGTCCATCATTTTGTGTGAGCATAAAGGATGGAGGTGAACAGCCAAAATATTGTAGTTTCAAGTGGAGCATTCATAGTGCTTCATTTTTCAGAAGAAGAAAAACTGAGGAAAATACTGATGCTAAATGAAATCTCTTATTAAAAGTAGATTGAAGCTAGTTCTGCTGGAGTCAATTTTTCCAGTGTTGACTAAATAAAAACTGCTTAATGTATCACACAACATGACTCACTTGTGAGATTCTTCAATTAAATAGCAAACTATGTTGTATGGCCTCTCCATCTATAAGTATACGAAAGATTAAATGGAGAAACTGCTCAGAACAGAATGAATGCAACAAGTTCTAGCGAACAACTAAGTTCCTGTCCCCAAAGAGCTGAATATTCTTTTGATGCACCGCTCAACGAGAGAACACATTCGTCTGTTTGCTCACCTTCGTTCGCATGTGGGTGGCAGTTCACACTAAAGCAATTGCTCATGCTTGGGTTGGTCATTTGAAATTATTTGCAATAGAGTGGATACAACTTGTCACCCAGAACTAACCGCTTCTTGCTACATCTCACGTGTGCACAGGAGGGCTTCTCTAACTTATATGTGTATGCGTACGCAGAGCTATGCGGTTGTACTTAGAGTTGGGGAGTATTTGCAGTCACTGCTATTTTGTCACAGTGACTAACATGAGACTGTGACCGGTAACAGGTATGCGCGGAAAGTAGCAGGTATGGAAGTCATAGTCAGTCACAGCTTTAGTCACCACCCGGCCGCCCGTCACAGATTCAGTCACCGACCGGCCGCCCGTCACAGATTGTTACTGCTGGCTCGGTGAAACAGGAAGGGCGCAGTCCCTAGTCCCACCCAAGTCCCAACTTCTTCCCAACGGCCGAGAGGAACTGTGTAGAGGGAGGGGATGTAGGCACTGTTTATCTGCTCTGTGTCGTCTCTGACTCTTGAGATGAATAGTTCTTTTTATGGGTCAACACTTGAATGGAAAGGGAAAGGGTCTTCTGGCCTGGGCAAGTGTTTGGTTCAGCATTTCTTGAGAACAATATGTGAGAGTGAGAGAAAACCACTCATCTGACATCATTGCACAAACAAGCCTACTCAAAGATATTTACGAAAGTATTATGTAATTCAGAACGCAATATTTTATTATTTTGTTGTGTTTTCTAAATAACAATTGATTTCAAACCAATTATATTTTTTGAAAATTTTTATTTTGCGTGGGGGGTTAAAGCTTTGTGATGACATAAATGGAAGGGGTCTGAGTTTTTGTGACGAAATATGATGACGGAGAAAAGGGGCGGTCAAAAATCCGCCAAAATTGCGTGCTGCCATTTATGGACGATCCCTCAGTGCAGTAAGGTAACTCGTTCAATGAACGTTTGTTGAACGAATCTTCGCTTTAACGAATGAATTTAATTTTATGACTTTACTTTTAGTCGAAAATTTTGTTTACTTTAACGAACTAAATAACATGTATCCAACTCAAATCGAAGAAACTCGGATGTTTACGAATGCTCTTGGGGCCACAAGGATCGTCTTGTTTACCCATGAATTTTTCGTTTGCCCACTTTATCACGCATTTTTCCTAACGCCTGCATTTCTTGAGAGGTGTCACGGAACGTGTTGTTTGTAACTAATAATATATATACAAATTAAAGAGGAAATGCACTATGCAGTGTTTCCCACAACCATTCTATACTTCAAACTTCAGTCTGTGACTTGGATTGACTACGTTCGGTCGCATTCGTTTCCTTGCGATTCATACATAATCGTTACATCACGAAGATTTGTTTTCAAGCCATTGCCGTGGCCACATTTATCATACTTGCTCGTACTTTTCTCATGAATGTTCAACTTTTTGTTAATTATTTTTCTGGAGATGTTTTAAACCACGAGGAATTCTTAATTCTTTATTGACGGTGTTGGGAGGTGCTGTACTATGGAGCTAGGAAAGCGGAGGACGAGCAGGCTGTGGCGGTTTTTTACTGAAATAGATCCCAAAACAGGCCTGGCCAAGTGTGATTTGTGCAAAGCAAAGTTAAGCTTCAAGTCTTCTGTCACTAATTTGCGGAAACATCTTAGCAGAAAACACCCAACTGTGAAAATAGAAACAAAGGTAAGATTTTCTCATTAAAATTACCTTCAACATTTTTGTCATGTTTAGTTAACCCCTCAAGCGCGGCGACATTTTAATCAGACCCATCTGGGAGACTGGGGAATATTTAAATAAATTGACTATTCTGGAGCGAAGTTATTTAAAAATACATAACTTTTCACCTTTTTAATGGATTTACCTGAATTTTTCTGGAGATTCCCACAAAACTATGTGTATTTATACAACTTATTTTAAGCATACCTATTTTATTTATTCTTTTTGCGTTCTTTGCCAGCGAAGCGATAATAGCGGAATGCCTTATTGGCATGTCTGGTCCATCCATCCGTTCATCGTAACTTTCATCTCCTAAACTGCTGGATGAGTTTTAATTTAATTATATATGAGTGATCTTTAATAAAACTTATAGCCCAATTGTGGTTTTCAACTGAATTAGTCAATTAGAACTTCCACTTTACACAATTACTTTAATAATCTTATACTAGTATCTCGTTAAATGGCATCCGTCAAGCAACAATGAAATAGCAAACTTTTATCTCTCTAGCTCTTATATGATCTGTAAGGTATAGATTAAAAAGATTATTCGAATAGAGTACAACATTTACTACAAGAAGGTCCATGAGGCTACATAATTACGAGTTATGCTTTCGTAGAAAAAAATTCGAGAAAATCCAGAGAAAAACATCGCATATGTTGTTTACATCGATCTCTAAGACGGTTCTCTCGGCAAACAACAATTAAAAATCTATATATTTCTCCCCCATTCACTTATATTATCCGTGAGTTATAGATTAAAAAATGTCTTCGTATAGAGAACAACATTTACAAGAGACCGCATAATTGCGACTTATAGATGTAGAGATAAAAATTCGAGGAAATCCTGTTGCCACCCTCATCACTACCTTTTCATTTCCTTAAGTTAATATATATATATATATATATATATATATATATATATATATATATATATATATATATATATATATATATATATATATACAGGGTGTTTCAAAATTATGTATACACAATTTAAAAATTTATATTTCGTGAACCAAATGTACAATTTGCACAATTTTTCTTTTATTTTAAAGCTTAAATGCATAATAATGTTTGCAATGAACAAAACTCAAGTAAGATGTTCAAAATGTCCACCACCAGCACTGATACATAAGCGACATCTCTCTTTAACAGAATTACATACTACAGTGCACAAGTCAGTAGAAATTCTGTGTGCTTCTTGCTGTATTGCCATCCACAGATCCTCAAATGTTTGCGGTTTCTGACCGTAAACTTTATCTTTCAAGTATCCACATGCAAAAAAATCTAAAGGTGTGAGGTCTAGAGACCTTGGAGGGCATTCAAAAGCACTCCCCCTGCTACCTATCCATTGCTCAGGAAATTCATTGTTCAGGTACTCCCGCACAGTTGTATGAAAATGTGGGGGTGCACCATCCTGTTGAAAATACACCAATGTATCCGGAAACATGTTTCTGATATTAGGTCCTGCATGATTTTTTTTAACAAATCAAGGTAACTTTCTCCATTAACAGTGCCATTGAATCTGTAAGGTCCGATTATTCCATGAGAGGAGCGTCCCATCCACACAGTAAAACCTGGTAGATTGCCATCTTTCTCCAATGTGAAGTGAGGATTTTTACCTGCCCAGTAAACGCAGTTATGACGATTCACATGGCCATTCAGCTTGAACGTGGCTTCGTCTGACCATGCAATTGAATCTTTAAAAGCATCGATTTCACCATTTTTTCAAATGTACCACCCACAAAATTGTGTTCGTCGATCTGGATCATCTTCTTGGATTGAATGCAGTAACCGAGGTATAAATGCCTTCAATTTTATGTCCTTTAGGATTCTAAAAACACTTGTATAGCTCAATTGTAGCTCACGTGAACACTGTCTTGTAGACTTCCTTGGGGAGCGGGTAATTGCACCTCTGTCAGCTTCAACATTTTCGATATTTCTTGATGTTCTTTTTCGCCCACAGCATGTCTTGTTGATATTGTTCACAGTTCCATGTTCCTCAAATTTATCATGTAGACGGGTAATCGTTAGACGAGTTGGTGCTTTTGTTCCATATTTTCTTTCCCATGCACGCTGAACGTCTGTGACGTTTTCAAATTTCCAATACCATTTTAGAATTAACTTTCTCTCATTGAAACTCATCTGCATGTTCTCCATCGTTTCCATGGATATTTGTGGATAATCAAACATTGTTAAAATAATTAATTTATTTTGCTTTAAAATAAATGAAAAATTGTGCAAATTGTATATTTGGTTCACGAAATATAAATTTTTAAATTTTGTATACATAATTTTGAAACACCCTGTGTGTGTGTATATATATATATATATATATATATATATATATATATATATATATATATATATATATATATATAAGTGCATAATATAATTCTTGTGGTACCATGTTGTGTTCCTTAAAAAATTTTCATTTATAATATTTTACTTAAAAATTTTCATTTATAATATTTTATACTAGGGGTATATTTCAATTGTGTTATTATTTAATTTGCAAAATTTCTTTATACTGTTATCTTAATGTGTTTTATTATGTTTACAAAACTTCTCTATACACAATGTTGGTGTGTGACAGTTGGCTGTTGCTTAAGACCTGGTATAATTTGAATTTTAAAGAATTTTTATTTAGAATTCTTGAACACCCCACATATTTCCATGTGTAAAGCAAGGTTCAGGCATAAAAATATCAACTTTGGCTAAGGTTTGGCCTTGCGATTTATTTACTGTATTGCCATAAGAGTTTGATTACGAATTGTCTGGGATGCATGTTAAAAGGAATTGCTGGATCATTTGACGTTTCAATTTTATACGTGGGAGAAAATGAATGATTCCAGCCATAGAACCAGTAATGACTTCCAATAATTGATTTAATTATTTATCACATTTAATTAATCAATCATTCATCATTCTCTTCCATATTTTCCAATCATAAAATGCACTATGTGACTCTTATTGAAATTAAATAATCGTACATTCAGTTATCGAGTTAAATCATTATGTTCTCTTTCAGATTCAATGAACTTCATTGCATTGTAACTTTAATTGCAAATATGAAAGTTTATTTACTAACATTACTAACTGTATATTGTTGTTAGTAACCATACAAACTCTGTAAACAAAACATTTCTCTTTGTGTAATATAATAGAGATAATTATTATCAGAAATATACCTAATGTTCTACTATTTAATTTTTTTAATTTTCTTGCTCACTACTTCACTAGTCACCGATTTAATATATACTACCTACACCCAGGCTACCAAATAAGTACTCGTTATCGGCCGATACTTGGTTTTATAGCGTTACCACTGTCACCAACTCCACCAGCACAAGTTCAATACAATGAAAAAGTCACCGGTGACTCAAGAAACAGGTATGAGTCACAAGTATTTTTTTGTCACAGGAACAGTTTGTCACTGTGACAGGAAAAAAGTCACAGTCCCCAACTCTAGTTGTACTCAGGACTGATGACAAACAGGCAAGTCAATGCAACACAATATAACAATGTCACACCCTGTCATCTCAAGGTGCTTTGCACAGCTGTGCAACTGTGTGTTTTCATTTGGGCAATCTTCAGACTGATTCTCAACTCCAAAAGTGATCATGACCATAAGGTAAAAAGCACCAGATTAGGATGTAGCAAACAGCGCACGGACAAACAATGCATGTGCAGGAGTGATTTAATATATTATTTTTTAAATGAATTAATCCATTTATTATTCCTCATTGCTTTTTTAAACAAAATATACCACACTGTGCTGTATTCGGTCCACAGACCACCATGTGGCTATTGTTGAACTAGTTGCCATCATGGTGAAAATTGATGTGTTCCGTAATTCTGGTTAAAGTTTTATTTGTGATTTATGTGCAAGTGATTGTTGTGACTGATTTGACTGTTGCTTATTCTGTTAAAGATGAAAATAAACAATGAAAAGTGATCAATGTTTTCAAGTGGGATGAGATATATATAACTTAAATTTTTAATATTGATCTCTTTAAACAACTTGTTATGTATGAATACATTTTATTGTTTTAAGAAAAAATATAAAAGCTAAAAATAAAGATAATTAGGTTGCCTTTGGTTATAACCAGAATTTGTTATAACAAGCATTTTCTCAGCTGTTATCAACTCTCATTATAGCACACTTTTACTGTATTTAAATCAAATATGGTAGTTTTCTGCATCTTACAATAATAAATTTCCAACAATTGCATTAATAACAAACATTTCGCTTAATTAAAAAAACTAGAATTTAGACTAACTTTTGTTCAACAAAATTTCATATGAAATGTACCCAAAAGAAATGAAGACACAATATTCACCCCAATGAGAGTGCATTCACATTTGCTAAAAAAAGTGTTTCTCTCTTTTGTGTGCTTTTCAAAGTTAATAGATATTCTTCAAAAAATAACTTTCATTTGGTTCTACATCCATGTACAATTGCAACTTCTTACCTCCAGCCACACGAGGTGGCCTTTTCCGTTTCTGATCTCTAGTGAAAGCAGAGCCAGTCTGTAATGCCTCAAGCAGCGAATCCATCACCCCCTCCTGCATGTCAGCCGCGTTCATATCCACGAGAGCCTTCTTCCGGGCCACACGCTCCAACCTCTCCTGTTCAGCCTTCTCCCGTGACTCCTGTGCCCTACGCACCTTCTCCTCTACCTCTCTTGCCTTCAAGACATCTTTCTGAGCTTGCTGCAAAAGGGCAATGGCAGTCAATGACACAGGATGGTAAAAATATGGCCCTGAAAAATCTTACTGCCTACCAAACCACCACTTAATCAAACCAACTTCCACAAAGAACTCAATAAAAATACATCAAATTTCTATATTTTATACTGCTTGCTAAGGGGCTGAACAAAATATTTAACAACATCAGCCATTCCATCATTTACACTAGTAACAACAGAATTAAAAACATTTTGGAATCCATGAAAGACAAAATTCCAAACCTCGAGAAATCTGGAATATACAAAATAAACTGCCAACTCTGTGACAAAGGTTATAAAGGTCAAACAAAAAAACTACAAACTTGCTTCAAAAAACACATTGCACATTTTAAGCATGCCTAATCAGAAAAGCTGAGCAATGCTAAACACATTCCAGAAATGGGACACTCAATAAATGATTATAAAATAATAACACCCAAAAATCAGAAACTAAATGTATTCGAGAGCTAACACATTTTTAAAACTGAAAACAAGTCTATTAACAGTGATCTGTTCCTGATTTCATGCTCTCTGTTACATTTCCCGGCAAATTACATGACACTGATTTCTTATAAAAAATCTTTGGGGTTTAACACAGGTAACCAACCTTCCCTTTCAAATTCACAGGCCACAAACCCCCTTCTCCATGTGCATCCTCAATGGCCACCCACCCACAAAATCCCCCTTTCCTCACATGCATAAAAACGACAAATATATTGGCATAAATTCTTTTTAGAATCCACTTTCAGTGAAGTGGAGCTGCAATGTGCAGATGCCTAATATTTTTTTTAAGAGGAAGCAAAAATTCTAGTTTCATGAAAAATTAATTTGATCAATCATCTGGAGCAGCCTACTACTACTTCCAGGATTGAATGAGCATAAAGGTTAGTGCCAACCAAAAATATATCCTTGCTTCACACTTAACCTTCATAAAAACATCAGCCCAAGCAGTAATTTTACTTCCCCCATTAATTTATGATGACGTCTTATTCTATAAAATTGAAATTTAGGAAAAAATCTTTATCTATCTTTTAGATTAACCCCTCAAGCTAGTTCAAGGTATACAGATATTTCTTCTAATTTCCAATTTCTACAGCTGTTTGACATACACGTATACATCTAATGCACTCACTGTAAAAATTATGAATTTGATTGCCATCTAAGCAGCATCATTTGTAACTACTAACATAGTAATACTCTATAGACTTTTTTCTCTTGATTGGTCCTTCCATCTGCCGATCAAAGTAAAAAATTTTACCATAACATGAAAAAGTTTGCAAACATTTTTTTATTAGCGCAGACAAGCATCAAGGCCAGACCCTCGATGAGTGAATGTGTTACTGATGAGATGATTTCTTTTAGTTTATTGAAAAGTACTAATGAAAATGTTAGTGAAAAGGTTCAACTTGAAAATAATGATGGTGTATATTATGAAAGCGATAGTGATGAAAGCAATAGTACATGAGATACCCAACAAAATTGGGTCTGGAAAACTGTTGATTCCAATTATACCCCTGTGAAAATTTTATATTGTCTATAATGATTAAAATGAAAAAATTGATCCTTTAGTGCAGTGGTTCCCAAACTGTGAGCCGCGGCACACTGGTGTGCCACAGTAGACTTTCAAGGGTGCTGCAAAAAACTTTGTTTAGTAAATAAATCAACGATTTGCATGTGTTGGTAGATAATTAGGGCAATAATTTCTATTCTGATAAGTTGATTATGTAGGAGCATCAACAAATGGATGCATCCAAAGGTTGTAATGCCCATATCTAAAAATATATAGAACTTGTTTCAAGGCTGGGATGCTGCGAAATCTTCTTTATCTTTGAAAGTGTGCTGCGACTCATAAAAGTTTGGGAAGCACTGCTTTAGTGTATAGACTTGACCTAATCAAGGGTCTGATCCAAAGAAGCAGGATGGAACAATCAACATCCCCTTCAGTTGGCACAGCATCGATAAACCCACCACCGAAGCATCTCAATGTAAGACATTTCATTGAGAGAATACCTTCAACTGAGAAGAAAACAAAGCCCCAACGCAAATGTGTTGTTTGCAAAAAAATAAAAAAGAAACAGAAGTATTTCTAATGCACAGATTGTCAGTTGGACATATATTTTGAAGTTCTGAGTTATTAAAAAACAAACTGCTTGTTTTAAATTTAAAAATTGTATATTTTTTGACCGTTTTATAATTATACGATATGTTGAATTTATTGTGAATAAATTTGGTCAAGATTGGACAAGTACTTTCAACGTTATTACCATGACAATTTGTGACATTCTAAAAAATTACAGTTTTAACCTTTAAACACTGGATTTATTTTGGGGTATTTTTGTCAATTTTATGGAAAAATTACGTATCTCATGAATTATTGGTACTAAAATGCTCAAAAGCATTTTATTGTAAAAATAATGAATAATTGCATACTTATGTTTTGTAGGGGAAAGAAACATGCCAAAAAAATATTATAAAAAATATACATCCGTGAGCTATTAATTCGGCGTTTAATGGTTAATGTAAGATCGGGGCAAATTTAAATACCAGCTTGAGGGGTTAATATGACAGTTGGTCAAAATTAGAGACAGAGAAGATGAAATTTGATTGCAAAAAAGAAAAAAATTAAATGCATATATCAAACATGCCAAAAAACATAACATAATACAACAAATGGATGAATCTCTAACAGCTGTGTGTCACATGCAACAGAGACCATCACAAATAAACTTACAGCAAAATTGTCCTTAAATGTCTTGATGTCCCCAAAAAATTCTTCCAATGTATATTTCTGCTTATCAAATGAGTAGTACTCTGAAATATCTGCATATAAAGATTCCAGTTTACGAAACATGCTCTGGAGAATTTCATACTGTTCTCTTGCCTCTTTACAAAAATTCTAGACAGCAGATTAAGGAAATCATAAAAATAAATTATATATTATCACATTATTCTACCTAAAAATTTCATTTTTTATCAAATTTAAGATTCTTTCTACTTTGAAAGGTGGCTTCACAATAAATAGAAAAGGCAGTTGAAGTGTGGATATTTTATAAGTTTATCTGCATGGAAAACATTTAAGTCTCAACATTTTGGTCAGCTCAAGCTTTTTTAGGAGACAATCTATAAATAACAGCCATCGTCATACCTGAGTATGGCAAAGAAGGAGCCCATCACAGACAGCTGTTGATAATGTTCACCATTCAACATGATCAAGTTTTCTTTTACGTTTATTTATGGGTTAGAAGAAGAGGCTGTCTAGTCTTAATCATGCCCTAATAGAGACATCTATGTATTATTTTGAGAAACTCATATCACATCCAGGAGAAATGCTAATCATTGTGTTTGTTGGTGGCCAAAGGCAATTTGTTTAGGCTCAAAACTTTATGGAGTAACTAGCATGATTAATCTAGCTCCTGTCACATCAGCACGTAGAATCAAATACTCTCATCAACAGATAAAGAAATCTGATTCCCATCTCCATCTGCAGCAGAAACATACATTATCGATAGGATAATCCAGCAAGGCAAGATAAAACATGATTAAGCATCATGAAATGAGTTTCTAAAGTATAGAATCCGCAAACCATATGTTAAATTCAGGCGGACAATTTAGCTGCACTTAGCTGCTAAATTGATTTTGTTTAAATATATACCATATCTTCAAATTTCTTCCCTATTAGGGACATTCTAGTTAAAGAAAGAGTATATCATACCAGAAAGTGCTGACTGATCTAAAGTACGTCATCATGTTACAATAAATTCTGAGGGGAAGAAGTTGCTGTTGCTGAAGATTTCAAATGGTGTTTATGTGAGGAAAGTGAGTTGCCCCTCCACACGGACATTGCTTTGAAGAGTTTCTTAAAAGAAACATTGATTGAACAAAAAAGAATAAAGTTTGCATGAAAATTTTTTCATGATTATTATTGCAGTCTAAATGCCCAACAATGCGTCAACTCAACATTTTCTTATGTTATTATGGGTCAACAGTAAATTTTACTAATAATACCACATTTACTCGCATATAGGCAGCCACTGCATATAAGACGCATGCATGTTTTTTGAGACTGGATCAAGGGGAAAAAAAGTTTCCGAGAATAAGCCGTGCTTCAAAAATCATGATTAGGCATAAAACATTCTGGGTAATTAGTAATATGTATCATTAACTGGACATAAATATCAGTAAATATTGATATTGTTTGTAATAATAACATATTTCAGTGAATTATTTGTAACCGATCAGCAATATGCTGTAAAACCTCCATATAATGAAATTGGCAGGACAGAAAAAACAGGATGCTCATTGTATTGACGTTACGGAGTGTTGCAAAAATACAGGGGCAGATTTAATTATCACTCAACCATAAATCTGGCAGGTATTTAATTGAAATGGCCAATTTTGATGTAGTTCATTATAAACATCTATAACGTTTTACCTAATAATTGAATTTACATCAAAATTTCGGAATATCTATGCCATAGTACATGTTATATAGCTTATTTTTTACATAATTCTATTTCAATAAGTTTATGCATTATCGCATGATGACATAATAACGGTTTATACCACAAATGTTTAATTCTTAATCACTGTTTTTAGTGCTAGAATAGTTCCCATGAACTTAAACTACATTGAAATAACGCAGTTGAGTTTTCTGTAAATATTCAGCTTGCCGTTTTGTTCTCCTTACAACGCAGTGGCTGAGAGATTTCCCACTTTATCTCTTCCAAACACAGATGTTGTGCACTCAAGAACTGTTTACGAATAACATTGCATAGATAAGATTTATGAAACAAGAGTGAATCATCTCTAGTTGTCCTCTATTCCCCTTCATCTAATGGTGCCTTAGTGACCTTGAACACTACTAATTCCTATTGATTGAGAACACTCGCCTTTTGTTCCGTATCTTGGATCATATCTTTCTGAAGACGGGATTTTCTGATGAAAATTATCGACTTTTTAGAAAATGATTTCCTTCCATAGAGAATGAGCTAATTTCTGAAAATGGTTTAGAGACATTAATAAATTTTTATTAACTGATAGATATTAAAGGTGAAGAAATACAGCAAATCATTTTTACTCACGTCAACCAGCGGAGCAGACATAATGTAGTTTTGTGTAACTAAAACGGTTAGAAAAATATTGTATTCAACGTCTTCTTAAGGTAAAAACCTTTCTATATAATAATGTGAAAGCCAACTGAAAAAATAAAAACATCTCTATATAGCAAATTAAAAACAGTGCATCATGGGTCCGTACCACACACAGAGGCCAGCGATACGGTAAGAAACCGAGGTCCATACCATGCACAGATCAGCACTGAGGGGTTAATCATGGGGCTCATCTGATCAAGCAAGGCACTGCCAAACCATTGAATATATGTGTAACAATACGTAAAGATTAATATGTTCATTATCATAATAGTGCAAGATAAAATAATGATTTTTATCTTAATATGCATTAAGAGTTATCAAGATATAAAGAGGACAGCGGAAAATAGGAGTATATGGAGAACCAAGTTTAACCAAGAATAATCACGGACCTGTCTACGGACAGACTACCTATGATGATGATGATGCATTAGATTCGTTTATGCACTCCGTCTGATAGCAGGGCAAAGTAGTTTTGAACAAGAGCACATAAAATATCATGCGTTATTAATTCACTATAAAATGTATCGAACATGTTACAATTTCTCGCAAAATATAGACCAAAATTTAGTGCATATTGCATTCTCGGAAATACAGTTTTTCTGATAAGCTTTAAATAATCGCTGATTTCAGAAGTACTCTCGCTCTAACAAAACATGAATGTTGTTAGTCTGGGAACACCTGATTAGCAGAAAATAGCGAAAACAATTCTTACGTGTCCTATTTTTCATTGTGTGGGTACAGAAAACGAGAGGGTAAGGCAAAATTAAGTATTTCGAGTCAAAACGTATGTCATACAGGACTGGCTCGTAAAATGCTACCAGTTAATCATTGACCAGCCCCACTAGAGAAAAAATGTTACTTAGACACGGTAAATGTTGGCTAACCGAGATACCCAGAAAATCCCTGCAAAGCAGTGGGAGGTGGAGGTAGATACGGGTGACCCTAAACCAACTTTGATAACTTGAATAACGTAAGTTTAAGTAGGTTTAACAGATACTTTGTGGAGAAATGGCAATGGATATACAATACGACTATGCATTCATTTAATTACCTGGAACTGAATTGAATTTCGTGCTTATTTGCACCCATGTCGCCTCATTCTCCATCAATATGTTCCCATCTGCTTTTTTGTTTTCTATCACCTCTTTCTATTTTGTGACTAAATCCACAATTAAGTCGACCTCATACACGGAAAAATTTGGTATCCTCTGCCTCTTCTTTTCATCTATATTCATCTTTAGCGCAATATATTATTTCCCCGCCTCTAATTGTACCTAGACAAATGAATCATGATATTCAACATGCGTGTTTTCGTTACCACTTTGTTTCGCAAAAAACATGTGGCAATGGCGCTGAGCATAGCAATCAATGAGCAAACCGGCCGTCAGCAAACCGCGATTACAAAACCGTTGTTTAATGTTGGTGCACTCCAAGTTTGATTTAACCGTTGGTTAGTTTTAACCGTGATCAGCTAACGGTTGATTTAACCGAGGTTGGTGCACTCGGGCATTAGTTGTTCGCTAACCATTGCAGAGGAAGCAGCCGCTTCATTGCCAGCCGATTTTTTTGATATCATATATAACTATGATAATTATAGCCCCTTAACGTCTATACTAGCGAAAATTAGAACAAAAAATTTGCGCCCATACGGAATGTGTTGATTTTTGACTAAAAACATGAATAAAATTAATAAATTTTAATTTAATGAAACAAGATTTTATATGGACTGAAAAGTAAAAGATACCATTTACAATTGACTGTAAGCAACTTTTTTTAAACTTTTTACCTTCGTTGAAATGGTCACTTGACTTAGAATTGGTGTCCTAAAAATCAATGAACAAAAAAGAAAGTAATGAACGCATTAACCACTCATCTGGGTATGCCGTATATACAGTGAAATCCTGATTTAATGTTCCCGCATTTAGTGAATTCCCGTATTTAGTGAACATTCTTTCTGGTCCCAGCCAAAGTCCTATATAAACAATGTATTATTTTCCCATATTTAATGAATCTCGATGTAGTGAATAACCCGCATCTAGTGTAAAAATAAATTGACCTTTCAAAACTCATACCTCAATTTAGTGCAAAAATGACGCTAATCTCATGGAAACACGCCGCTCACACCACCTAAGGGTAGGTTCCCACTGATGCATGGCACAGTAGAAAATATTCTTTCCACGTTATTAAATGAACCTGCTTCCACTAAAGCCAGAGCATGGCATGCCTCTGCAACATTTCTGCAGCGGTATGTGTGGAAACAATATTCTATGCTACCGTGCAAGGGTGTGTTTCAATGTGAGTGGATCTTGCACACGTGCCTACGGTTGTCGAAGAATTTCGACACATTGTTAGTAGGAGTCGCTTGCTTCCATCATCACATGAATCATGCTGTTTTCAGGATTCTAGTCAGTTCTTTGTGCTTGTCGTCTCTATACTTCTTTGGTTTTCTTCACATCATAGCCGTTTTTCTTCTTCCTCGCACAACAGGGCAACAATTATTATTTCTTTATTAACCATTGTCATAAGCAAGCGTATGTCTCACAATGTCACAAAACTCACTTCTTAGATAGTGCCGCGAACCCTCCTGTAGCAGAAAACACGCATATGCATGCACGAGTGTGAATGGGTTGAGTCATCCGGTGTTGTTTGTCCTCAGTAGAAGGCCATCATCCACAGTTTCATCATTAAGGATCTTCAGTGGGGGACGGGAGATTCATCCGTAAGTGTCCCTCCTTGGGAGGAGCAAACCTGAGGCTCAGGTAACGGTGCCTTCTCTTCAAAGGAGGCTGATCCTCCTCGAGATTGGTTGAGGTGTGTGGGTGTTTGTAGATGTCTCAGGGGCGGGCTTCCATGGCAGCAAGCTCCGAGATGATATGCCAATTCCCGCATTCTGTCCCCGACAGGAGTGGTTCCGGTCAGCAGGTAGAGCACTTTGTTGGTGGTGTTCCATCCGAGTCGGAGAATGGTGCGGAGACAGTTCCGTTCTGCCTGAATAGGTCAAAAAATAGTGCGGAGTTGTGCCATACTGCGGCATGAAACAGTGGGAGCCTACCTCAATGCAATGCCACCTCGTGCCATGCCGCTAGTGGCAGCTCGTAAATGAAGCAGTTCCAGGAAGCTGCCAGTTGCTTAGCATAGTCGTCCAGTTTTGGTGTTACTTTCTGTTCATTTTGTGTTCTCTACGTGTCTAGTAAGTTTCGTCAACGATATTTCTTTATTGTGTTATTTCACTTGTGTTTATTGTTATCCCATCATTATGGCTACTATAAGGAAGAAGCTGACAATAATGGAAAAAGTGGAAATTATTCACGAAGTGGAAAATAATCCCAACATGCCAGCAATAGAGATTGCACAAAAATTTAATCTTGCACCATCATCTTCATCCTGCATTATGAAAAATAAACCATTCTAGATGAAGGAGAAATGCGGAGGTGAAGTAAATAAAAGAAAAAACGTAAAATCTTCTCCGTGGGATGACATGGAATAGGTGTTGAAAGAGTGGTTTGATTCTGCCAACCTCCCAATCAATGGCACATTGATGAAGGAGAAAGCTATCCGAGTGGCCACTAGATTAAAACTTGAAAACTTCAAGGCTTCAAATGGATGGTTGGACAGGTTTCAAAAGTGTAATGGGCTCGCATATAAAAATCTTTGCGAGGAAAGTGCTACTGTTGATAAAGATACAATTGATTACTGGAAGACTGTATCATTGTTGAGGCATTTAGAAGACTACAAACCAAATGACATTTTTAATGTGGATGAGACTGGCATCTTCTTCAACCTTCTCCCTTCAAAAACACTTGCTAATAGAGGAGACTCATGCCACTGAGGGAAGAAAAGCAAACAAAGAATTACTGCTCTATTAGGTGCTAACTCAGATGGCAGTGAAAAGTTACCACCTCTAGTGGTGGGGAAATATGCCAAGCCAAGGTGTTTTAAACATGTATGGACACTGCCATGCAAATATTCCATCAACAAAAATGCCTGGATGACAACGGACCTTTTTAAAACTTTCTTGAGGTCGCTAGATGCAAAGATGGGTGCTGCAAATAGAAAAATTCTTTTATTTATTGACAAATGTCCGGCACATCCTCCAGATACAGCGTTTCTACATAACATTAAGGTGGTGTTTTTCCCTGCAAATTGCACTAGTCATTTGCAGCCACTTGACTTGGGCATTATACAATCCATGAAAGCGAAGTACAAGAAGGCTTTGGAGATGGGCCAAGAGTTAAAACTCAATATTCTCGAAGCATTGCATATGCTAACAACTGCGTGGAATTCAGTAATGCCTAAAACAATATCCAAATATTTCCAGAAAGCGGGGTTCAACTGCAGTAATGATATGGAAATTGATGCAGACATAGATGTGATAAATGAAGAAGATTGGTTACAAATTGCACCTGACATTAATACAAATTTAGAAGAGTTTGTCATGTGTGATGATCTTGTGGGCACAACTGGACATCCGCAAAATGTGGAAGAGATCTGTGATGGCAAAGACAACGAGGAAGAAGAAGAGGAGCCAGTTCCCACTTTTGGTGAAGCAGTTGGGGCATTTGAAGTAGTGCAAGGGTATTTAACTTCATTAAATGTGGACAGTACAACTTGAACGAAAATGAAATGTTCGCAACACCTGCCAGAAGATGCGCACAACTTTGCTGGACTACTTTAAGAAAAAACTTTTCTTTTAGGTATGTATGATTAGTTTTTTATTTATTCTCTGATCTGTTTATGGATTCTATTGTTGAAAATTAGTTTGAATATTTTCATCTTTACAGATGACTGATGCAACTGTTCACATTGTGTTTATTGAATGTTGTCATAGTTAGAAAAGAGTATTGCAAAAAAATTACATTTATTTCATGTTTTAATATTTAAAAATTATTTTGTTTTTAATGTAATTGTGTTTATTTAACATAAAATGTATGTGCAATTATAAAAAAGCTTGTTTATCGTAGGATTTTGTATAGAAAGTTTTTTTTAAACTACCAGTATAAGGATATCACATAATGCAGTAAATATGAGCAAAAAAGAATTTCTTGATGTAATTTTGCATAACCCGTTTAGTGAAAACCTCGATTTAGTGAAAGAAAAACCAATCCCCCAGAGATTTGTTAAATAAGGGTGTTACCGTATATGGCATAGCCGGATGCTCCGGAGGTGGGTATGCCATATATACACGGCACAGCGATTTTTAACCTATTTACTATGGGTATGCCGTTATATTCCGTCACGCAGCTTTTCTCACTCATAGCGGCATCCTTTTAGTTTACCGTCTTGCCAGTAGATGGACTTTCCTATTTTAGGAAGCTATACGTCTCGTATCCAAAGCCTGCACTTTCCATGAGGGTTGCATATCCCCTGCCCCTATTTTTTTGAAGGTCAGGGTTTGACGTCTTGGATTATTTCACACCCTCATGCGAAAAATTTTGTTTGTCGCCGCTTGCATCTTACTTTCCTCGAACAGCATGCTACTTGTAAATCCTTTTCTTTCATATTTAGCCTTTTCCACTGTTATGCGGTCGCTTTGTGCTCCCAGGATGGCTGAGTGGCAATAAGGGTCATTTTATGGCACCCTACTTTATATCCCCCACATTGACGGTTTTGCTCAAAGGAACCATTGTTTTTCTGTTTTTCCGCCTTTCCTTGACATATCCTTGTAATCCCCCAGAGTGAGTGGTCTGCACAGATGTGCACATAGGAGAGGGGGTAAGTAATTGAAAAAGTTCAGTTGGCCTTTGAGCATCCGAGTAGACGGTTTGTGGTAATATTTGGAGCTTTTATTCATGAAAATTTTACTGTTCTTTTTGCAATAACTTTTAAATTATTTCATTCAAATTATTTTGTTTGAAATAATTTTTATTTCACCATTGTGAAATGCCTTCGTCCAGTAAAAGGAAATGTACTGAAGCCACAGAAGACGAAGCACTTCATTTATTGGAAGAGAATGATGACGCAAGTTTTTCCAGTGAGTTTTTGGAGGATGTTTACATCAACACTGATGTAAGTGATAGTGAAACAGACGAAGAAATGGATCCGTTCCGGGAAGAGGAGGAGTTGACGAACCTCCCTGGACACCCTTATGTTTGGAATACACATGAGAAAGTGCGAAACAAGTTTACATCTACAGGTAACCCCGGTTTAAATGTACAGGTTGAGGATGGAGATGATATACTTGAATCCTTTGAGCTATTTGTTGATGACGAACTATGTACGATGATAATGGAGCAAACTAATACTTATACCAAAAAATTTCTTGACGCAAAATCTAGCCTAAAACCACGATCTAGAGCACGTAGTTGGGGGGAGACAACTGCAAATGAAATAAAAACTCTTCTTGGTATCTTCATACTCCAGGGAATTGTACTAAAACCAGATTATGCTATGTATCTTAGTAAACGAGAGATCATTGCAACTCCTTTTTTCTCGAAAGTTTTCAGTGAAAAGAGCGTTGCAGTTGGCTTCCTCAGGTCAGCTGACCTGAGGAAGCCGACTGCACCGCCGGCGAAACATCATCTTGTGAAACAGCCGATCAACGCGGGGAGCTATCGAAAAACATGCAGCCTACAGCCGAACGCCGTGAAAGCCTTCGCACCATATATATATTTATTTTGTTTCTTTACGTAATAAATATTATTTTTCTATTTCAATATATTGTGTTTTTTAATTATACATAAGGTTTACGTCTTAACTTTCATTAGTGATAATATGATTTTTATGAATATTTTGAGTAATGTAATTTTAGACCGTTTTAACCCCATTTTTTTGTAATTTTCACGTAATTTTATTGATTTAAATTTTCCATTAAAAATTAATATTTATACATAATTGTTCATTCTTGCGTGTTAAAAAGAGTCTAATGTTTTAAATAAAAAAATATCCAATCAAATACTGAACATTTACTACAATTTTTAAATATAATTCAAAAGGTAAAAATTAGCCAAATTTTCAATTTAAATGCCCACCGCTGGTGCGGCTTCGAAAAATTAAATACCCAGATGAGTGGTTAATGGGCATTTTCATAAGAACTTTAGCAAAGAACGGGTGGAAAGTTAGTGTGGCAAGGCCCTATGCTGTTCTCATGCAGAAGAAGAGAGCACGCAAGAAACAAATGAATATGGATAAGCATTGAGCGCCTTCCAAGACAATTTTGAAAATCATTTCAACATAGATAGACATATGTACCCTATATTACACTTATATTACGTTCTGATATGTTCAATGCGCTTTGGGATATAATCTTTCTTTTTTTCCTTCTTCACGCAGCAAACATCATCAGCGTGTCTAGCATACTGGAACTCTCTGAGCCGTCACTTTCTCTTGCCTTTGTAAGCGTAAATTTCAGTCCTTCAGTGTGGTGAGGTTTTCAGTTTCCCATTATGAGACCAACACATTATTCTGCAGAATTTAAGAGGAAAATGATTGCATTTGCAAAAGAAATATCTAATCCTGCAGCACATCGGCACTACAAGATTTACGAGTCCAATGTGAGACGCTGGAGGAGAGAAATTTTGTGGAAATTGTTATGATTATGTGGAATAAAGCGATCTAAAGATCCTATGCAGACAGGCATAAGCTGTAATGTTGGGAATAATTTTTAAACGAGAAAAAAGTCTGCTATGACCGGAAATCGAACCCGGGTCTTCCACTTGCCAGGCGGATATTCTACCACTGAACTATCGTAGCAGATCAATTTTCTCGTTTCTTAAAGCGGATGTTTTCTTAGTTGGGGTGGAACTAGCCAAGCTAGTATCAAAGTGCACCAAAGGATGTCCTCGAAGAGATACACCAAAGAAAACTCCTCCCTCTCAAATAGTGAGATTGCCAAGCAAGAAATTGATGGAATAAAGCGAGCTGATGATCCTATGCAGAAAGGCATAAGCTGTAATGTTGGGAATAATTTTTAAACGAGAAAAAAGTCTGCTGAGAGGGAGGAGTTTTCTTCGGTGTATCTCTTTGAGGACATCCGTTGGGGCTATTTCTCAGCAGATAAGACACTTTTTTCCAGAAAAAAGACTCCCAAAATCAGCCTGCGTCTTAGAGACCGAAGGTAAGATTAGTACTGTATTCAATACTGACAACTGGCAGTTATTCATCACAAAAACATGCAAAAAATGCTCATTGCCATAATGCAATCTAATATAATAAACTCCTTTCTCTATATGTCTCCAATGTGTGTCACACTTGAAAGCACTTTCATTGGCTGACTGCAAGCCAATCAGAGATCGAGAGATCGTTGTGAAGGAATATGTTTACCTTAGTTACATTAAATTTCATCACCGCTCCCGGTGGCTTAGTAGCTAAGGCAGTTGGTTTTAGGCATGGGTGATGTTGTTAGCGTTGAGTATGCAGTTTCAAATCCAGTTCAAGTCGGAATTTTTTCTAGACTAATTTCAACCCAAACTACAAGAAGCAGTGAGCGATTTTAAGGTGATATCATGCTAAGAGAAAAAGCTACATTTTTGATAAGAGAGGGAGAGAGGATGATAGGGAGAAGAATGGTAGGGAGAGAGAATGGCAGGGGAGATTGAGATGGAGGAAGAATGGAAAGTACCTTAATTTTAACACTTTATTCATGTACACCTATCATTTTTGACGGCCAATTACATTAGTAAAAAATAAAAAGGATACACCCATGACTTGTGCAAAGAGGTCATCCTCCCCTTGAGGCACCTTGGAATTAGCCAAGTCAGTCTCAAGATTACGAATAGATGAGTCCATCAGACGGAGAGCCTTCTGGAGGGAATCTGTGGAAACACGTGCTGCACGATCCACGTGGGCCAACTCTTCCCTAAAATTCATCAGTTCCGGGAATTTCTTCTCTATTGTTTCTACCAGGAAGTGGAGTAATGTCATCTTGTTCTCCACGTCTTTTGTACTTGTTAGCTAAAATAACAATTTATGGCAAAAAATATTTAGCAAGACAATCAAACAACTTACATTCTCATAAATGGAGGTTATTTTCATTGAAATTACTCTTCTATTAGCATCGATTATTTAAAGTATAATTTAAGAATATAATGTATTTACAAAGCAGGATAACAAATACAGCCAATCTCCGAATTGAAGATTCATTTAAGAAGTAACAAATAGATCACCTAAATACATAGTTCTCAATTACAACACAAGGTGTCACTGTATCAATACTACAGAGGTGACCTCTTTTGGACTTACTTTTGGGAGAAAACTGATTTCAAATCCAAATGCCTGTGCATTTCTGGAGCCAGTGTTCATATAATTCCCAACTAATAATATGAGTTCCAATATCTGAGCAAACTTTTTACTTTGCTTCACCTCCTCACATGCTGCTGTGCCTGCTACTATATCCTGTTATAAAAAAGTTGCAGGGTCTATTTGATTTTCAGAAATAACATTATAATACAACTGCAAAGAAAAATAAATCTAAAAAACAGAAACAGAGTAAATCATAAGTTACCACAGATATTAGCCTGAGATACAAAGAAATAAAACTTGAGCCAATATTGATCAAATGTGAATATTTCACCAAAAAATTTACATACAGGCTTAATATCTTGGACCATTTCTGCATAGTGCTGCTTGAAACTCATGGACTTCAACCTTGGAAGCAACCTCTTCACCTCTGAAATCTGAAATATAAAGAGGAGATTAAATTAAGAGACTAAATTTAATATTTAAAATAGAATACATCCAGGTTTAAAATAAAATAGCGTATTCAATTTGTCTTCTTTAGTTTAATTATTATTAAAATTTGAATAGCATATATGTTAAATAATGCAATCCACTCTAAAAAATTTCTATAATATATTCGACTGTTTTACTTATCACTTTAGCAACCAAACATAAGTGCTGGCTGTGGTGGTTTAGGCCGGTAAGCTTTATTTCGTATAATTTTTGGGTTCTCACATTCGAACTCCAACGGGAGAATGTTTTTATATTTATTATTATTAAATAGGTATTATTCTTATAATAAAAATATATCATTATACCAAAATATGTTTATAATATTGATTTAATAATACTTTTTATAAAATTTACTATACCAAAATTACTGCTGTTATTATTTTGGTTTCCACATAAGTTTCCTATTGATAGAAATAAATATTATTAAGGAAGGGAGATCATATTATTGATTCATATCATGCTTCATATATTTAATGTGCAAATTATAACAGCAATAGCTTTGGTATAATAATACCGTATATCAGTGGCGTCTGGTGGTTGTTTCAAACTGGTATGGCCAACATATGTTTAAAAAAAACTAAATTTATAATACAAAAAAGTATTTAATTTCTTACTTACCGAAAAATGTACTGTAGTGAGTAGACGAAAAAAGTGTCTAGCAGTTAAAATGAGCGGTATACAAAGTCTATTCGGCGATCGTTCTTGTTAGAAAATAAATCAATAACTTTTCTATTGAAGCTATCTAAGTTATTTACAAAAGTTTTTTCACACGATAGCATGCCAAAAGCACTTAGTCTTTCTTCTTTCATACTATTCCTAAGAAAAGTCTTTATTCCTTTCATCACTGAAAAACACCGTTCTGCTTCTGATGTCAACATTGGTATCATGATCAACACTTTTAAAAGCTTTATTGTCTCTTGAAATGTTTCACACAAATCACCACCTGAAATTAGCGACAGAAATTGTACCGCACCAGAAACTGCTCTCAATTCCTCTCCTTCGTAAAAAACTTGAAGTTCACTGTTCAGTCTCTATTTTCCAAAAAAGGATACTTTTCAATTATTTCACTGAGATACGTGTCAGGGAATTTTTTCTGTAATAATCAAAGTCATCGACCACAAATAGATTCGTAGCCACATGGTGTCCAGTAAATTGAAATTCATCTTTTATTTCTGTGATTATGGTGTCACAAACTTCTTTACCTTCTCTCTTCCTGCAGGCAGAGTCACTGTCAGTGGTCCGCGGTCTTTTTGGTCGAACTTCTTCCTCTTCATTTTCTAACTCGAATTCAACCGGTTCAGTAGTCTCATCAACTTGGTTTCTGACTGTCTGTATGCTATTCTCAAAATGCTGTACTTTAACTGGATCGGTGATTCGTTTTTGAACCTGACTAAAAATTATCTCCACGTGAGGCATTATCCGGTGAAAAAGCATTAACTAAAAGACAAAGTTATTTTCTTTCAGCCTAAGTTTATATGCACCTGCTTGTGTTATAGTAGACTGCAACTTTATGTCATCACTGTTTTCAATAATTTCCATAACCGTTATGAGTTCTTTCCTATATTCATAAATAGTGCTGACTCCACGAGAATGGAAATTCCATCTGGTCTGTGATACCCGGGGCAATCTTCTCTGCACAACGTCATCCAACACTTGTTTTTTGGGGTGAATTAGAAAAAATAAACAGATTCCAGACAAAAGTGCAAAAAAGATACAGGATTGGCAGTTGACGGATGCTGCATTAGACATAATGAGATTCGGCTGGTGGGCGTAACAGTGGATGAAATTAGCAAGTGGATACTTGTCTTTTATCAGTTTCTGAACATCATTTAAATATCCACTCATAACAGAAGCAACATCAAAACTTTGTGCTATAAGTTTATTTGGACTGTCACCAATTAGGGGGTCGAGTTGTTTTAAAATACAATCTGCGATTGCACGAGCATCATGTCCGTCAGGATTAACAAAATTCCGGAACCTTTCCACCGGTTTTTCGCCTACAATAATACAATCACTAACTGAAATTGACATGACACATTTCATTGGCTATCAATGCTACATAATCTGCTTTTTGAATTTCTTCGTGAACTTCTTAGTGGTATACTTCTAACATGCATTCCAGCAACTCATTCTGTATAGTTTTAGACGTACCTTTAAACACAGCTGATTGACAAAGGTGAACTTTTAAATCTTTATCTAACTCAGAACTAAAATTGATTAACTCGGGAAAAACTCCCTTATTTTGTGACTCATCTGATTTATCTCAATGCTAATTCTAATGCCCCACAAAAAAGTATACAATTTATAATCAAATTTAATATGTATCTATTTTTATTTACTTGTTCATTATGTTTAGATACAGCTAGCCGATACTGTGAGTTAAACTGACTTTGAATATTTGTTTTATCCAGCAACGATAAACTCAAAACATTGTTCATATGTTGTTTAGATTTTTCGTGAGCCCTCATTTATTCCCAAATGTGTACCAAGTCCGAAATCCCATTCCTCGACCAGCTGACATCTCCTTGGAAAAGAACACAAGGAAAACAAAAAAGTGCATTTTCTTCATCACACCTACAAGCAGTGTTGCCGTTTTAGCGCTTTTCGCGCTAAATTTAGCGCTTTTTTGTTTTGTCTAGCGCCTTTTTTGACGTTTAGCGCCAAATTGGATGCCTTTTTTCTCATGTAATTTATTAAGCGTTTTAGTCTACCTTCAATGAGGAGAAGAAAAATGAATTCCAAATATAACAGATTGCATTGATCTACAGTCTGAGAACGTCAAGGGTGGTCATCCAGCGTAACCGAGGCATATTTTAGATGATGGAAAGGGGTAGCTGGGAACTGCCCTAAAATGTGGGTCCAAGTTGCTCAGCCGCAGAAATAATTTCGCGACAAGCCGAGAGACCTTCTTCGGTGGTGACTTGATTGAATTATGTGAATGTAATGCAGACAATATGCGTGGCTTTAAAAAAATTCCTAAGAAATTATGAATTAGATTTGCAGAGACTTATTGCTCTTGAGACTAATAATTCATCTGTAATGACTGGTATTAATAATGGATTGTATACAAAGTTAAAGACTAAAGAGATTCCCCTTTTGATTTTTATTACGTTTGTGTGCCAGTCTCTAAAGCTTGCAACTTCACATGCCGTCCGAGAATGTCTACCACGAAACCTAGGTTTTCTTATTAATGAAACATACAATTGGTTCTCTCATTCACTTATTCGAAGGGCGAGATATAGGAAACTGTATTATAAAATTAACGATGGAATGGCTCCTTTGAAGTTAGTTAAGTCAGACAAATTGTGTTTCCTGCTGTAAATATAAGAAATGAAATGTTTTTAAATTTCTTGGTCAATGTACTTCAGTAGCAAAGAATTTCAGTCAAACAGTCTTGCCCCTATATTTGCAATTAATTGTTAACCACCTAACTTTATCATCATTTTTATTGTCTTTAGGTTTCTTATCCATGTCTTTATTAAACAATAATTTCTACAAATAAAATTATGAGTTTTTTAGATGTTGTTTTGTATTCCTTAGTCTTCGGCGCCGGATGGTCACCCTGCTCGCCCTTCCATGTATCAATGCTTTTGTATTTTGTATATTAAGAGAAATGTAAAAAATAAAAATATGATTTTTGGATTGAATAAATGCATATATCCGATAATATACGGCAGAGAAATTTAGATTCGTTCACTTAATCTTATTTCGTTTCAAATCCTAGTTGCCTGAAATGATTGCAAGTAATTTTAAAAAGAAATTTTAAAATGCAAATGAAAACGGTTTAGCACTATCTTCAGCTAGTTTTGTGTCCATTTAACACCACTATAAGAGAGTAGAATATTTACTGAGGCACATAGGCAACATAAATAAGGAAATATATATAAACAGAGGGATTTTTCTATCTAGCGCTTTTTTGGCGCTATTTACTATAATTTGAGCGCCTATCTGGCACCTTTTGAGGTTGGATCTAGCGCTATTTACAAATCTGCGATGGCAGCACTGCCTACAAGGCCAATTGTTCTTCGAATAAATACCGGCATTAAATTTATGACACCTTTCCTGTTTGTTGGCACACTGTTGCATTTTAACTAAATTCAAATTGGGGAGGGGTCTTCCCATTTGTTTTATTTCGAGTTTATCATCATAAGACTATGATGAAAATGTCTGTTTTAATAAAACACTTATCGTATTCATTGCAGAGAATTGAAGCATTCATGCTCACCAATACTACACCGAGCTGCTAGCTTGAAGGCTGGCCGAGCCAAACTGAACTTGGCCCCAACAGTCGATATATTCAAGTGTGGGAGAGAGTAGGTGAGGGGGAGAAAATCATGCAGTGCACATGCATTCCACATCTTGTGACCGAGACAGCTAGGTGGTGGCCCAGCAATGCCTGTGGGAATGGGGGAACTCCCCACCAGACTCACCGCCCAATCTTCCCGTAAATTCTCTTACCAACCAGAGTATTGTGCTGCTTTACGACAAATTAAACTTATTAAAGACTAAAAAATGAAATCAATCTATTCAAAAACAATTATTTATAGTGCTTATTTCTTTCTGTGAATTTTGGTAGGGCCATGGCCCTATGCCAGCAGCCACCCCTGCCCTATATAGCTGAATATAAGACGAGGTTTTGTTCCAATTTTTATGGCTAAAAAATTACTAGTCGTCTTATAATCGCGTGGTGTATAATAGTGTCACTGACAGAGGAGCCAAAGGCAGAGATAAAGCACATTTACACTATGCCTTGGAACAGGACGCGGGTTGCCTAATGCCAAGTTCTGGATGGCTGAGATCAGTAAACACTCTCTGCTGATGAAGTGCAATGTTTACACTTCCTCTCTTGATTCCGAGACTTCTCGCCCAGTTTCTGTTCGATCATGATGGAAGAAACCTCTTTTGGTGATCGTTTCTAGTGCTGGGGGCAAGCCCAAGAGCAAGTTCTGCCACTTGTCATGTGGTATTTTGTTTATTCTGTATTCAAAATTCAATCCCAGGGTTGAGTTCATGGTTCACTGTCGAGATGGTTGGACTCGGGACGGAAAACGGATTTTCTTAACTGTGCATGCATCCTCTGCCTTGTTCATGAATTCACCACAGTTCATGCCAAAGCAGCTATCATTTGGGTGAATCCCATATTACCTGGTGTTTCTTTTGCTGCAACTACGATAAAATTTTCAGGATAGATAGATAGATAGATAGATAATCGTCTTTATTCGGGCTAAATTTAGACCAAAAGGTCCATTCTTACATTTAACCCTTCGTCAATATAATAAATATAAAAAATAGTAAAGTAAGATATTACAATACGCATAACATAAACAGTATATACCTAAATCATAAAGAGTAAGAAAAAATATATAAAATTGAAGACAGATTAGAGATTGTGGGGAAAACCTAGGTAAAACAGGCATGTCCTTCCTAGCAAAACCCACGCAGGAAAACACCCACTGAGAAGAGGGGGTGTGAAAAACCTGCGAAAACCCTAGATAGTGTACATATTATAATACAGTAATACAACATTAAATAGAAAGGAGTATGTACAGTAAGTCTTCGTATATACAGCATCGTTGTATACCGTCACAAAAAATACATATATAGGTATTAACGTAATGCAGACCAAGAAATATAATACAATAATTAGGCAGAATAAGATGAAGTATACTTGAAATATATACAATGAATATGGAGATTGTTGTTGGATCATGCATAACATAAGAAAGAAGGAAATTATATAAAATTACACATATGATATAAAACAATACATAATAAAGAAAAAGTAATACGAAATAGTATAAAACAATACAAAATTATATAAATCAGTATAAAATAGTATAAAACAATACAAAATGATATAAATCAGTATAAAATAGCATGAAACAATACAGAATGATATAAAACAATGAGAATTAGTATAAACACTATAACTTAGTAGACACTAGACAATGAAAAGGTAACAGTCGAAGGAGGCGTACATTTTGCGAACTCGATAACCTGCGAAGAAATTAATTAATGTTCATTAAGTAAGGAAGAGTGAAGGAAGCCGTCTTGCAATAGGTAAGAAGAAAATGTTAAAGCTGACCTGAATTTTGGGCAGAGAACAGCAATTTAAAGTATTTATGTTTGAATAGGTGGAGAGATGTTGCGTTTTGGAGGTCAGTAGGTAGGGCGTTCCAAAGTCTACAAGCTGTAACGTGGAAGGATTTATTATA
The DNA here is from genome assembly GCA_028673005.1 of Tanypteryx hageni. Classification (NCBI taxonomy): domain Eukaryota; kingdom Metazoa; phylum Arthropoda; class Insecta; order Odonata; family Petaluridae; genus Tanypteryx; species Tanypteryx hageni. The sequence continues at coordinate 241,536,981 of CM054113.1, read as the reverse complement.
AATTTCCGTCCTGTGATGTGGGATCTGGAAGAGATTGGTGCCCATAGTGTTGGCGTTGTGTAGAGTTCATTTGGGAAAATTTGGAGCTCAGATACTGCGGGTTTTGAAGAGTTATAATTCGGTAAAATAACGAGAGGAGGTGAAGACGTCTACGAGCTTCAGTGCAAAGCTAGCCTAACGTATATAGAGGTTGAGTGACATGGTCTCTCTTTTGGAGATCACAGATGAATCTTACGCAGGAATTTTGTGCACGCTGCAATTTTAGAGATAGCTCGTTAGATAGATCTTGATAGACCATATCGCAGTAATCGAGGTGAGGAAGGACAAGAGCGGTGATAAGTCGCTTGCGAAGGGAGAAATGGGTAATGCTTTTAATTCTTTTAAGTGAGTGAAGTGAACTGTTAACAGTATTACATATTTTAGTTATATAATCAGTCCAGGACAATGTGTCATTGAATACTAGCCCGAGATTGGTTGCAGTTTTTTGGAAACGAATGACAGAGTTATTGAGCAGAATTGGGGGAAGTTCTGAGAAGTTTAGTGACGAGAGAAGTTTGGGATACCCAATAATAATAGACTGACTTTTTAAAGGATTAATTTTGAGGAAATTTACATTGCTCCATTTGGATAAAGAAGTGAGGTCATGGTTCATTTTATCAATGATAAGAGAAAGATCAATAGAGCGAGAGTGCATATAGATTTGGAGATCATCAGCATAAAGGTGGTATTTACAGTGAGCAAGCTGAGAAGATATATCATTAATTTACAGAGAGAAGAGCAGTGGCCCGAGGGTGGAACCTTGTGGTATGCCACGTGTCACTTTAATCCATCTTGAGGAATGATTGTCAGTTACGACCTTTTGATAGCGATCATTCAGGTAAGAACTAATTAAGTTTAGGGAATCTGAGGAGAAGTTCATGAGGCGCAGTTTGGTTAGAAGTATGTTTACATCTACAGAGTCAAAAGCTTTACTAAAGTCAAGAAGAGTCATAATAGTGACTTCTCTTTTGTCCATTGCTAATCTGATATCGTCAGTGATTTTGAGGAGTGCTGTGGTAGTGCTGTGTGATTTTCGGAATCCTGATTGTAGAGAATTGAGGATATTATTACTAATTAGAAAATATGTGATTTGTTCATGTAAAACCTTTTCAAATGCCTTTGATAATACAGGAAGTAAACTGATGGGCTGAAAGTCGGTTATGTCAGAAGTAAGACTTTTCTTAGGTATGGGACGGACTATGGCGAGTTTCCATTGCGATGGGAATTTGTTTTGCATAAGCGACCAATTGAATATATGAGTGATGACAGGTAGAACTAGATGAATAATCTTATGAAGGAAAACTATTGGAATTTCGTCAGCACCTTGTGCTCTGGACTTGATTTTACGTAAACAATTCAGTACTTCCAGCTGAGTTACAGGAGAAAATTGGAATGGTGGTGATGCTGTGGTAGGAGGAGTGTGTTGAAGTAGGTGGTGTATGTGATTCTGTTTCATTTCGTTGTCATCAGGAGTTGGGGGAGTGGTGAATAGAGTGTTAAGTGTATCAAGGCAAATATGAGGAGGAAGTTGTGTATCCTTAGATTTTCCAATACCAAATAATTTTAAGTTACTCCATAGAGCAGATTGTGAAGAATCTGGACGGGACAGTGAATGAATGTACCGAGTTTTAGAGTTTCTGATAAGTTGCTTAGTTTTATTTCTTAGTTTTTTAAATTGGTTGAATGAGATCTGTGTTTTTGTATTTTTGAAAATGCGGAAGGCATTGTCACGTCTCTTCATTATCAGTTTGATGTCTGTTGTGAGCCATGGTGCATGGGGCTTAGAGACTCTTTTAGTCTTTAGTGGAGCGTGAGTGTTGATTAATGACTGTGCAAAATTGTTGAAAGCCTCAACCTTGTCGTTAATGTCATCCATATACTCAATAGAATACCAATGCATGGCAGACGCGTCAGCAATTAACTTCTCATTGTTGATGTTTTTGAAGTCCCTATAGGTGATATATTTCGGCTTGTGAGTTGGGCACCTTATTGAATATGCAATGTATATTATGTCATGTGCGGAGATTCCCGGAGCAGAGAGTTGGCCATGCGCGAGAACCTTGTCAGGATTGGCGGTAATGGCTAAATCAATTAGGGTAGAGGAAGTAGGAGTATGGTGAGTAGCATTTAGAGGTAGAATACTAAGGCCTAGAGAGTTGAAGGAGTTATATAAATATGTCGAATCAGGGTTTGGTGCGAGTATATTGGCATTAAAATCGCCAGTAATTATTAAATTATTGTAATCGTTAATGTGATTAGAGATGACTTCATCAATATCGGATAGATGACCAATTTTGGGTGGACGGTAGAAAATACCGAAAAGTATTTTCTGTGAATAGATTTTCAATTCAAGAAAGAGAAATTCGGGTCTTTTGCTGTAATTACATTCGCTACTTTCAATATATTTAGTTGAAATATCGTTTCTTACATATACTCCGACACCGCCGCCGCCTTTGCCAACGCGATCGTTGCGGTAAAGTTTAAAACCGTCAATGTTAACAGTAGAGGAAGACATAGATGGTTTCAACCAGGTCTCAGCAATTGCGATGATGTGTACTTTATTGTTAGGTTGTATACCACGGAGTTCTTCGATATGTGCTGTTAGGCTTTGAGCATTTAAATATAAGATCTGGAGGGAGCGTGGAAAGGGCTTAAACTGTTCAGATGGAATGGCCTTTGTATTGGAATTGCAATATGAGGATAAGCTTTTATTAGTGATAGGGAGAAGATTAGAAGATGCGGAACCAGGAGATACGTATGGGTAGAATTCAGAGGCATTTGGGTCTAAGGAAGGACGCGGTTGAGTTAGGGAAGGAATGAAATCAGGAGCATGTGGGTTAAAGTAGGTACGGATTGTGGCTGGATGTATAGCAGGTAGTGAGGGGGGTGGGGACGGGAGTGGAATGGAGGGGGGGTAAGAATTCTGCTGCCTCTGGGTTGAGGGTGTGAGGACCATGCGTATTAAGGTTATATGGTGGGACAGGGGAAGAGGTGATGGGCGAGAGAGGGCATGTGTTGTTATTTTGAGTGCAATGGGAAAAGCGGGGGAAAGGGTGGTCAGCGGGGGGTGGAGAGTCAGAAGAGCTAATGCGCGTCATAACATCCTGCTGGGAGGGTCTACTGATGGGAGGTACGAACGGGAAAGAAGTGCTATTAGTGGGCAAGATTCCAGGGGAAGAATTAAACATAGGTGAGGATATTTTATAGAGTAGGATGCGCAGAGTTAGGAATACAATACACAATACAATATTGCAATGTATAATGAAAAAGCAGGAAAATACACACAGGTCAAGTAAAGGATAAGTTATAAACTAATTGCAAAGGAAAACAGAGGAGCACAGGAAGGCGCGAGCACTGCACTGTAGGGATATGAGAACTGCCCTAGAGAGCTAAAGGAACTTATCGAGTGAGTGGAATAAAACACTTAGTGGAGCACTAACACTGTGGAGTAAGAGCTATTGGGAAATGGCTTTGGGAGCATTAAGGGTGGAAGGGAGACACAGATAACTACAGACACTTATTTGCACTGGTGAGATGATTGAAATAAAACACTACGTGGAGCACTAGCACTGGGAAATAGGGGCTCTTTGGATTAGATTTTGGGAGCAATTGCACTAGAGAGAACCGAAAATGAAAACACTGTGGGGAGAACTGACACTAGAGAAATGAGGGGCTATGAATGAATTAATTTGGGAGAACTGGGGATGTAGGGGAGACAGATAAATACAGGCACTAATATGCACAGGCACTAATAAACACAGGCACTAATATAAACAGACACTAATATACACAGGCACTAATTTTCACTTGGGACACCACGTAAGGGAGGGAAAGAAAAGAAAGTCGCTGCTAAAGAAGGGGGGACGGAAACACACAGGGAGCTTCTTTCTTCTCTCAGGAACACGGAAAACAGCCGAGAATCAGCAAATGCAGGAACGGGGATGCCAGGCGATGACAAAAATGGAGTTAGTGGAAAACAGGAACTCAAGTAGCACAATGCAGTACGCACGACAGATGTTACCTAATGATTATGCCGTAGTGGTCTTTGTCAGTTTCTAAGCAAATCCAAAGTCTTGCTCGTAAGGTTACTTAGCGACGTCCGTCCCCCGGAGTTGATTTCTGAGAGGGCCAGGCCCGCTTCAATGCCTCTAAATCTCTCATGGTGGAGATAAACCGTCTGCTGCCGTCATGCAGGACAACTATTTTCCTGTCTTGCATCCAGACCCCACGTGGTCCTGTCAACATTTTTACCTCTTGCAATAGCTTTTTTCGCGTAGAGGTAAGCGACTCGGTGACAAGAAAATTGGTACCTTTGAGGCATCTCTTGTTTCTCAACACCTTGTCTCTTTCCTGATAGGATAAAAACCTGACGATGATAGCTCTGGGGTGAGGATTGGAGCTTCTGGGAACACCGATTCTGTGAGCTCTGGAAAGATGCTGCATGTCGATCTCTTCTTTTACTTCGTCCTTGAAGAATTTAGTCACTAGAAGTAAGCAATCTTCATTCTCCTTCTCCGTTACACCATGAATGAGAAGACAGTTGCGTCGGGAATACTGCTCTAAGGCGTCTTGTCTCTCATCAAATTCCATGCATTTCTTCTCTAGATCACTAAGGCGGTCAGAGAGACGGCGGAAGTCTTCCATCACTTTTGTTCGGAAGCTGTTGAATCTTTCCTCTAAGGATGAAAGGGATTCTTTTCTCTTAGGAGTATCTTCCTTATGGATTTGGCTGAGTTCATCTTGAAATGAAGACATAGTCTTCATAACCGTTTCCATCATAGCACGGAACTCTGTGCTATCGGACTCAACGTCCTTCTTTAAAGCCTTTGGCGGCATATTCAGCGGTCAGGATGGCTAAAAATGGAAAGTGAAAGGGGACGGAGCGACCTGAAGGCACGTCAGGCTACCACAAGCATTAGACTAAGACAGGATGGAGTGGTCGAAAGACTGTGTGGACAATTTAATCGATAAATGGAAGAAAAGGCAAGCCTCGAGGGATGTGAGGAGCCAACACTTGAAATATAAGAATTTAAATGACTGTTTAGATCAAATAGCTACAGCATTTGGTGTATCTTCTGAGAATATAAAATTTTTTTTTACTGTGTGCATTTCTGATACAGGCACACCCCAGGTTACATAAGTCTTGAATTATGTAAACCCACACTTACGTAAGCGGCCCCATAAATTATATATGAAAAAATATTGTTATGCCTACGTTAGCGAGCTCGAACGAAATCTATATGTATGTGCGAGGAGAAAGAACGCAAGGTGTGCGTTGTAATGCGATATCCCCGCTTTGCTACTCAGCCAATGTTGTCATTCTATCGAATTTTTAGCAATATACTATGTAGCGACTTTGGTCTCGAATTATGCATGAAAAAAGGCCATAGTGACTACCTACTAATTTAGCAAATCAATGTAACAATCTAGCTAATTCCAGCGACTGGCTACAATTACAACGTATATCTGCACTCATATGAATACCATGTTAGTCCGAATATAGTCCCCACATTTTTGGCCAAAATATTAGTAAGACTATATTTGTGCCCAAAAAATTAGCAAATGAAAATATCACCGCCGGCACTAAGTACACGTAACAATTAATGCCCTCACTTGATTTGATTGTTTCATGGAGAATTTCTTGATACATATGCCTCAATAACTCAATTCTTTTTGTTCACTCTATGGAATCCTTGCCTTAAACGTTCGTATTTTCATATGCCAATCAATGCTTTCAAAGCAAAAACTTCTGCAATTCCCACTATTATTGAAGAGGATAATGATAGTGATGCCCTCTGGGAAGATTGAAAAGATAATTTAATTGGTGATGAAGAGAAAGATCAACATGTGAATGCGGGTTTTGTGTGATCAGACGGGCAAAATTTCGTTCTGGTTGATTTGATGTTTGATGACTCTTTTATTTGATGAAAACAGGCAAAAAAGTTTCATTGAAACTTATTTATTATGGTGTCATCTCTAAAATACTCAAAAAATACAGGATGCTCGCCCAAGGTCACCCCGGCCGAGCACTTTGAACCACTTCGGCTCCAGACCGACTTATAGTAAAAGACATATTTTTACGACACTACCTGGAGTTTCTTCCACCCACTGAAAATAGGACCAAGCCTAAGCGAGAGTGCAATGTGTGCATGCACACTGAAAATAGAGAAAGGAAAAGGAAACTCGTGACGATGTGGTGCAAGGAATGTGGTGTGGGGATGTGTATTGGAGAGTGCTTTCGTGATTTTCACACAAAATTGAAGTTTTAAAGAAATGTTTATTGAATCTATATGATTTATTGTGTCTATAAAGGTGTTAAATTTTGATAAAATATTGTTTTTTTAAACTAAATAATGTAAATAAAAACAAAAATATGCAGTTTGGAAGCAAAAATTAATCAATTGCAATTCTCATTTCGGAATCCTATAATGTCCTTATAACGCAAAGAAAACAAGTTTCACTGACTTTTCTATAATTTTTAATAATAATTATAGCATTAAGGAGTGAAGAATAAAAAAAAATCGAGCGAAAAATCTTTTGCGCCTGGGACAGGCGAATTTTAAGATCAATTGCACAGTTAAAGGGTTAAAGGTTAATGCATGAAGGCATAAGTAAACAGTATCAGTCCATCTTATTTCTCTTGCAGCATCTTGATAAAAGATTATTATATAATTCTTGAAAAGGATTTGCCAAGACACATATGAGTGCATGCTTTTCTGACCCGAGGAGAAGAATGGAGAATTTCTACTTAAAACTATTGAAATAAAAAAGACAAACCGTCACAGCAAACTGCTCAGCTTCAGTCAATTCATCATAACGATCTTTGTACTCTTCAAGTTTCTTCAGTTGATCAGGAGGAGGCAAGTAAGCGATCAATTGATCTAACATACTCCCTGAGAGAAGTGAGTCATCACAACGAAGCACACAACGACGCACATTCTTGTAACTCATATGTTTCAGAGATCCACCAAGTAGTATGGATAAGTTCTGAGCAGCCTTTGCATCAAGCACCTGAAACATAGACAATAGAGAAGGTAATAATGATCATGTGAGAGGGTGTGTGAGAGAGAGAGCATGTAAATACCAGGGTATCAAACTGGAAGCAAACAAAAAAGATGACATTTTTGGTCAGAGTGGAGTCAAACCCAAACAAAAAAAGTAATTCTGAATCCAAACTAAAAATAAAAAAGGATAATTATTTTATTTGACGTTTTTTGTTAGAATAAATTTTATAAGCTCATTGCAAGATTTCCCTAACAATAATACTCCATTTTGATTCCCCATGGATCCCTCATGCCATTATTTCATGCTGTGTCGCCGCAGGATCCAAAGACCCTGGTACAAGACAAAAGAAAGTGACAGGTTGCGTCCTGCTTCTACCCTTCGCCATGTCTAATAATCCTTGAGGCCCTTGGGTTATTTTCAGAATACAACATTTTAGTACTCCATTTACTGAAAATCATTTGTGAGACACTTTATTAGATAAATTAGATGGTTAAAAACTATTCACTGTTGAGTTTTCAAGAGGTAAGGCATCCCTTCTTAGGTATACTAATGGCACAATAATTTCTAAAATGACACATAATAATGAGATTATGGGATACAAAGACAAATGCATGTGTCATCTTTATCAGTCTCGTCAGAAAAATGGAAATATGTATGACTTCCAAATTTGTTAATCTTTGCAATACAAAGCTATTTTTAATAACAGGTTAAACCAGGGGAGGAGGGGGGGCTTTGTGTCTAACATCAGATTTTGTTACTCGTTTGCAATAAAAATAACATACATAAGAAAAGGACATTCATATAATAGTATTTATAAATGACAACAGGCATTTTGGCAGCACTTTGTATTGCAGCAAGAAAAAAATCAATAATAAATAAATGGTATCACAAGATTTACTCAATAATCTCATCTATTACTAATAGAATAGAATCTTGGTATCTCTGTATTTTATATGGGAGTTGCGTTTACAAGAAGCAATGGAGCATAATTTTCATTCGCATTTTACAATTACAGTAAATCATCGATTTAACAGACTAATAGGGAGGAAGGGTCATCCGTTAAAGCCGAATGTCCGTTAAATGGCAAATGGGATTTTTCAATTCCAAAAACACACTTGTACCTCCATGAGAAAACCTCCTTTACTGATGGTAATGATAATTAATGTATAAAATACCGCATTTGCACGAATATGCAACACAAAATTGAATTTAAAACAACCACATCAGTTTTTAATTCCTCAGAACTTTGTTTTCAATATTTTAAGAAAATAGGTCGACACTGATATATCGCAAATTTCGTATGATTATAACTGAATTGATTCACTGACTTTGCCATAAAATAACCTATTTCTTTTCATTTATTCGTCGCAAAACACTGGAATTTAATAAATATTTCTGAGAACTTCGATGGCACTCTTAAAAAACTCCGCGGACTTCACAAGCAGCTGAAGCGACGAACGTCTGGCTGGCATTCAATACTGTCCGCGAGCCAATGTATGGATCATACCATGTATACAATGGATTATTATTATAACGGATACTTAACGGGATAATTTATATCCCATAGAGTATTCACTTGCAATCGCATCGCTCATGTTACTGGTAGTGTGAATGCAGCCTAAGCACACACAATGAACATCGCTTCCCTTACATGCCGTACCATTTCGAAGATGGAATTATCCTTCCACGGAAGTGCCTACTATGGCTATGTCTCAATGTTCAAGATCGTTCTCATAGGTCTTGTTCCCCAAGAATGTTCTTGCGATCTTGAAACCTCAAAACCGCTGTTGTGGCCAAAATTTAAACTAATATCGGAAACTTTTGAATTTTTCTCTCCTTTAAATGTTTTATGAATAAAAGGCGATAGTAATTTGCAAGTAGTCACTACAAGAATTTTAACCTTCAGGCCAGCTGCAGGCCCACCGTAAGCCATGATTGTTTCAAGAAGGCGAAACAAGACCATATCTTCGCATTCTTGTTCTAGATCTCTCGCGTTCAATCGTCATTTTGACGTCACTAAAAGGCGAGATTCTGACGTCAATCCCGCCAAGAACGTGCTTGGAGGACATTGAGACAGCCTGCGCAAATGGATGGCCTTTTGCCCATTCAAAGATATTTATGAAAGCGTGATCAGAGCACATGGAAAGTTATTGGATCGCACAAAAAATATTCTCTTGCTGCTCTGAGGGAAACATTCACGCTGTATGGAGGCAGCTATTGTTCGTTATTTTCCATTGTTACTTTTGTTGAATTCCTAAGAGTTCAAAAGAGTCAAACATCATGGCGTCAACTGATAGAAAAATGCAAGCAACACCTGGTGATGATAATTAGACTGAAATATTATTTGAAAGTGATTCGGAAGAAAGTGTCAGTTCAGAGAGTTATAGTGAGAATAACATTGAAGATCGTGCTCAATTTACTGAGGTAAAAATTAGTATTTTTGGCATTTTTTTGTTGAGTGGGCAAATACGAAACCTCATCTCTGCTGTCCCTGCACGCTTCTAGCATCTTTGTTTATCCTTATTTGAAGTTTTTTCCGAAAAACTTATGGGGAAGAGGTAGACAGATCTACTATAAAGCAGTATGCGTGAAGTAATCTGAGAACCTGGAATAAAGAAGGTCGAGTGATGCAAGGATAAGATGGTGAATTTTTCTCGGGTTTCCAACCGGGTTGTCTCGGAGATTTCTTCCGACGTTTCGGCGACTAGCTCTGTCGCCATCTTCAGGATCCCTGAAGATGGCGACAGAGCTAGTCGCCGAAACGTCGGAAGAAATCTCCGAGACAACCCGGTTGGAAACCCGAGAAAAATTCACCATGATGATTCGCCGGGAAAGCTTCAAATCTTTCTTCAAGGATAAGATGATTTCTCTATTTTTACCATCTACTATTTTATTTCATGTTGACTATTAAATAAATAAAAAGAAGTTACCTGTTTGCGGGAAAATGTATATTTCATTTGTGAGAAATGGAGAACAAAAATGCTATGCCTTTGTCATGCGCATGCACGAACATTCTACTTAAACACACAATATGGGTAAAGGTTTCAAATTAAACAAAATGTTTGCGAGTCACCAGACGAGATCATGACTTCGAATTTCATTGTAGACGTATTTCGAAAAATCCATACTAAAAAGTACGCAAAATCCTATGATATTGGCCGGAGACTGCTCTTAGCTTCGAATTACACGCTATTTCGAATAATCCGGGATCAAAATAACGAGGTATTACTGTATATTGTTGTTTTACACCTTAACACTTTTTATTTAAGTCCGTCACCATTCTGAGCTTCCATGCTAATACTACTTGTGTAATTAATTATATTAAATCAAAGACAATTTGCATTATGTATATCACTTCATGTAATATTTCTAAAATGTATAATATTTGCATTAACTGCTTTCCTGACGTTTTTTTACAATATAAGGTCAAAAAAAGTCCAATTTTTTTAAGTTTCAGAAAAATCACAGGGAGACAATTAAGGTATACTTTCATTTATTTCTTAAAAGTTTTATTACTAATTTTATTTAACTCAAAAATATGTAACATTATTAAAAATCTGATGCGGCCACCACATGACTTTCTCCATATCTGCAATATTTCTAATAATTACAAATAGGTTAAATGATAATAAATATTACTGCGAGAAAAATTTAAAGACTTTACAAAGAACAGAAGTAAACTCAAACTGTAGCCTTCAGATATTGAATATAGCCTGAAGCTCCAACAATTAAGAAAATAAAAAGGAGCATAATGTGTTTACAATAGTCCCTGGCAGGGAGTCTTGGAAAATTTACCGCCATCAAATCATCGCCAGCAATTCAACGCCACAGAAAATTCACCGCCAGCAATTCATCGCCAAGGAAAATTCATCACAATGGGAAATTTATTGCCTTGTATGGATCATGTTGTTAACATATCCTGTATTAAAAATGTGTGTGCAGACTCTACACCACCTACCAGCGGTAACTGGAAAGTTCATCGCCAGCAATTCATCGCCATCAATTCATCGCCATCAATTCAACGCCGCAGAAAATTCACAGACAACAATTCATCGCTATAGAAAATCCACCGCCAAGGAAAATTCACCACCAGCAATTCACCGCCATGGAGAATTCACTGCCATGGGAAATTTATTGCCTTGTATTTATTTTTTTTTTTATTTCCATGCGGCCCCTAAACAGCCGTAATCGGCCTTTTTACAAGGGGCTCATTAACATAATAACAAGGACTATCACAAACATCCATGCCCTAGGTGAAGAAAAACCCACCTAGGAGGGATTCGAACCCGCGACCTTCGGATTGGCAGGCAAGGACGTTACCCTGCCACCACCGAGGCCGGATCATGTTGTTAACAATGGCTGTATTAAAAATGTGTGTGCAGACTCTACGCCGCCAGAAGAATATAAGGGCAAATAATCCAACTATAGCAGGTTTGATAAATACGATAATGTTTCATTTTTTGATCAGTGACGAAATGGAAGTAATCCACATTTACAAGTAATATGCCAATTGTTTATGACAGCCGAATGAGAATTTTTAAAATAATGATATGCAGAAAAAGTTAACAAAGAGTAATGAAGGGGAGAACCTGCCTCCCCCCTTTGACTCCCTCACCATCTTTTTTTCTCTTCATTCTCTTAATTGTAGTTAAATTCCTAGTTGATAGATATCAATATTGCCTAAATTTGATTCCTAGTTGATTGATATCAACATTACCTATGTTTCATTATAATTTCTTACACATCCCCTTCCCTTCCTCCTCCCTCTACACACTTCTAAATGTTTTCATTACATCCTCGTCCCATTTTTCAGAAAAAATTAGCACATTTTTAGAGCACCCCATGCCTGAGGTTTTCAAACATTCTGAAGTCACAGAATACTTATATTTAAATAATTTTTCCCATAATTCTAACCAACAAGGCAGTACATTCTAATTTTCTCACAGAATCCCATGAAGCTTTCAGAAACCCTAGGATTCCACAGAACACATTTGGAAAACCGCTCACCTACATCATTCTGGAATATTTGAAAAATGCACAATAAAATTCTATATCATAATAAAATGCTGCTACATAAATAACATCTATTATATTAATAGTGTAATAAAATGGGGTTTTCAAAGCGAAGGTAACAGCCAACTTAACGTGTTATGCATCAAATTATGTCTTGACCTGCAGATTTGCAGAAAAATGATAAAATTGAAATCGGTCATACCATTGGCGAGATATTGAGGTTTATTGTGACTGGCAAGCTCTGCTCAACGTAGTTGTTGATGTTAAGATGGCGTTGCAGGAAATAACATGGTGGACAGTAGTAGAAGTCGCTGAGTTTCTTGGTAACGTGTTTATTTCAAATTTAAACAAGAAGGCTTACTACCAAGATTTGTGTCAAGATACAACTGACATTAATTTGTTATAAACGTTTTCAAATTGAAATTATCGGGACACAGTAAGTATGATAATGAATTGTAACTGTTTTAAATGCATATGTCACATTAATATTTCCTTTTTATTTTGTTCCTAGTGTAAACATTATATTTCCTTTTTATTTTGTTTCCAAACTGACATTTTTTCATTATAAGCATTTTCAAATTGAAATTATTGGACAGTATGATAATATAACTGTTTTATATGTATATGGCACATTAATATTTCCTTTTTATTTTGTTCCAATTGCAAACAATATATTTCCTTTTTATTTTATTTTCATACTGATAGTTTTTCGTTATAAACATTTTCAAATTAAAATTATCGGGACACAGTATGATAATGAATTATAACTGTTTTTAATGCATGTCACATTTTCATTTTATTTTGTTCCAAGTATAAACAATACAGGTACATCTCGCGATATGCTTTCTTCGGTTTTATGCTCATTTAACTTTCTGACTTGACCTCTCGCTATGCTTGCTTGATTCGGGCATACGCTCTTACAAAACCCAGAGAACACAGATCCTTTCTCTGCCCATTCAAAAGGTCTCAATGCGAGTTATGAAAAACAACTTTGTTTCATTATATACGAACTGCTTTTAAATTGTTTTCATATTCATTTCATGTGTACACAATATTGCACCAGAGAAATAATGTAATTGACGAGTTTCTTTTTATGTCCAAGGTAGTGTTTAAGTGGACTACAGTCAGTTTTCATTCCGAGATCGTGGTGGTGACAAAATGAATTTGTGCTCGAGTTTTTACCCTTATAAGTTTGAAATGTCGCAAGCAAAAAAAATTAAAGCGATACTACCTTTGACACGGTTTTAAATGGGATTTTTGCATTTGTCTAGCACGATTTCGAACAACAAGGCCCATTTTTATGAACATATCTGTCGTGCTTACCCGTGATTTTAATCCATTTAGGAACGTATCTCTTTTTTATAGCATTGCTCTTATGTAAAATATGTTTCGCAATACGCTGATTCGCGATACGCTCTTGTTTTTTGGAATGCAACCCGAGCGTATTGTGCGGTATACCTGTATATTTCCTTTTATTTTGTTTCCATACTGACAATTTTTCGTTATAAGCATTTTCAAATTGAAATTATCGGGAAAGAGTAAGTATGATAATGAATTATATCTATATATTAATAGAGTTAAAAAATAAAATTTTTAAAGCGAAAGTAACTGCCATCTTAACGTGCGATGCATCAAATTAAACACCTTTCACCCAGGGCTGCACGAAGCCCTAAATAACATCCTCGTGGCCACCCATCCAATTCTCCTTAACACACCCACAACTACGCTACTCTTCCCTAAGCCCCCTATGATATCCTTCCGCCGACCTAGGAATCTTGGCGACCTGCTATGGCGCAAGGAACTCCCCACTGGTCCTCCACCTTCCACCGCAGGGTCCTCCCCTTGTAAAAGACCACATTGCCTCACTTGCCCCATTTTAGATATTTCTTCCTCATTTACCAGCCCTGTTACCCAAATCTCCTATCCAATCTTATCCCGCAGCACTTGTACCTCCAAAAACATAATATATCTTCTTACCTGTACTTAATGCCCTGCGTTCTACGTAGGCCTCACAACCACACCCCTTAATATCTGCATGAACGGCAATCGGAATAGTTTCTCTCTTAGGCGCCCCCTTCCGGTGGCCGACCATGCGTTAACCCACTCCCTTCCCTTCAATAGCTGGTTCACAGTAAAAACCATTCGTGCTCTTCCAAGTAGCTTCCCCGCACCACAACTCCGTCAATGGGAACTAGCCCATATTGACATCCTCCGCTCCCTCTCCGTACCAGGTTTAAACCTTCGTTATCACTTCCACTCCAATCACCCCTCTTTTTCCTTTCCCCTTACCCCTCTTTTCCCAAACCCCTACCTCCAGTGTTACGCTTACTTTTAGTTTCTGTTGTTCTCTCGCTGTGGACATCTACAACCGTATGGTAAGTGTTCACTGGCTCCTTCCTATCCCTCTCAACCTCTTGTTGCTTTTATTATATATATATATATATATATATATATATATATATATATATATATATATATTAACTAAAGGAAAAGAAAAGGTAGTGATGAGGGTGGCAACAAGGTGTTGAGGGAAGCCCAGTGGACACTTACCAAGTAAAAAGTAAAGTAAAAAATTTCAAAAATTATATATATATATATATATATATATATATATAATTTTTGAAATTTTTTAAAATAATGCTCCTAAATGTCTTTTATTATGGCCTATGTGGCAACACTAATGAAGAAAACAATTTGGTCATAGCATCTGTTCATCTCCACCACGTAATTCCTTGGCAAAAATTAAGGGGCCACATTGGCATTCACTTGAACCGCAATTTCCACAAAAACCATGCATCAGCATAAATATTTGCAAAGAACTTGGCCACCTAATTTTTGCCAAGTAAAACCCCATATTTACATTATCGGAATTTAAATTTTCCCTCTATTTAAAACATTTTATTTGGATCCCATCAATTTTCCTATGATTCATGTAAGTAAAACCCAGTATTTACACTTTCATTTTAAGTTTTCCGGCTATTCGTGCCATTTTAAGCTAGAATTTCTGATTTCTATAAAGAATTCAGTATGCAATTCCCAATACCTTTTAACATTTTTCCGCTTAGCTTTGCAAAAAAATCAGAACTCTTTTGGACGAAGATTTCAAAAATGGCGGCAGAGTAGAAACAGCACCCCTAGAGGTAGAATATGAACTCTTTCTTTTCAAAACAGCACTTGCTTTTGCAATATACACTTTTTTTTCCCAGATCCCTAAAAAAGTGTACATAAGAGGTTTTACTGTATATATATTAACTCAAGGAAATGGAAAGGCAGTAATGAGGGTGGCAACAAGGTGTTGAAGGAAGCCCAGCGGACACTTACCAAGTCGGGGACCAAGTTGGCAGGCTGCTGGGGGAGTTAAAGAGAGACGTTGAACACACGAACACAAAAAAACACGCAAGCTTATCGGGCCTATGCCCTTCTTCAGCAATAGGGAAACAGAGTTATATATATATATATATATATATATATATATATTTCAGGGAGGTGATTGTATCAGTCATTCTAAGAAAAAAAGTTCATATGGACAAGTGTCCTATTCCAAACAGTTTCCGAGATAGAGCTATCTGAATGTACGGTTGCAAAATTATTGATAAGAAAGAGATATTACGTACTGTCTGGGTTCATCTTGATGTTCCTTTACCAAGATCTCTAGACCTAACCCCGTTAGATTTTTGTTTATGGGGTTGGATGAAGAGTGAAGTGTACACCAGAAAAGTGGATACATGAGAAGAAACTGCTCAATCGCATAATGGGTGCTATTGCCCGCATAAAGGAATGTCAAGATTAACTCAGACAAGCAACACGGGATGTTCTCACATGAGTGCATTAATGTTGATGGTGCAATTTTCGAAAATTTATTATAAACTGTAACAAATTTTTCACTTGAACAATAAATATTAGCAACAGTACATAATATCTCTTTCTTAATAATTTTGAAACTTTACATCCAAATAGCTCTATCTCGGAAACTGTTTGGAATAGGACACTTGTACATATGAACCTTTTTCTTAGAATGACCGATACTATCACCTACCAGAATAGCGACTGCCCACCCAGCCCCTCCCTTCAGACGGCTCTGTATATATGTATATATGTATATATATATATATATATATATATATATATATATATATATATATATATATATATATATATTCATTTGTGTTCTGTCTTACGACAGGTCCTACCAATTAACTAATTAATTGGCTTTGACTAGGGAATATACATACACGGTGTGGTGGTTTCCCGTTGCCTTCCACACCGGACACACACACAGAAGGGAGGAGGGAAACCCGGTGCCGGCATTTGCCTGCTCTTGCGAAGAACACCAGGGGGGCCAACGGCTTAACGTCCCTTCCGAAGGACGGAACAGCTGAATTTGCGCGGTCTCCTCAAACCACGCAAACAGGGGGCCGGATGACCTTGAGAAAAAATCCTACTCGCGCAGGATTCGTACCCGATGACTTTCAAGCATCGGGCGAGTAGCAGCCAGCGTCCTAACCACTACACCACCGGCACCCCTATATATATATATATATATATATATATATATATATATATATATATATATATATATATATATATAAAACAAATTATCAGTTTTTACTTTGAAATTGAAAATATTTAAGGTAGTCAATCAAATTACCCACCTTTAAGTCTTTAACTTTCTTGCCAGAAGTTGAAGAAGATGAGGTATCTCCAGATTTAGAGTCCGTGTTATCTGAGGCCTTCGGAGGTTTGGATGAAAATCGCTCAGCTAAACTTGACAAGAAGTCGTTCGATGCAAGCTTTTCTTCTTGCACTTTGACCCAGAATGATTTCTCTGACATATTTTGAGGCGTTATCTGAAGTAACAAACAAAAGAAACATGGAGTTGCAAATAGTACTGAGGGTAGAAATTGATGAACAAATAAAAAACTGATTGTTCTCCATAGAAAAATAACAATTAAATTTTTCCAATTTCTGAAAATTGGTTTAGTTTAGTTTATTTTTATTATAGTTTCTCCTCACTCTTTTTTCATCTTTTAGTTGTAAAGCAAACATTTTATATTCAAAAGAATAAAATGAAATTTTTCCATATTTCTAATTATTCAAAATTGTCTCTGTTGTACTTATCTACATATGTACAAGAGAATGTACATATATACGAGGGTGAATCAAAAAGTTCACGGAAAGTTTCAGTAACAATGTTCCTGCATTCCAAATAATAACAAAGTATTGTTGCCTAAAACTAGCAATATCTTAGCCATATAAATTCAATATTTCGTAATAATTCATTCATTTGTTATAATATAAAAGCAGTTTTTTAACCCATTAATTCATGAGTATGGATAACTTAAAGTTTGAGATTCGAGTAAACGTAATGTTTTTGACAAAACTTGGATGGAAATCAAATGCCATTATTCAGGCTTTGCAGAAAGTTTACGGGGATGATGCATCTAAGAAAACTACAGTTAATGAATGAATTAAACGGTTTAAGCTTGGACGAGAAGACATTAAAGATGACTATCGAAGTGGAAGACCATCAACGTCGATCAACGAAGAAACCGTGGTCGCCGTCCAATCAATTGTGGAAGAAGATAGACGAGTTTCAGTGCAAATGATAGCAAAACGTTTGGACATCTCATATAGCTCAGCTCAATCAATCCACAAAGATAGTTTAGGATTAAGCAAGCTTTCTGCTAGATGGGTACTGAAAGTGTTGCGCCCTAAACACAAGACTCAGAGAGCTGACCATGCAGTTGAGTTCCTCAACCGATTTGATGTAGACCCAGAAGATTTCTTTCGCCGAATAGTGACTGGTGATGAAATATGGATCTACCAGTACGATCCGGAAAGCAAAATTCAATCTAAACAATGGTTACCAAGGGGGTCAAGTGGACCAATAAAGTTCAAAGCTGAACAATCAATCAAGAAGGTTATGGCAATTGTTTTTTAGGGTAATGAAAGTGTAATCATGGTCACGGACACTAACAGGAGGTTATTACGAACAAGTTTTAAAAAACTAAACGCTGCACTTATAAAAAAAGGCCTTGGAAACTGCACCGGCGAATTCTGTTTCACTATGACAATGCTCCAGCACATTCATCTACAGTATCAAGAGCTGTGCTTCGAGAATTGCGCTGGGAACCGTAGTCTCACCCACCCTAAAGTCCAGACTTGGCTTTTTCGGACTTTTTTCTGTTTCCCAAATTAAAGGAGCACATCAAGGGTGTTCGCTGGGAATTGATATGTGAGGCCAAACAAGCATTTTTAAACTGGTTTCATTCAAACGATCAAAATTTCTACAAAAATGGGTTAGAACGATGACGACATCGAATGGAAAAGTGTTTAGAGTTAAATGGTGAATATGTTGAAAAATAACTACAAAATAAATGGTTCTTTTTGAGTTTCTATTGTTTTTATATGATAATTCCGGGAACTTTTTGAATCACCCTTGTATGTATACATAAGATTACACTAATATATATATATTGTGGTAATCATTTTTTTTAAGATTGTAAATTATGTAAATCCAGATGTAAACAAATTGTAATGGTTAGGTGGAAGAGTGGGCTACTTAGCCTCAACCTCGCCAATTAAGACTTCTTTATTTCTATATACGAAAATGAAGTGCCTCATAATTATAAGGATATGAAATAAACTTTTTTATTACCATAAATTACTAATGTTATAAATGTTAGTCATAAAACAATACATTTCTATTTTTAATATAATTAGCGACCACTTGTGCCTTCAAGCCTGAAAAAAATAATTATTGTGCTGTCAGCATGAATTATATGTAAGATAGACAGATAGATAGATAATCATCTTTATTCAGGTGAAATTTGGATCATAAGGTCCATTCTAGAAAGTTGTAGTCTGGTAAATTATGCCGTGAAGTCTTGAGAAGATTCCACTGCGTATATAAGAGGCTCACAGAGCTGTAGCGGATCTCACTTGCTGTACGCAAGGGCTGAATAAAGATTACATAACACATTTTTAAAAAAACCATTATCAGTGCCTGGCAGTAGGCAGCAGTAGTGTCAGTATGGTATAGAGCTGAAAACAAATGATGTTGGCTGGGTCTATATCCAATACAGCTGTAGGCATGATCAGGACGATTTGAACGGCTACAGTACTGCGATGTGGAAAGCAAGAGGGAAACTACCACATTACAATCCCTAGTAATGATTATATGGTTGGACGATGTGAGTTCTCTAGAGGTAAAACAATCCAGAGGTAAAATAGTCTCCCAATCAGATCTCCGGGCAGGGACTGCCTTGAGGAAATCATTTGTCAAAAGCAATTTACGAATAGGCACTTGGAACGTAAGAGCTATGAGAAAGGCAGGAAAGCTAGAGAACTTGAAAGAAGAAATGAGAAGAAATAGAGTTGACATTAAAGGACTGAGAGAAACTAGATGGGAAGGAGAAGGACAGTTTGACTCGGAAGAGTTCAAGGTAGACACTGGAGGAAATAGTGGGGGAAGGTGAGTAGCTCTGGTATTTAGGAAAGATATGATGAAAAGCGTGACAAAGATAATAGCAACGAATGACAGACTGATGGCAATAAAGATAAAAGCAGTCCCAATGAACATCCTGATAATCCAGGAATATATGCCAACGTCAGCTCATAAAGATGAAGAAATCGAGGAGGTTTATGAGTAAATTAATGACATTTACGAAGAAGATGGAAGAGGAAAGGTAAACTGCATAATAATGGGAGATTGAAACAGCATAGTCGGAGAAGGTCAGGAAGAAAATGTTGTCGGGCAACACGGACTTGGGAAGAGAAACCAAGGAGGGGAAAAACTGGTAGAATTCTGCATCAATAATGACCTTGTAGTGACTAATACATGGTTCAAAAATCATAAACGAAGGTTATACACATGGAAAAGCCCAGGAGATAGAATGAGATGCCAAATAGATTACAGCATAAAGACCACCAAGGCATTACCAGGAGCAGACTTGGATTTAGATCACAGCCCTCTAATAGTTGACCTAAATATAAAGCTCAAACAAATAAGAAAAACGAGAAGAGAAAGACAGACTTGGGACCTAGAAAAAAAAAGATGTAGTCAGCATGAAGTTGGAAGATCGCCTAAGAAATTTGGAAAACAAACCAAAGACCGTGGATATAGAATGGGAAGAAATTAAAACCAGTATCAAGAGAAGAAAATCAGAAAACCATGAATCACTAAGGAGAAAGTGGATGAGAGACGAAAATGGAAAAACATTAACAGTGAAGAAGGTAGAGCCAACTATAGATGTATAAGCAATGAGTTGAGAAGGGCAACAGATAAAACTAGATAAAATTGGATAAAAGAAAAATGTGATGAAATACAACAAACAGAGAAGTTAGGACGGTATGATATGATGTACGCTAGAGGAGTGGTTCTCAACCGGTGTGCCATGAACATAAGTGTGCCGCGAGACTTTGAAGAGAAATTGCTAAGCTGCGCGTCTTCCACCAATTATATACGCAGTCTTAACAAATAAACTAAGACACAGTATTAAGACTAGTTGAATCCAGTCCAAAAGTATCACTGCTTTGGAAAGCGCGTAAATAGTAAGCCTGACAACAATGTTGTTAGCATTGTCATGGTAACCGATTCCCTTGTGCATGAGTCATAGACAACTGATTGATTCTCGTTGTTCTCTTAAGTCTCTACAATGATGTATATAGCATGCTCCACCTGTGTTAACCTTCCTGGCTGTACACCACTCTGAAACATTCCTTTACCAAATCAGTACTAGCCTAGATTCGTGGCTGGCTTATACTACAATTTGGTGTCTGTGAATGTGTTTCGTGAGTTTATTCTGTATAAAATAATTTTTTATTAAGTGATTTATGTAATACCGTTGGTAGGAAACTGTGTGATATTTGTGGTTTTGTCCAATTATCATTGCTAAAAATTATAAAACTTGAGCCTCTAAAAATAGAAATTTATTACAAGGAAACATAACCGTGAAAAACATGAAGAATATATTAACCCTTTCAAGATCGGAGACACTGTAGTTAGTCTGACCCCAAAAGTCCAGAGAAATCCAAGATGGCTGCCAAAATTAGGGTCAGATTTAGTAAAACAATACAACATTCACTTCAAAGGCTATTTATTGACTAAAAAAGACATTTAAAGAAAAAAATTCTTTTATGTTAAAGTTAAGCATGAATATTTACGGAATCTCCCTCATCAGACAAAATATTTTGCGTTTCATCTCTGGATAGACTATCATCATCCGAAAAATCAGACACTTCGATGTCTGACTTGCCTTCCAAACCTCGTCGAGCATTGCCTGAAGTTACACCGAAACTATCGTCTTCCACTTTAAATCCCAAGAATTCATCGCTTGAATCATCAGAATCAGAATCAGAACGAGATACGTCGACCAATCCGAGTTTTCGGAGGTAATTTCGAAAGCGACGTTTTCAGGCGGTTTCGGGCCGTAATTACGGGCGTATTCGGGCGTTCCGGTTGTGAAAGGGTTAAGGAAAACCCAGTACCAGCGGGACCAAGCCAAGTAAGATTTCTAAGGTTTCTCGCATGCATATAGACAGTTATTTGAGTCTGGGCTTTTCTTGGTATGGAGATAAATATTGTCCTGTTCCAATGGGTTTTGTGTGTGGTGAAAAACTATCGAACAAAGTCATGGTTCCCTACAAATTAAAGCGACATTTCTCCACGAAACATGCACTCCTTGAAGGAAAAGATTTGAACTATTTCAAAAGGTTGATGGAACTACATTCTAAACAAGCCAGTTACATCGAAAAAACATTCAAGTTTCGGATAGAGTTCAAGTTGCTTCTTATCAGGTAGCAGAAATCATAGCTTAAAAAATGAAGTCCCACATTATAGCTGAGTCACTTATTTTGTGTGCCGAGCAATAGTTAGAACAATGCTCGGTGATGAAGCGGGACAAGAAAGATCTTATGCAGACAGGCATAAGCTGTAAAGTTGGGAATAATTTTTGAAACGAGAAAAAAGTCTGCTATGACCGGGAATCGAACCATGGTCTTCCACTTGCCGGGCGGATATTCTACCACTGAACTATCGTAGCAGATCATTTTTCTCGTTTCTGAACGCGGATGTTTTCTTGGTTGGGACGGAACTAGCCAAGCTAGAATCAAACTGCCCCAACGGATGTCCTCGAAGAGATACACCGAAGAAAACTCCTCCCTCTCAAATGGTGAGATTGCCAAGTAAGAAATTGGTGGAATAAAGTGATCCGAAGATCCTATGCAGACAGGCATAAGCTGTAAAGTTGGGTATAATTTTTGAAACGAGAAAAAAAGTCTGCTATGACCGGGAATCGAACCCGGGTCTTCCACTTGCCGACTTGAGTGATGGTGGCCCCTCAGAGAACAGGTGCACACAGAGCTCCAGAAGGGGTCATAACACCAGTGGAGGTGCCAACAGAATGGTGTTGTCCTCTCGTCATCATTCCAAAGGCTAATGGTTCATTGCGTATCTGTATAGATTTCATGCAATTAAACAGTAATGTGAAAAGAGAGCGACTCCAGCTTCCATCAGTGAATGAATGCTTGCCACTACTGGTAGGTTCAGAGGTGAAAATATTTACTACTACCAGATTTTCTTGGAGAACAGCAGTCATGTGCTGACTGTTGTTGTTTTAACCGATTGCTGATGGATTTATCATCATTGGCAAGCACTTTCAGCGACGGATGTCAAACATACTTGCAGGACTTGAAGAGGTTGTCAATGTCATGGACGATTTGCTCATCTTCAGGGCATCACCACAGGAGCACGACATGCAATTAAGGGCAGTCATCCAGCATGTCCGAGAGAGGGTAATTACACTTAATAGGGCTAAGTGTAGATTCCGGATGGCAGAAGTAAAGTTTTTAGGTCATGTCCTATCAGCCAAGGGAGGAATTCGTCCTGATCCAGAGCTGCCTCAAACCAGAACTGTGGCCAAAAGACATTGTTTCCTTGGGATGGTGCACTACCATTTGAAGTTTCACCCCCTCCTGGCATATCTTATGCATCCACTACAGGAACTGCTAAAGGAAGGGGAACCTCTCATGGACATCAGTGCATACTAAAGCATTCCAAGAAATAAAGCCATGTCCAGCATTGGCATTCTGCGAGACAAATCATCCTACGAGAGTTTTACCAGACTCTTCATCTTATGCCCTTGGAGTAGAGCTTGAACAGCAGCAGAAAGATGGCAAATGGAGGGCTGTGTATTTTGCTTAACTGGAAAAAGAAGCCTTGGCAATGATGTGGGCTTGTGAAAGATTGCAGGATATCTAGTTGGAGCAAAGGTGCAGCTATGCAGAGATCACAAAGCTTTGCTGGGAAGTAAGCCCATCAATGATCTCTCAGCACAGGTGAAGAGATTCTGTATGCAGCTGATGCATTTTAACTATGACATAATGCATGTCTCGGGTGCTCACCTGTGCACCACTTCAAAGAATGCCAAACGATATGGATATCCTTAACGATGAGGAAGTGGAACTCTATGTGTGAGCAGTGGCTGCACAAGCACCAATGACCAACAAGCTGCTAAAAGAAGTTTTAGATGCTCAGCACATGGACAAGACAGCGATTAAAGCGCTGTGTGTTGGAAGGGTGCCCTAGGAAAGAGATGATGCGCCTAAAGGATACCAGGTTTCACAACAAGCGGGGAAATCTCTCCATACTTGAGACAGCCCCTCTGGTGGTCAGGAATTTCCAGGAAAGTCCAAGAGATGATTAATAAATGTCCTGAATTTCTGGAACGTCAGATACCAAGGGTGGAGCCACTACCTCCGATGGCTCCTCCAGCTAGACCATGGCAAATTGTAGGAGTTGACCTATTCCATAGCCAAGGGAGAGACTACATTGTCACCATGGATAATTTTTCAAGGTATCCAGAATTGACTTATCTGGAGAATATGAGTGTCTCATATATTGTGGGGAAACTCAAAGCAGTATTTGCATGACATGGGATACTGGAAGTCATAAGAAAATAGACCTCAGTTTAAAGAGAAATTTTTTCGACAATTTGCAGAAGAATATGGGTTCAAGCTCATCACAAGTAGTCCATATTATCTACATAGTAATTGCCCGGCGGATGAGGCAGCAGTGAAAATAATACAGAACATCTTTGCCAAAGAAACGGACCCATGTTTAGATCTCTTGGCATACCAATCTTCCCCGCTGGAGTCAAGATATGCCCCCGCAGAACTGTTATGGGACTAAAGCTTTGGACGACAGTCCTGATGAGTTCCTTGGGACTGTCACCCCAATGGACCAACCTTGAAGAATACAGAGGAAAAATTTCTTAGCTTCGGGAGAGGGCCAAGTTAAACTATGACCAGCATCACAGGGTGAAGTTATTCCCAGAACTCATCCCGGAATCTCAGGTTTGGATAAGGAACCGTCATCAATACGGATTGGTCATCAGAAAGTCTGGTGAACCTAGGTCATACCTAGTAGAAACACCAGAAGGGGTTTTCCGACAGAACCGCTCCACATTGGATCAAGCAGCACTGAAGCAGAGACCAGCAGAAGAGGATCCTCAGTTCTACCAAGTGCTCCACGAGTCCCATGACAATGCAGAGAAACTGGACAGTGCAAAATTCCCAGAAAATCAGATGGGCTACAGGACAAGATATGGGTGCCTAGTTCGTCCTATACAAAGACTAAATCTTTGAAGTTATTATTTCTGTTTCGTTTCAGAAGGGAAGATGTGCTGTGAGTATGATGCATATGTAAGGAAGGGTCTAGAAATTTCTCGTTTGGTGAATCATGACGTGAAGGTTCAAGAAGATTCTACTGCCTATATAAGCAGCTCAAAGAGCTGTAGTGGGTCTCACTCGCTGTATGCAGGGGCTAAATAAAAATTATGTAAAACGGGAAAGGAATATTGTTCATTTCCAATGGCCTAACATTACAAATATCTCAATAATTTAATGTGATACGAGAAATAATTTTCTATCTCAATTTCCCATCTTCTGCAATAATGTCTATGCAACATTTTATTACGTTATTCATAACAGTAGAGTGACAGTCTTTGATTCCAAATTCATGCATTAAAGCTGAAGTAAATACAAAAGTTGTAATTTTTAATATTTTTCCATACCTCTTCAAAATGCCGCATGTATCCCTCCCCCAGTGGAAAATCCCCGAGTTATATCAATGATACAAAAGTATTTTTGTCATCAATAACTTATTACATTATCATATTTAAATTTCATTCCACTCCTTTAGAATGGTTTACAATTCTTTACACATAATTTGACCAATTACTCATGAAAATAACAGCTAAAAATGTAAAAACATCAATTTTATAGCAACAAACTACAGTGGAATCCCGATGTAAGGTTTCTCCATTTAAGGTTTTCCAGCATTTAAGGTTGTTTTTTTGTGGCCCTGACCAAAGCTCCATATAAATAATGTATTATAATACCCAATTTAGTGTTTCTCGATTTACTGACAAAATTCTCATCTCTAGACAGACATCGCCTTAAGGTGCGTTTACATTGTGATGCAAAAATATATTATTTACTGGAGTTGTAATGCAATAATTCACACTATCCATCAATGACGCAACATATACCGGCATTGTTAAATGAATTCAAATCGATAATAATTTGTTGTAACGTGTTTTCTCAATCCACCTTTAGTCATCTGTTATAGACGTTATGAAAGTTGCAGTGACGTCATTACGTGAACATGGATTTTTTTTGCTAAAATTTGTTGACCGATTCCAATTTTGGTTAAAATCAGACCGTAATAACAACCACTTTACTTGAAGACCTACATGTATTTTACAACCCTTTTTGCAAGCATCTTGTTAAATATTCATCTGAGCAAACAAAAGTTCAATAAAATAATTAAATATACATTTTTTGTCAAATAAATTTTCCCGCAAAACATAAAGTTTACGATAAATTTAAAGAAAAGGAAATTAGCATGTTTATGTAATTTTACGATTTTTTATGTTCTCTTGTTAATTCAAAAAAAAATATTACCCTAAATTCCCAAGTATAACGCGCGCGTTATACAAGGTTTTTTTGTCAAAATTTCAGAATTATTTAGTGTGCGTTATATATAAGACGTACTAGTGCGCGTTATGCATAAGAAGTACAGCTTTATAATATAAAATGCCTTAAAGTGTTCAAATACTAACTTCGTTAAATCACTAAATGGCTGAAATCTTTCGAAACTTCTTTCTTTTTGTTCCGTTGATAAAAACAAATTTTCTGGCATAAATTACCATGCATTTCAATCATTACAGATACAAAATCGAATTTCAGTTACCTAATTATTAATCAACCTAAGACAAATTAAGGCAGATTCAAAGTTATTAGTTGAAAACAATGTACGCAATGCCTTTTTAAATAAGATAACGAATTCCAAAACAAAACACATTCACATATAAAAATAAAAAAATCACAAATTCTTCATAAACTTTTATTCCCACTCGATTATTAATTAACATAACCATAAAAATCTTCTGATTCAGTCACAATTTATATCGTAATCATTCAAGTTCTTAACCAATGAGTCCGGAAAATTTTCAAGCGAAAAATTATCGCTTTCATCAGATGATGAATCACATTATCCCCCATCCCCCCATCAACATCAGGGGAATAAATTCCTGATACCCTGAAACCATTAATTATACATTCACGGGTTACATCGGCCCAACTTTTCACAATCCATTTGCAAATTTCAGCATAAGAAGCTCGCTCGCTGCATCCTTCCAGACTTTGTATAGGAGTGGAAACCATCTACCATGCATTTTTCCCAGTGCCTCCGTCTTTTCGATTTGAATGATCTATTTACGGAGATGTCCAGTGGTTGCAGCTTTTTTGTTAGACCTGCAGGAATAACTGCAACCTTGGAATATTTTTTCAATAATATTTTCGAATCATTTACCTAGCTGAATCCAACGCAAGCAGCGATTTTGGTTTAAAAAATGAGCCCTTCCTTTTTCCCCATACCTCAGTTAACCACATTCGCAACATATCACAATTCATCCAGCCTTTTGGGTTTACGCACACAACAATACCTTTAGGAAATTCCTATTTAGGAATTGTTTTCCGCTTGAAAATTACCATTGGGGGAAGCTTTTCTCCATCAGCCGTCACTGTTAGCACAACAGTAAAGCAGCATTTTTTAGCTCCAGCAGTGCATATTTTTATGTCTTGGGTGCCTTTAACGTCAACTGCAAATTTCGATGGCATGACGAAACTCATAGGTACCTCATCCATGTTCCCTATCTGACTTGGTTCAATGCCCTTCTTTTCCTGCCCAACAAACAAATTAAACTCTTCCACTTTCACCTTCCAATCTTCTGGTAACTTTTGTCCGGTAGATGTAATTGCTCGTACTGTTAAACTATTTCGCTTCATAAAATGATAACACCAGCAATTACTGCCTTTAAAATTATCAATATTTTTCTCGCGAGCTATTTGTATTGCTTTGCATTTAAGTGACACAGTTGAAACTCCTCTTCCTTCACTCCTTTGCGCACAGACCCAGTCCTTAAATTCTTGCTCCAGATCTGGCCAAAACTCCTTTCGTTTCCTTCGTGCCCTTTTTGCCACAGGTAGAACACTCAATAAATTCTTTTGGGACTGCCACTCGCGAATGCTGGATTCGCCCACTTCGAAGAAATGGGCCACTGACCGATTACCGTGAATCTCAGCATAATTCACATTTCTAACTTTTTCTGCGACATGTAAGATTTCCTTCTTTTTGGCATTTTTAAATAGGGTTATGGTCCAACGGTGGGTCTACAATTTAAAAAATAAAAAAAATATTAATATTTTTTCATTAGGTTCAATAACTGTGCATTACCAAATCAAGAAATACCGTACAGAAACCGTACCGTTTCTTAGTCAGGTAAAGAAAAATTAAATAGGAAACACTCCATAAATGACAAAGTCAACAAGTTTCAGTAAAAATAATGTCAATGTTTTTAAGGAAAACAAAATATCCTTGAAAATACCTCACCTGGTTTCTGTCAAAGAGGAACGAAACTCCGTACTTTCAGTGCCCTACCTCGTTGATCAAAACGTTACAGCCAGACTGTAAACCATAAATGAATGGGCGATGAAGATTACAGGTCGTCTCTCTGTCTGTGAGTCAACAATGTGTGCCCTCCACATTCGTTCCCACACTCAGATTCTCTGGCTGTTTATGCTAGCTTTCTCTTGCCCCCTGTCGTACCACCCTTGAGGTCTGGTCCTTCTTTTGTTTTGTGCACCTCTACCCACCCCCACCATTCCAACACATCTCATGACACCCACACCACTTCCTTACACCTCACTCCCCAACCAGTTTTCTTTGACCCTCGAGTGGTCATTGTATCGGAAATAAGAATGGGAAAAATCGGTATCCAGGGGTTTTTCCCAAATGTTCTCCTTCGCACAGGAGAGTTGGGGAAGTGCGCTAAAAGTGTAGCGTTCTTTAAAAAAACGCTAAGCTCAACGATCCCATGTTCTGCGGGTGTCCTGCGCGTAATACACAAGTGCGCGTTATACTAGAAATTTAGGAGATATGCGGAAAACAGCCGAAGGTTGGCCTGCGCGTTATGCATGAGTGCGCGTTATACTTGGGAATTTAGGGTAATTAAAATTTTTACAACTCAGGAACCTCTGGAGATATTTTAATGAAATTTTGTATTGGGGAGTTTTACTAAAATTTGTCGTCCGATTCCAATTTTGGTTAAAATCGGATTACAATAATGACCTCTTTACCTGAAGACCTTCGTGTAGCTTACAATGTACTTCTGTTTCAACTCGGGAATCGCTGGATGTATTTTGATGAAATTTGGTATTGGGAAGTTTTAGTAAAATTTGTCAACGGATTCCAATTTTGGTTAAAATCAGACAATAATTACAACCACTTTACATGAAGAACTACATATAGCTTACAGTATATATTTCAACTCAGGAATTTTACTAAAATTTGTTGATCTCAAAGAATGCATTTGGAAACTGTGTACTCCGACATGGAGTACACCTTTCCATACTTGTTTATTTCATATAAAAAGCCTTTAACTTGACAGGAAGCTTACCTTTCAATTAATCTGTACTCTTAATATTTGTTTCAATTAATAATAATTTGACAATAATAAACTGCCATTTAGTCTTTGAATTTTAGATTCCCCATTTAAGGTATTACTCGATTTAAGGTACAAAAAACTTGTCCCCTAGGCAAATGTTAAATGGGGATTCCACTGTATATGCTTCTAAAAAATAATTTAATTTGTGAAATAAAAAAAACATTTAATTCCATCAGTGCTTCACTTTTTCAAACACCACTCAATGAAATAATAGCCAAATTGTTTTTAATGGCTCTTCATTTAGGATCCAACAGCCTACCAAGTCCATTAATTCAAGTGCATATGGAAAAAACAGAGATCCAGTAGAAAGTGAAAGGACATGGAATGAAAACCGAATGGCCAACAACAAAGGGTAATGATAGGATTAGCAATATAAATATGGGAACAAGACATAATGTCAATCTGAAAAAGGCAACTGCAACATTGATGAAAAAGTTGTTTTCTAAAACAAACATCTTGGTATGAATACCCAGAAAATCGACACCCAGTGGATCAATGCAGAGAAAGCCTTAATCATGATGCAGGTCTAACATTATGGGAAGTGATAATAAGATTCTGCCTGAGATTCATGAAGGTCAAACAGTAATTAGATGGAACCAATATTCGAGAAGAAGCTCAGGTCATAACCTAAGGAGGTTAAAACAAATTTTTTAATGTACATCACCTTTTTGAACCCCTAGGGCAATGCAAACCACCAGTTGGGAAACGCTGTTATAAGCAATGATAAATCCTAACAATATGTTCTATATAACACACAAATTCAGTCATGGCATCATTTCCCTTACATAACATTTAATTTTTAGCTTTCTATCAACATTAATTGCAATTCAATTCATAATAATCCCTGGAGTTTTACTTTAATCTGAAAATGATCCTTAGAAGAGCTCACCATTTTCCAATTGGCCCTCTTCAGAGGAATTTCCACTTGCCATTTACGCTTTGGCTTGAGTCCATGTGGTAGAATGTCCAAGGGCCTCACAGAGGTCAACAGACCCATTGGAGGTGGTGGGGGGCCCATACCAGGAAATGGAGGAGGAGGGAGGCCCATGCCGGGCATGGGAGGAGGAGGCGGGGCGCCACCTGGCATAGGGGGAGGTGGAGGAGGCCCACCCATGCCTGGCATTGGGGGAGGGAGAGGGGGGTCCTCCTCCTGGGAAGGGGGGAGGGAGTGGGGGCCCTCCCCCTCCTCCCAAACCAGGCATCGGGGGGGGTGGGGGAATACCCATCATAGGAGGAGGCTGAGGAATGCTGAGCACGCCCACCTGAGGAACATGAAAAACAACTAATAAGCAAAGATGCACAGCAATTCACCACATTGGCATTTTTAATTTTAACATAACTTAAGATCAACATGCATTAAAACTTTCCATAATAAAGCAAATTCTAGCAGCAGTTCTCTTCCTGAAAATGCTTCAGTCAAATGAAAAACGACTGTTTGAAAGGAATGTAAGATACAATATGGTCAATGATATAGAATAACACCTCACTTTGGGCAAACTACCACCGGCCTTGGTCACTAATTCTTCCAACTCTTTGATCTTTGAGTATGCATGTGTCAATTTAGCCTCAGTTTCCTGTCTCATTGCAAGAGCCTCCTCCAGTTTCAATTTCGCCTCATTCAACTGTCGCTCCTCGTCCACTTTTGATCTTTCTATAGATAAAGAAATGATAACAGTAATCAACAATGAAGAAAGAGGAAACCATTACTACATATATGACTTTAATATTAAAGCAACCTCACCAACTAAGCTTTCAATGAGTGGTTCCACATCCAAATTAAAGTTTTTTTTCTTGAAATCTGGGTCACATCCTCCCCTGTGCAGCACTATCTGCGAGACACACTCTTCTATCAGCTTATAATAGGCTGGTCTACAATCAGGAAAAATACCATTTTCAAAGTAATGAAAGTTTACATTAACCCTTATCTGGATTCACTATTTTACCAGTGTAGTAGTAGTTGAGGCACCTTTGCGGTGCCTGTACAAAATCTACTTAATGATATAATAAAATAAATTTATATAATAATACATGTTTGTTTGTTCTGTTTGTACGGAATTTCTGGCTGATCAACCTTTTGTATTATTATATCCTCCTTACACACCAGACACTCACAAGGGAGGAGGGAAACCCGGTATCGGCATTAGCCTACTCTTAATGAAGAGCACCAAGGGGACAAACTGCTTAACGTCCCTTCCGAAGGACGGAGCACTGACTTGCGCGTTCTCCTCAAAGCACACAAGTAGGGGATGGGATGATCCAAGGTTGAAAAATCCAACCTCCGCTAGATTCGAACCTGGGACCAATGAGTGGAAGGCCAACTCTCTAAGCACTCCACCACCGCCACTCCCCATAATACATTTATACATATTATTTATTTAATTAATGTGTATTATTGTTTGCTTATATAAATACATGAAGAATGTTTTTATTAGGTATTTAATTTAATCAAATTTGGGTAACAAAAATAAACAAAATAAATATTAAAGAAAATATCAGAGCCCTATAGTTAATACTAATGACAAATGAAGAAAGCTCCTAATAACCATAATAAATAATAAATATTATTTTAATTCAAATCAGAATTATAAAATTATAACACAAAAATTATCAAACTACTAATTTTTTGGAAAACAGTTATAGCAAATATGTAATTCAGTGTATTGGCCTTTACTTGGTGGTATTCCATTTCAATAAATCACAAAATGACATATAGTACTATACCACAAATGTTTGTGGTATAGTACTATATGTCATTTTGTGATTTTTTTTAGTTATAGCAAATAATAAGGGTGTTCCTTATGTTTTTTTTGCAGGATTTGCAAGTTTGGTAGATCTGTCTTTTGACTAACAAAGGTGATTTTGATGGTGATATTGGATTGGATTAAAATGACATATATCTGGAAATAATATACGAGTAATCAAAGAAATAAAACTGTTGCCAAACATCAAAAGACATAAAAAATGGCATTGCTTATAAATCCTCTTTCAATTCACATTACAATTAAAAAATAAAAATGCAAAAATTAACTTTGTGATTAAAATAATATATATATGGCAATAATAACTTGAGGAGGTTAATGAATAAAAAATTAAAAACATTCATGGACAGTTTCTTTTGTTTTCTTTTCATTTCAAACCTTTTTGTATGGCTTAAATGGATTACCTTATCAACATATCGTCTCGAATGAAAAGCAAATGTTGGAGGATGGAGAGAAAGTAAGGCTCAGCAGGCGTGTCCATCACAAGGTTTTTCAACACATCAAAGCAATCCGTTACATCATCAAGCTCAAGCCGAACATTGTCAAAACGCTGCATAAACTCTTCATAATCTTCTTCTCTATTTTCATGGAATATTTTCATTTGTTTAGCAAGGTCTTCACTTGCATCCTTACTCAGCAACTGCAGGTTGCAAAATAAATTTGTGTAAGATAAGGACATGCCAACATTCTAAATAAATTCAAATCCACATTTCAAAATATTATTTTCTGCATTTAATAACAACATTTGCATAAAAAGGAAATTTAATATTCTCAATTTTAATCCTTAAGGCTACATACAGTATATTTAAAATTAAATTTTGAAAATGAAATTATTTAACAATAATTAAAATACATAATAGATCAGTTAAGTATACAAGCTTACTTCCAATGCATCTGTTAATCCCATCCTCATGAATTCGTTTCTTAAATGTATACGGAAGTCCATATCATCTGGTGTAGTGACAACTGCATTGATTAACTGCATACAAACAACCTGGAAAAATTGTTGGATATTAAAATAAAGTCTCGAGGTTTCTAAGCCAGAAACACAAACCAAAAGAGAGCATCTCTAAAAATAAATAAACATCAGAAAGCAAACTTTCAAATGAGCCATTGCAGAGAATTACTACTTTAACAAAACAAAATAAATGCAGTTTAATTTGGAAATTAAATAGACAAACAGTTTAACATAAAATGAATAATTGTTTTTTTGAGTTTAAAATATTAAATACACTAACCCGAAGGGAGTCATTGCTTTTGACTAATAACCCATCAATGATTGGTGTAAACCTTTCCTTCGTTCTAAGCTCTCCACTTGTGGCAATGGCTGCTAGTGCCATTTCATGTCCATTGGGCTGAACAAGACAAACAGCTGCCAGGAGCTTCGCAGCCTCGTACATTACTGAATGTTTAGAGGAGTCGAGTGACTGCGCAATAACCATCAAGGCATCATGCTGTTGAAAGACCATCTTCAAGCCCACAGTGTTATTCATAATGGCTCGTAAGCATCTGATACACTCATGCTGTAGGCGATCATGATTCTTAAAATGGCTGTAGAATGATAACAAAAACATTTTTGATGCTCTAACTAGGACTAATTAAAAATTTACATCGTAATTCACTCTTTATTAATTGATCAGTTTACTTAAAATTATTTAAATGGAATGGTTCTGTAATAAATGAATTTAGTAATAGTACGAGGCGTATTCGGAAAGTAAGTACCGTTTGCGAATATTTCCGCTGCCGAGCTATGGTCGTGATTTCGCGCATGCATGCTGACTTCCCTCGTTCATTGGCAAGCCAGAGATCCTATTACGAGAACATCCGATCATGTTTACGTATTGTTCTGTGCGTTTAACATGTTTAAGACGATCGAGCGGCCCGCCGACTGTGAAATACGGTCTGTTATCCGTTTTTTGAATGCAAGAAATGTGAAACCGGCTGACATTCATCGTCAGATTTGTGAGGTCTACAGTCAAAATGCCATGAGTGATGGATTGGTGAGGAAATGGGTCAGACAGTTCAACGAAGGTTGTGAGAACGTGCATGACGAGGCGAGGAGCGGCCGGCCGTCTGTGGTCAATGATGATTTGGTCGACGCAAAAGTTCATGAGGACAGATGGCTCACAATTTCATTGCTTTCCTTGCATTTCCTGCAAATTTCAAGGACTGTTCTCTACGAAATTATGACAGATTGTCTGGACTCGGAAATTGTGCTCAGGCTGGGTGCCGAAGATGCTCTCCGAGGAGCACAAAAACAAGCGGGCTGTCAGTGCGTTGACCTTTCTCACGCAATACAGTGAGCAAGTTGATGAGTTCTTGAGCCATATCGTCACAGGTGACGAGACATGGGTGTCCCATGTGACTCCGGAATCGAAGCAGCAGTCCATGGAGTGGAAGCACACCTTATTACCGAAAAGGCAGAAATTCAAGCAGACAATTTCAACCCGCAAGATCATGTGCACAGTTTTTTGGGACAGGCAAGGAGTTTTGCTTGTTGAATTCTTGGGTAAAGGCAGAACAATAAACTCAGCAGCCTATTGCGAGACCCTGAAGAAACTGCATCACGCGTGGCATGCTTACTCGCGGAGTTGTGTTGCTTTATGACAATGCTCGGCCACACACTGCTGCTCAAAGTCAAGCCCTAATCACGTCATTTGGCTGGGAACAAATGGATCACCCTCCCTACAGTCCAGACTTAGCACCAAGTGACTTTCATCTGTTCCTGCATCTGAAGAAGTTCCTTGCTGGCCAACGTTTCTTCAACGATGATGACGTCAAAGGAGCAGTGCAGAAGTTGCTGTCTTCACAGGCGGCCCCGTTTTACGAGGAGGGGATACAGAAACTGGTGCCCCAATATGATAAATGCCTCAATAATGGTGGAAACTATGTAGAAAAGTAGTTGAATGTGTGGCGAATGTTAAAAATAAAATTAAAAAAAAATAAATTCTCATTTTTTTTAAATAGCCAAACAGTACTTACTTTCCGAATACGCCTCTTAGTATAACCAATAATATAACCCTAGAACACTTCTAAAAAGCAAATAATCAGGGATGAAAAATAACATAAACCTTAGGGTAAAAAAGCAATGTGGTACAGTCAAAAACTTGCTAGGGTCAATCAAAGGTGAATGACTTAATAAAAAATTTACACCAAAGTGAGAGATGGTAAAATTGAAGAAGAATAGCAGGCAATAATCCGCAAAATATTCACAATGAGAGCAATAAAAGAATATTATAGAAAGTGTGATCAGAAAACAGACATGTTAAATGTAGAAGTATTACAACAGTTTGACAAGCAAGCATGTTTTTAACAAGTGAGCCCAGAAACCAGTTGAAATAGTAAATAATTCTTCAAACTGACAAAAATTAATTGCACTTGAGGGTATTTTAATGAAAGGAAAAAACTTAATTATATCAACTTACTTGTTATAACAATATTTGAGCAAGTTAAGTATTTTCTTGAGTCCATTTGTTCCAAATTCCTTCATCCAGCTGATTGGGTTGTTGGTCAAAGATATCCGCAAAGAACATACACAGTTATAGAGCTTATCTACACTCTGCTCAGTATTTGCCAAGTAGTTTATGTAATCAGCAGGCCTCTCAAATCGACTACGGCTTTCCAATAATTTAGCCCTGCAATTTTGATCAAATATAAAAGTATCTTTAGCGAATAACACAATTTCAAAAAAGTGTTTCTGAAAAAATACATTGTTTTATTATTGTAATTTCAGCAAGTAATGATGGCACAAGAAATAAAACCCAAGAGGATTTAGTTTATATAACATGAATACTACAAGCATCTGGAGTAATTTATGCCAATCATATGATGACAACAATCCAAAAAATAAAGCTTAAATGATATCCATCTTAAACACTAGATACTGCCAATTAATAGTTGACATTATTATAAAAATACATTTAAGCATTTTTCACTAATTTAAATAACAAGGGACTCTCATCCTAGTGCCTATGGCACCCAACCCATTGTCTCGCTTCACAAGGCATTTTCACCCACTTCATGGGCTATGCGCATCAACCCCTCCCTCCACTCACTCCAGGCACCATGCACCTTAATTTTGCTCAGAATTCTAGTCGTTGAAAATGAGAAGCACTTGTGTAATTATTTACAGACCAACAATGCATTTATTAAACCTATTATTTATTTATTTTACTACTGTAACTGCCCATCAATGATGATGGGTATGCATGATTTAAATATTAAAAGAAAATGTAAATATAAAACGAATGGAGCCAATCCTCAAATGCAATAAAAAGTAAACAATAGTTATAAAATTCGCACAATTGAGTGTTCCAGAAAGTAAAAACAGTTTTGGGTATTTATGTGGAGAGAACCATTAATGAATACTTATTTTTTTAAACATTGTGCTAGGAAACTTTTGTATGCCCTTAACTATCTTGGCTTAATGGAACATACTATTATGAGAATTTTATAATTTTTGTCTTTTTATGGATATAAACGTTCCATTACAATAAATTTATAAATTTTATTTTTCTGTTTTTGTAAAGATTATAATCTTATTCAGCTTTCCCAGAAAATTTACTCCGGCTCTTTAAAAGATTCAGCAATTTTAATTTCTAAATCTGACTTAAGAACACTCATTAACACAATAAAGCAACAACGCAGCATATATGCAAGGAAAAACATTGGAAAAACCCAATAATATGAGATAAAATAGTTAAAATTCAGGAGTAAATCGCTAAATGGCTGGGTGATTCAACATGCAGGATGTGACATACAAAAACATTACATAATCACCAAAAAAAAAAAAAGGGAAAGAAATATTATTATTACTGATGACAGAGTTACAAACGTCAGGTTCTGCAGGTGATTGCTAAGGTAACACCAGGTGCCTGCAAGAAAAATGCCATAGTCAGAGGAATAGCAAGGCATCATCACAGTTTAGTGTCATATTCTGATAATTCTTGTGAGAAACAGTTTGGTAGTATTACTTTCGGTTTGAAAGTCAATGATATTTTCCATTGCTATCCACATGCAGCATATTTGAGTAAAAAGCTTCGCATTCTGAGATGCTCGGTAATATTTGAAAAGTGTGTATATTTAAATTTTAAGCAAAATATTTTATCAGCATTTTAACCCTTGTTGTATAAGACAGCATAATTTTAACATTTCTGTGGCAAAGAAGTGCATCTTTTACACTGAAAAATATGGTATATATTTATTTTTTATTTAACCAGTCATTTCAATTTATACAATTTATTTAACAGACACTTATTTAAAAGGATTAAATATAATAAATATAAATAATAATCAAAAGCTTTCAAATCAATTTTTATGTGTATACTAGTTGGAGTTACCTGGCTCGGGAAAGAATTTTCTTTTAAGTAGCAAATGATTTTTATTTGCTGTTGTATTAAGAGTTGTTCTATGGTACTGAAATTATTGCGTGTACTGATGCAACGTGAAGAAAGTACTCTTTATTAAGATACCAGGAACCCACCGTAACATGAAAATTTTGGTCTACAGCAATAAAAAAAATGGAAGAATGTTAATCTCTGGACTTGAAGACAGTTTTTATTTCTAAAAGATGTACAGTTTTGTGTAATCGAGCTGTATACTGTGATTTACCTATGAAGTCGTTTTGTCTTTGTCCTTGCTATTATTGTAAATCGGTTGTGGTTGAATAGTCAAGGGCAGCACTATTAGGTTTGCTTTGTATTGCAAACATGATCCATAGTACCTTGCAAAATGTGGTCAGAAGCAAGGGTAAGTTCTGAGCCACTCTTTTTTTGACTGACGCCTTGACTAAAGGTCCTTACTCAAGTGTAACAAAATGAATGATAAGTATCAGTACGGAAATGTGTAATATTGAATAAAAATCTACATGTTAAAATGAAATGAAAATTTCTCGGGGTCCCGTGCTGTCGGTGTCCCCAAATTTTTCAAATGTGTTATTCGGAGAAGAGGTTCACACGGAATTTTAACTACCACCTAAAGAAACCATTGAAAAATTTTAGTCGGGCTTATGCTCGTGGGTGTATCTCAATGGCGAATCCATCATATAATCAAGGCAGACTGCTTTTCCAAGAATATTTGGCATAATCGAGCAGTTTTATTAAAATAGAAATTACTCGGAATGCACCATAAGCCCTGAATTTTCATTCCACATTCCTTAACCTTAGAGCTACCAAGCTTTTTTTTACAACCGAGGACTACCAAGGGGGAGCCTCAGAAGCCCACCATCTAAAATAAGATAAAAAACCATATTACAGGCAAACCTCTACTTACGAACTTAATGCGTACCTGGAAAGGCATTCATAAGCTGACCGTTTGTAAGTTGAATTGACTTTTTCTATAAGAAACAATGTTAAATTCATTAATCCGTTCCTGAATATTTACAAAGTATCAGTTTTTTCCTTATAAAGGGAATAAAAAGTGAAGTTAGGATAAATTCATTTATTCTCAATAAAAACTTTAATTTCCTTGCACAGTTAGTCGTGTAGAGAACATTCAGTGGTTTCCAAGACATCTATTGACCGGAGGGAACCATGATTGTTATTCTGAAGAATTAGGGGAAGAATTATTTGGTTCAGCAGGGCTATTTGTAGGTGAGTATGCAGGATATATTTCTGATGCCTGAGAAGTTGATGCTGGAGAAGATGTGCTGTTATCTACTTTTTTGAAGAATCTGTTCAACGAATGTTGAATTGAAGACGTTCTTTTCTTCTCTTCATAAAGGAGTTCTATGAACACCTTTATAAACTGTAGAACTTCTTTCTGCATTTGGGTCATTATCTTCTAATACCTTCAAAGCCTCATCGATTTTATTTAATGAATCGCTGAGGACTTTTGCAGACAAAGCTTTTGTGGGAGGACAAGGAGTGTTGTCATCATTGCTGTCATCATCCTGTTCTTTGACTTCCTTCTGCATTACTATCAGCTCATCATTTGTAAGTTCAATCGAATGAGAGTCCACTAACTTGTCCACATCTAAGGCATCCATTTCTAAATTTATACTTTTTCCCATTTTTACAACTTCATGGGTGATTTGCTCTTCAGTTTGTTCAGAATCCTGTGAATCATAAACAAACTGTGGACACAGCTTGCTCCAACAGTGATTCAACGTCGTTTGCTTGATTTCCTTCCAACAATGACCAATGTTTTTAACTGCATCAAGGATGCTGTACCCTTTCCAAAAGTCTGGTCTGGTCCATCAGTTGCAGTAAGGAAGTGGTGTGGGGAGGCAAGAAGACAACTTGGACATTTGAGTCCAAGTTAGCTAATGTTACAGGATGACCAATTATCAATTACCAATAAAATTTTAGAGGCCAAATTACTCTCCCTACAATAATTTTTGACAGCTGGAACAAAGTGATCAAGAAACCACTGCTTTCTTATTCGAAGTCCAAATCATGGGAAATGTTGCCTTGACTATGCTCTTGAAAGCCCTCAGATTTTCAGTGATAAACAAGAAGTGGCTTCAATTTAAAATCTCCTGCAGCATTTCCACCCAGAAGGAGGGTTAGATGATCTTTAGAAATTTTGAATCCAGGAACTTTCTTCTCTTCAGTTGCAATGAAGGTCCTTGAAGGCATCTTTTTCCAGAAAAGACCTGTCTCGTCAACATTGAAAACTTGTCGAGAACAGTAACCCCCATCTTTAATAATTGTTTTCAATGCCTAAGGAAATTTTTTTGCTGCCTCGTGATCGGCACTTGCAGATTCACCAGATGATGAAAGATTTTTCATATTTATCCTATGCTTGAATTTTGCAAACCATCCAGCAGGATCACACGCTGTTTCCCCCATATGCGATTTAATATCCTGAAAAAGGCTTCTAGCCTTATCTTGGATCAATTTAGTATTAAATCGTTGGTTTTTTCTATTTTTATTCTGAATAAAAGTTGTTAAACACCATTCCATTTCTTCAACACTTCATTTTTTACTAACAATCATAGACTGAAGTGAGCCTGCATTGCGAATGTAATCAACAATTTTTTGTTTGTCTTTTAAAATGGTTCCAATTGTCGAACGATTGATATCATAAATACGTCTAATGGAAGCAAATGACTCACCTATTTCTGATCACTTTATTATGTCCATTTCAGTTTCCATCGATAGTACTCGACATTTTTCACTACTCATAGATGAAGGACCATCAGTATCACTACTTTTATGCTTGCTTTCCATATTTTTAAGGGTATTATAAAATAGAAAGGAATATATAATGCCACCACACACCAGTACAGATTCAAATGCACAGGGAAACTCAAGAGGACATAAGCAGGAGCGTAATTATGTATCTAAGGGTCATAGGATGACCAAGTACGAAGACCTCCGTGCATACATGCCGCTCAGTAAAACTAGCTGCAGAACTCCTCTTGCAGTGGAAAACAGGTTTCATAAATGACATTTTTTTAAACTTTAATTTTTGTAACTTTAGAAGGCTTAAGTCTATCGATAATAGTTAACTTTTACATTAAAACATACTGTCACCAACACAAGAACCCTTGAAGCTCTATTGATTATAATGAAGCGAATTTCAGATGATAAAGAAAACATTACAAATAGAGTTTAGGTTAGTTAAGGTATTATTAAAATGTAGAAGCTTTATTGTGTGGTCTTATCTTAATTTTTTAAAGATATTTAAGTGAATTTTTCATGATTAAAAAACTGTCAATAATATCCAACAATGTGTATCAATAAATAATCGAGCTCCATGGTTTTCTCGTGCTGTCGAGGAAATGTTCTTAGCAGAGGATTGTGATTATTTGAAATTCTGGAAAGTGTACTTACTGATGTTGAAAGCTTTTCCAATTCCTTTTCTTAGCTACTTGACTGGGTATGTGATAATATCCTTCGTTATACAGTACAGTCAGATTTAACTGTAAAAAATGTTTCACTAAAGAACAGAACGACTGTCTATGATTGACCAAAGAAAGTCCTAAGCTTAAACGCAGATCCCCAACAGTCAGAAACTTAATTAAAAGAATCTGTTTATGCTTATGTCATAAGTGACAGAATCAAGACACAGAGCAGAGATAAGAATTCTCATATGCGGGGGAGGGGGAGGGGGGGGGGGGTTGTTTGGCAAAGAGCTCTTATGGTGGTCCAGACAGGTTCGTATCTGTGAGAGTTGTGTTTGTTAACTGAATAGGGAGTCAAAATTCCTTAGTACATAGAATGTTTGTAAATATGAACTGTTCGTAACTTGAATGTTCATAAGTCGAGGTCTGGCTGTAATGTTTACTGCCTATTGTTATATATTTATTTCAATCATAGGAATATAAATATACCATTTTAGTAATTTATTTGAAATATTTAACATAATATATAGACAAATGTTTACATCAGAAATATTTTTTTTCATTTTTACCCATTATATTTTTCAGTTCATAAGATTGTATTTACAGTAATAATAACAAATTGATTTAAAAACGATATAATTTGATTCATCTGACACAATTTAAACAAATAACACGCTTCATACTGTGCTTTCCACACACACAATGATTGCACTGTGAGCACGTAATAGTAGATTTTCCAAGATTACCATACTTCATTTTTTTAATGTGCTTCTTTGCAACACATATAGCATCTCCTGCGAAGTGGTTGTTGAGGTTAGGGTTGAGGTGTTAAATCTGTTATTAGCTTTCTGTTAAGAATTGCTTCCATAGCTAGCATAATTGGTTTCTGGAGCCGTCATAATTTCTGCTCGCTCCTCAACTTGGGATTTCATCAATTCTATTCCCAATTCCTTCTGAATATTCGGCGCCAGTTATGTTTATGTTACACCAGTCTGGGAAGTTAAGAATAAAAACTGTATAGGAATTGATCCTGACTATATCAATTAGGGTAAATAACACTGAAAGTGGCCATCTCCTCGTGCTTCTCTTTGCTGTATACTTCCTTCTGATCTATAGTGTCAACCCCTCCTTTCGTGGAATTATAATACATATTTATCACAGAAACACTAGCATCATGATGTTGCGTTGACAGCATAACAAGAATTTTCTTTGGCTTGTCTCGCACCATAGTTGATACAAGTGTAACTGGTGGCATCTTTGATGCAGGGTCTGTGAAAGCACATAAAGAAGAGTGAAGAGTGTCCTTCCTTCAGTGGTAATTTACTCGTTAGGAATATGCCTCCTATTAATCTTCATCGTTCCAACCAGAGTGAGCTGGAAGTCATTCCACAGAATTTCTGCGAGCTCTACAGATGTAAATACCTGCCTGTTGTTACATTTCGTCCTGATTTAGCAATTGGTCTCACAAGACTCTTTACTGTCTCTGTATGACCCCTATCAGATTGTTTGCTTCCCTCAGTTTTCCCAACATAAACTTCCATATTCAGGATATACCTGGTTTCTGAGTCCACCAACATCCTTATAAGTATGCCCTATTTACCAGGCTTTTCCTTCATAAATATCTTGAAAGGGCATCTACCTCGAAAGAGAGATAACATTTCATCTATCATAGTATGTAAACCTGGCGTGTAATATTTGCAGAATGTCTCATTTAGCAGTTCGAAAATTTCTCTCAAAGGAGCAAACTTGTCTTTTTTTCGGCTTGCTTCTCTTGAGTTTATCTCATCGAAACGGATGATTTTCGTCAATTACTGCCATCGAGATAAACTCATCGCCCCAAAATACAAAGGGTGCGCTTCTAATGTTGACCACAAGTTCTGTAAACCCAAGTTGCATCATCTGTGGAAATATTGTTGAGAAATGATTTGTTTTTTATCCTCGCAACTTCCATGACATCCAAGTGACCGGCAAAGCAGCGAGTGCTGATGTTGTTACAGCTAAGTGCTTCCCTGCCGACCTGAAGATCATCGTAGAAGAGGGCTATTCACCGAAGCAAGTGCTCAATGTTGAAAAGATGACTTTTTTGGAAACAAATGTTTGACAGGACCTACATCTCACCAAGAAGAAAAACAAGCACCAGGATTTAAGGCTGCGAAGGATCGGATAACATTGCTGCTTGGGACAAATGTCAATGGAGATTATAAGTTGAAGTTGCTGATGATTTCCCATGCAGCCACCCCCGGGCTTTGAAAGGCTACTCCAAGGATCATCTTCCTGTCATATACAAGAACAATAAGAAGGCACGGATCACAGGTGCTATCTTCAGTAAGTGGATGAGTGTGCATGCTGCTCCAGCATTAAAAAATTACTGTGCTCGAGAGAATCTTGACTTCAAGATTCTCATTATCGTCAACAATGCTGCTCCTCACCTGCCCAACCTCAACAACTTGCA
This sequence comes from Tanypteryx hageni, assembly GCA_028673005.1. Taxonomy (NCBI): domain Eukaryota; kingdom Metazoa; phylum Arthropoda; class Insecta; order Odonata; family Petaluridae; genus Tanypteryx; species Tanypteryx hageni. Next base: position 241,493,856 of record CM054113.1, on the reverse strand, counting down.
TGGGAACATCAAAGTGGTTTTCCTGCCTCCCAACAAGACAGCATTATTGCAACCCATGGACCAAGGAGTGACCGCCACCTTTAAGGCATACTATTTACAACGAACATTTGATCAGCCAATCAAGGTAACTGATGGGCCCAACAAACTCACCATTCAGGAATATTGGAAAGGCTACAATATCTTTAATGCTATCAATAACACTGCAAAGGCATGGGAAGAGGTGCAAAAGAGCTGCATGAAAGGTGTATGGCAAAAGTTGTGACCTGAGTGCATTCATAACTTGGTAGGATTTGACGACCTGGCCCCAGTGTGCATTCTTTCTTTGGCAAGGGGTTTGAAGACCTGGAAACTGTGGATATTGAACAAGTCCTCCAATCCCACGCCAAGGAATTGACAAATGAAGACCTGCAAGAACTGGAAGAAGCTGCCTCCAAGGAAGAAGATGATGAACTCCAGTGAACGTCGACTACAAAAGGACTAGCTCAAGCCTTCTCCAACATCAAACAAGGACTACAAATGTTAGCAGACCTAATAGAGAATGAAGTTCAAAGATCATCCAGGACGTTAATAATGCTCTTCGTTTCTATTACGATACCTACAAGGAAAAAAAGGCCACCAAGCAATCAACTCTAGATTATTTTTTTCATCGGAAGGGAGGAAAGTTGCCAAAAAGACCATCCACAACTCTGCATTCAACAAAGGAAGCATGGTCATCATCGCAACCTTCGACGTCATGGGAAGAGAGACAGTCAGCAGATAAGGGAGAGGAGTTGGGGGAAGGAGGCATACAAGCTCCTCTGTCACCAGGGCAATGGGGGCATGCAGGTCTCTCAATCACCACCAACAGCCTTTTTTCATATGTAACTAATTCATTTTATTTTTAGGCTATATATATTTATTACATTACAATATATATTTATCATGCACATTGTACATTATTTATTTAAGAAAATACTTAAATGATGTTATAATATGGGGGAAAAGGCCAGGGAACCAAACTGAGCTTTTTTAGTTATTCTTTATGGGAAGAATTGCTTTGCACAATGTTGTTTCATACAAAGTTGAGATTTTCAAAAACGTAACCCCGATGCTGTACAAGGACTGACTGTATTATAGAAAGCGAAGTAGCAAAAGCAATACAGGAGCTGAAAAAAGGAAAATCAACAGACAGTGATGGGATACTGGCAAAGAACTTAAAGTCATGGGATTGGAAGGACTAAAAGTGATTACGAAATTAATAAATCAGATTTACGACTTGGGAGAGTGACCTCAGGATTTCCGAGAAGTAATCATAATCCCTCTAAAGAAGAAGCCAAATGCAATGCGATGTAAAGACTACATAACCATAAGCCTACCATCACACACTTCGAAGACATCACGCTTATTCTTAATAAAAGGCTAGAGAAAAAGGCCAAAGAACTGATAGGAAAAGATCAATCCCGCTTCAGAAAAGGACGAGAAATAAGAGATCCTATCAGTGTAGTGAGAATCACGTCAGAAAGGGCAATAAAATAAAACCAAGATTGTTGTGTGTTTCATCAACTGGCAGAAGGCCTTCTATAGAGTAAATTGGGTAATGCAGATGAGGATATTAAAGAATATAGGTATAGATTGAAAAGATAGGAAACTGATCAGAAATCTATATGTTAATCAAGTGGCAAAGGCCAGATTGGAGAATGCTGATACCAGAGCAGAAAATATCGGTAGAGGGGTAAGACAAGGCTGTTGCCTATCACTGGTCATATTTAATACATATGGAGGAAGACTAATGCAAGAAGCACTGGAGATTAACACGTTCACAGCCTTCCATATATTGATGATATTTCCTCAGGAGCCTAATTTGTAATTTTAGTTTTCTTATTTGAAATCATGTTAAAATAGTGAAAAATAAAGATTTTAGTCGATATTATGAATTTGACAAAAATAACACATCAACAAAAATAATATATAAACAACTTCCTAAATAATCCAACTTCAAAATAAAATCTTTTTATTTTTATTCAAAATTAGTCGAAAAATTCTAAAAATTGAGGAAAAAGAATAGAAGGTTATAACTAGTGCCCATTTAAAAAAGTGATGCAAAATTTCCCAAAAAATAATAGAAATATAGTAAAAATATATAACATTTAAAATCTAGCTGGAAGATTACGCGCAAAACCGGGATCTAAAACACAATAAAAAGAAGAAAAACAAATGCTGCTCTCACTTGAGGTCTAAACTTTCAATGAGTGCCTTTCCCAGGGATGAATCCCTCAGTACAAAGCCAACAGATCCAATGGTATAAGGAACCATGCACATTTTGGTGTGCATGAGCATCACTGGCCTGCTGCAGTCGCTCAGCTTGATGCACAGGTGCATCAAAGGCAGCGAATGTGTTAAAGTACTAACCACCACTACTTAGTGCTAATGCTAATTTTGACCCACATTTGGGATGCTGTAATATTAACAGTAACTCTATGCAATGAATAACAAGAGAATACTAACCTTCCATGATATCTGAGCATTTCTTTTTTGTTCACCATAGGGTGCGACCTTAATGGCTCCTTCTTCTCTTCTGACAAATTCATGTCATCCTAAAATTTGGATGAATAAGATATTGCAGTCAGTGTAATAACATCAATTAGTGAATAAAGTTATTAACGAATAAAGGCAATACTTAGGAATTAAAAATTACATATAAAATGTTCTTACTAATTCACATTATATATTTACCATCTTATAAAAATTAATTAAGTTTTGCTAACTGGTAAAAAAGACAAACACAGACAACAAGTTAATACAAACTAACTTAATCATAATTAGATATTATTTTAATTGTCAGCATGAATTCTAAAATTGTTGAATAAACATAATTGCAATGGTACTGCAATTTTGATAAAAACAATTGTGAGGGATATCTCATGGAATGGAGGGTGAAATGATGAGGATAACATAGTTCAGAGAGCAGATGGAGCCATTGAATAGATAGATACATCTTTATTTGAGCAAGATTGATTCTAGTCAGTCTCTACTTACATCTAGCCCATTGTCAGGTACAAAAAATACAATATATTACAAAAACTAAATATTATTAAACAAGTGGCAATATAACCAACTATGGCCCCCACCCCTCACACTAAACACTCCGCAAGACAAGTTCACTCGCTGTCCGTGCTCACCCCTTCAACTCCTTCATTTTGATATGAGCCCCTTAGTTCACAAGTGGTGTAAGTCCAAGGAATAGAAAATTGAGATTTTGAAGGAAATGTTTCAGAATAGCTTCCTCTATGCCATGCGTAAGCGGTGTGTCCTAGTTGAACATTATGCTGTTGGGAGCAGCACAAAGTTGGCAATGAGAAAGGAGAGCCTGCGCAGTTAAGGAACAAGTAGTCCAACCTACATGTGAGTCACCATCAGTGTGCTAACAGCAATCGCATGTAATACTTTGCATCTTTTGACTCTATTTGTTCAGTGTTTTTGTGAACTATTTTGATAATCATGGGCAGTGACACAAGTGAGAGTGCAAATTTTTGCCATAGAAAGAAAATTCGGAAGTGCAAAAATGCAAGCTAAGAAAAAACGATAATGACTGCAACTGCGAGAAAAAGTGCCATGATCTAGTGGGTGCTGACGATAGAAAAATGTCGCACAAAAAGTTTTGGGAAATGGATGACTTCGGGAAGCAGAACGCTTTTCTCTATGGACACTATGGAGATATGATAAGATCTCTGCCGCATATAGGTATGGAGCCTGCAAGAACATACATGAATAAATTTTTCTTGTCCTTTTCTGAACAAACTGTTCAGGTATGTAAGACGTTTTTCATTGGTATGTTTACTATAAGTGACGGGAGACTTTCCCAGTGTCTGGCAAAGTTCCAAGAGGGTAAAAGCCCTGGAGAGGTCATGAGAGGAAAGATGCCTAATCCCAGAGCAATCCCTGCTGCTGATTTGCACCATGTTAGGGAACACATTGAAAGCTTCCCTTGTTATCAATTTCACTACACTCGGGCCCACAATCCCAACAGGAAATACTAAAATGAGAATTTGGATGTTGGTAAAATGCACGACTTATACCCGGAAAAGTGTCTCGAAAAACAATTGCCACCAGTAAAGGAAAGTTTCTACCGACATGTTTTTAACACACAAAACAATCTGCATTTCCACCTTCTACAGATGGACACATGCAAAAAATGTGATCTTTTTCAAATTAAAGTCTTTGATTTAAGTCTTGATGCTGGAAAAAAGAGGGAACTAGAAATAGAACATGAACTGCATTTAGAGAGAGCTGAAAAGGTTAGACAAACCATGAGAGAAGATAAAAATCGAACTAATCAAGATGATTACGTATGCTTTATGGACCTGCAAAAAGCACTCCCTTTCCCAGTTACCATATTTACTCGCATATAAGCCACACCCAGGGTTTTTCCCACATCAAAGATGGAAAAAAGTTTTAGAAAGTCAATTATCCTTTCTCAGCTGACTTTGCCCGGATCCAAATCAAGAAATTCGTAATTTTACTCCTCTTCTTCCCACCTGCTTCTAATAAGTAAGCAAGCGAAGAAAAATAAAGCAGAAAAAATACTGTACTGCATTGTTCTGAATATAACGCGATGTTTTTCTCCAAAAAAAAATAAATTTTAATAGTAGCCCCCGCGTTATATTCGAGTACTAATGATTTTAAAAGATCATAAAATCATGTTTCAAAAAATCACGGTACATTCCGCATGTCTGTTTATGAGATACAAGATACTTGTTACATTGTAGACACATTGTGTAAGGCTCTTTGCGTTCGACCCTTATTAGAGAGGATTAGCATCCCCCGCTTGGACTCGAGTCCCGGACCCTTGCTCGGTGTAGTCATACATATCAACAGAGCTAGGAAACGAGCGAAGTAGAGAGGGTGGGGGAGGAATGAAACTGAAGGGAGATTGAGAGGTACCAACATAAGCGCTTCGACTTAGAATTAGCTTAAGCATTTTAGTAGGGAAATTTCAAATCGACATTGCCTTTCCAAATTACAACACGTGCAGTGACTCTGTCCTTCCCACTATCCCTTTCAAATAGTCTCCAAGAAACAGAAAATATTAAACATAAAACAACGACTATGAAAAAATGATTGCTTTCAATGTTGTTGGTCTCATGACTTTCTTGGCATTTCGCATTTTCTTCTTTGGAAGAAATAGGACCAGGGTCTGCAAGACGTTTTTGTTGGGGGTTTTCTAAGAGGATAAATAGAACATCAGGAGATTTAAAATGAAAAATTTCTCATTTGTACAAAATATGAGAGTTTCGGAACAGATATAATTCAAGTGATTCAATAAAGGCACTAATACTAATAACAAAATATGATTAAAATATTAATGCCATTTTCTAAGGACCACCATATCGCTTTGAAATGAGGAAATTCGAATGATTCTATAAGTTCACGCTTTTACAGGATGCAGTAAAGCTTGATCCCTGTTTTTTGGATTTTACTCGCAAAGAAATCTAAAATTAACTAGTGGATCTATTGATCAGTGACCTCGCTAATGTTTTAAAAAAACTAACATCTAAAAACAAATTAAAATTATTTTAATTGAGTTTAACACGAGTGCATTTAATTCATTGATCTTTATTACAAAAACACTCAAACTCCGTAGTTAAATTTTAGACCTACATAAATAAATCAAAACTTAGAGGCTGTTGAACAACTCTATAAGTAGGGTAAAATCATAAACAAATTCAACCTAACACTACATAGTTCGTGCAGATATGCTCTTAAATGTCTGTGATTATATTCATGTAAATTTGTTTATTAACCCTTTGACTGATGAGTTTTAATGAAGATTTTATTTGGAAAAAGGGCAGGTTTTTTTATTTCTGATAATGAAATAATGCATTATTGCAAGGCATTAAATAACAATATTTTCCAGTTTTTGAGATTTTTTATGTTTTTATTGAATGTTTTAACCAAGAGAACTTTTAACTACTTTTAAAACTGATCTTAGATGCACAAAGGTTTTCCATCTAGTATTTCGTTTTCAATATCAAATATTTTATTTATAATGGTTTTATGGGTCATAACAAATTATTTGTTCATATTTTTGAACAGCAAATATAATCTCTAATAGTCCTTCTTTGTGTGGTAATCCCTAAAACATGGGGCTGCACACAGACCAACATCACAATCTCGGCAGAAATATCTTGTTTCCTTCCGAATTTTTTTATTCTTATTGTCTCGTCATGAGCAACACACGGCACATTGTCTCGCTGGATTCTTTTTCTTTTCTGAAGGCGGGATATATTCAGGGAAGTGCCGACCTGTTAGCCTTAGAGGACTGGGTTCCGTCGAAGGACGACCCCCTTTGGCACCGAATGTTTCACTGTGGTATTTCTCAATCAGCTGCTGCACCAACTCCATTCTGTATTCTATATGTGTTTTTGAACCCTTACTCTTCCTATAGAGCACAAATGAATTCCAAATTGCCTGATCAAGTAGATGATAAAAAATTTTCTTGATTACTGGATAATAAGTTAGATTTTGATCCATCCTATCCACTCCGCCCATAACTCCATTATAATCTACTACTACCGCCGGTTTCGTGTTTTCACCTTTCCTCCCACTAACACTAACTTTGGTGGTTGTATGAATTGAAGAGAGCAGAGCTACATCTTTTTTATCTCTCCATTTCATGACACAAATCTTTCCTCGTTGGTACCCTACAATATCACCCGTTTTGAGCTTCTTATTTTTCAATTCCTGTGGAATGTTTTTCCTTGACGTCCTCAAGGTTCCAAATACATCAGTCTGATTCTTAACGAGTATATCTGCTAGTTCTGGGGAATTGTAATAATTATCCATAGCTACACAGTAACCCTTTCCTAGTAATGGCTTTATAAGCGACAGAACAATTTGGGTTGACACAGGAAGATGACTGTACTCCTCTGCGAACTTAGTTCCTTTTCCAGTGTAAATAATGCTAGACCAAATATAGCCAGTCTCAGCCTCGCAAAGCATGAAACTCTTTATGCCGAAACGAGATCTTTTCAAAGGTAGATATTGCTTCCACCCTAGTCTACCTTTATAGAGCATTAGGCTCTCGTCAATGGACAAATCCCTTTGAGGTGTCAAGAGTGTTGAGTACAGGGTATTTAGATGCTCAAACACAGGCCAAATTTTATAAAGTTTTGGGTACGGGTGAGTTGAAGCGTCAAAAGCTTCATTATTGCAAAAATGAATATTTCGTTTTATAGATAAAAACCTTCTGTAGGACATCACTTTTGGAAAGAACGGCGTGTGTATCATGGGTTTTTTGGACCAATACATTTCCTCAACAGGTTTTTTTATAATTCCCTGCAATATATTCAAGGCGAAGAAGACTCGCATCTCATTTTCCGAAACCGGATTCCAGTCACTTTTACCAGCAGAAGACCGTTTACTCTGTTCAGCATACCGATTTGTCTCTGACGTGATCATTTCTATGAGGTTTTGATTGAAATATGCCTCAAAGAATGGAAGACTCCCTCCCTCCACTTGTAAGTTTACTCTTGGAGTAGCAGAAAATGAAAATCGTGGTGGGGCTGGAGATGCACTGTTCACCTCACACCAGATTCTTGGATCTACAACCTCTTCTTCATCACTATGATCTTCTCCTGATGGTAAGCTGTATTCCGTTGAAGAACCCGAGTCCGATATGCTTATAGATGAATCACATTCAAATTCACTCTCTTCTGAATCTGCATCCATTTCCATCCTATAAAAAAAATACAAAATAAAAATAATTTCGCCTATTTTGACATTAGTGAAGCCAACTCAATATACAGTGCACATATGTATTGCACGCTTAGTCGCTGATGTGTATGATGCTTTATTCTGAAGGTTTCCTAAGCTTATCGAAGGACAGTAAATTTTTCCTTCGGTTTTCATTGCCCCGGTTGATTACCGTAGTTTACACCGACGACAAAAGCAAACGAGGATGAAGAAACCCGAAAAAAGAATGCACAGTCGATGTGTGACGAAAGGTATAGCTAAATATTTATAATATCTGATAATGAGTGAAACAACTCGTCATCTTGTAGCGCGTAAATATTTTGTTTCCGTGATAAATACACCAACACGCACGTTTTCATCCAGAGAATCTTCTGATGATAGTTCATAATTCGAGAAATGTTTCGCAATGAATCACAAATAAAACCATGTGGAATTAGCGGCATAAAAAACACTTACTTGAAATTATAATAATTTGGATAAGCAGTAACACATCCGTGGAGATAATATACTGTAATGGGAAAGAAATCAGCTGAGAAGTCACTGCTCACTCACAAAAACACTGTTGACAAGAAATAGTGAAGATATGTTCTAAACATACGAAATAATACTGATATTGGGCGACAGAGTCCACTACAGTCCATACACATAGAGCAACCCTGCGAGAATACATTCAACTACCTCATAAAATAATACGGTAAAATCAGTTTGAGCTATTTCTTCGCCGGATCTGCCCGTACCAGGTACGGGCAAATCCGCAAAGGCCCATTTTTTTTGCCCGTATGTGGTACGGGCAAATCGGGCAAAGGGTTAAGACAGCATCTATCGATGGATATATAGCTAGACGACTGTCGGCGAGGCCAGTTTTCGATAACGAACTTAAGTCTGTAAATAATTTATCAGCTTTGTGGGAAAGAATGCTTGTCTTTGTTATCATGCCTCATATGCTCTATTAATACGGATACTTAAAGATGGTTACAATGTTACCTAATACATTTCATCTCGAGCATATCGTTTTCCTTCACATTAAATGACTACCCAAATAAAATATAAATGTTTACAGACTCTAAGTTTTTATTTTTTAAATATACTTCCACTCATCAGAATTCAATAAAAAAACTATACAGTTCCAATCATTAAGATCCGCAACATCTGTGAACATTTTCGTGAAACTCCATCGTTGTGACTGCTATCGATGGGCATACATACAGACAGACAGACAGAGGAAATGCACGAGCTCTCAGAAGAGAGACCTTCGCTTCGCTCGGTCAATAGTTTCAGACTTGGTTCCAGGCTGAGGTAAAATATTTTCTTGCATTTTAATACAGTATCTCCCTTCTATGTGAGATTTGGATTTGCTTTCTTAGTGCGACCACTCTTATCTAAATTTAATATCATTCAAATAATAGTTACATATTTCATCCTCGAGAGGAGGAATGATTTAAATATGAAGATCGATTATGATAGCTGCTGAAAACATTAAAAACCATCGACTGTCATCATTAAAATCCATGTCAATCAATACTTTAAGCAGCCCTCAAGAGGGCTTTGTCGTACATAAACCTAAAGAGATGACCTAAAATACCTAAAACTAACCTAAAATACCCAAAACTTCTTGGTATAGGTCGACCGGACTCAAAAGAACCTGCGCCGTAGCTTACCCCTCCAGTTGGCGCAGCCCCGCTTTCTTCCCCTTTCCACACCACAGCGGCAACTTCGGTCAGTTTCAGCGCACACATTTGAACGTTTTGATCTCCCCGGTATCTTGCTCTTTGAAATTTTTGTTGATTGTTGATAGTATTTGTTGTTTTTATTGTTATTCGGCATTTCGTTGTTTTTTTAGTTTTTCTTTATTTGATATTTTTGTGGTTATCGATGTTTTTGAATGAAATGGCATCTTCATCAAGAAGTACGCCCGTTTCTGGGAGACCATTGAGAGGAAAAACACGGGAGATTGTGTACAAAGTGGCTACTTTCTTATGGAAAAACAAATCTCTCAGTCTCAAATACAACGTAGTGGAGAGCACCAGTATGGCTACTGGAGTCTCTAGTTCCACAGTGAAAAGAATAATGAGAGAAGAGGAGAAGGCGAGTGCATGCAAGGAACTTACTTTTTCCACACCCGAAGGTAAGAAGACTGCACACAAGAAAAAAATAGAAGTTGACGATTTTACAAAGGCTGCCATCCGAAGAAAAGTCCACGAGTTTTATGCTGTAAGGAAAACAACCCCTTCCCTCAAGAAATTGGTTTTAGCCCTGAAAGAAGATGGGGTTATAGACTGCAAGAGAGAATTTCTTCGTGGAATTCTGAGAGATCTGGGCTTTAGGTGGAGGAAATGCCAATCAAAAAGAAAAATTTTGATGGAGAGGTCCGAAATAGCTACCTGGAGGGCTAATTATTTGAAAACGATGAAGAAATTCAGGAAGGACCACAGAAATACTGTACATATAGATGAAACATACATTAATGCTAGCCATGGAGTTAGCACTTGTTGGCAAAGTGAAGAAGAAGCCGGTGCACTGCAAGAAATTGGAAAGGGCAATCACCTAATTATTGTGCATGGTGGAGGAGATTTGGGATTTGTACCCAATGCCCTCCTCATTTTTAAGGTGCACCAGAAAAGTGGAGATTACCACGATGAAATGAATTATGATAATTTCTCCAAATGGTTACGTGAGAAACTAATTCCAAATCTGCCACCAAGGAGCGTCGTGGTTATGGACAATGCTTCATATCATTGTGTTTAAAGGAATAAAAAACCCAACTCCTCCAGCTTAAAGAGAGAAATGACTCAGTGGTTAACGGAGAATGAAGCTAAATTTTCTCCAGAAATGACAAAGGCACAATTGCTTCAATTAATAAAGCAATACCCAATGGAAAAAAAATATGTAGTGGATGATACTATTACAGAACTCGGCCATGAAGTTCTTCATCTCCAACCTTACCATCCCGAACTGAACCCAATTGAAAATGTCTGGGGTGACATTAAAGGGAGAGTGGCAGAGAAATTAACAAATTCGTTAGAGGAAACGAAATGGGAGGTAATTAATGAATTTGAACAATATAGTGCAGAAAAGTGGAAAAAATGTTGTGACCATGTGCAGAAGGTTGAGCAGGAGTTTAGAGACAGAGAACTAGTGATGGATACAGAAATAGACAAAATTATTATAAATGTTGGTGGAAGTTTGGAATCCAGTGATGAATTGAATTATTCTGACGAAGACAGTGATTAAGTGCATGTAATCACTCTTTAGAGAAATTATAATTTAATTTGAGAATAAATATCGTCTTGCAATGTTGTTTGTTGTTTTTACTTAAAACTACTTTTTATAGAAATGATTTTTTGCATTGTTGGTAAACGATATAGAAGCATGAATTTACTTGTGAATTTTCCTCACGTGTTTTCATTTGGTCCCTTCAGCTGAGGCTTCCTTTTATTCTCATATAAAAGAGATTCAGTCCCTTCAACTGAGCCACCTTATAATCTTCAAAAAGTACCGATTCTGAAAGGTTCTAAATATAAGAACATTCACGCACAGCACAATGTAACCTCTCGCTCATGGCAAATATTTTTCACTATTTTAACTCATCATGGCTCCTGTGCCTACGCTTTATGTCAGGGTTTCTTTCGTTTATTTGTTTATGGCCCCCCCTTTTCAATAGCTAGACTGGCACATATTTTCAGCCTTTTAGAATTCACAGTTTATTGGTTTTTCTTTTTGGGTTCAGAGGACATCCGGGACGGAGCATCGGAACATGTTTCGGAAAGTCTTTTTCATTTTATACTTATTTCTCCTGGTAATGGGGAATGAATTTTTTATCAATTGTGGCATTAATTTTATTACGAATGTAATTAAAAAATACCGATATTTCATGGAATAATATCTGCGTACATTCGCAAAAGTATACTCGTCTGCTTGGACTTAAGAAATTAAAATATGTATATTTATCATAATAAATGATTTGATACTTGTTACAGTCCATCAGTCAGCAATCAAAAATACTTCATAAACACAACAGATAAATAATTTATCAGAAATCATGAAATATTAAACAGAAAATTCATCGATTATCCCGCATAAAAATTTCATCAGGCGTTAGCATCCGTACAGTGTGAAGTTATCTGAAGCCGAAAGAGTGGGGGTACCCAGTGAGCTCCCGGCATCCTCCTTTGCTCCGCACACTTTTGCTAGAAGGGTCTTTTGAGTTCGGTCGACCTACAACATAATTTTGTTATAAAAATATAAAACACATAAAACTCATTACTTTGGATAGAAACATATAATCGTCTTTACAAAGTCCTCAAACAAATCACCATTGCTGCCATGTTTTCTTCGCCACACGTACTCTAAAAGGCAGTCTTCCAGGCGCTCTTCGGACATGCGGCCAATTCTTCTCCGCTCATCTCTATTCATAATGGACCAGTATCCTTCAATATTTTGAGTGTGGGTCGAACGATTGGTAGGATCTATAAAATTGGAGGAGTAGTTAACGTTGGAATGGGCATAGCCTAGCTGCCGCAAATGTCCGTAACCCCTCTACATATCTGTAATTATGTTTGATCCCGCTTCAACATTCTCCTGGATAACTTTTTCCAGGGTCGATGCATACCTCTTGTCCACAAGACACAAAAATGATCGGCGTGTTTCCCTGTCAACTGCCCCAACCACCCACTTCGTCTTTGTCAAGCGGCCACGATTATACTTGCGCCTCCTAATGCGCTCTCATCGATTTCCACCATTTTACCAACTCCAACAATTTTTTCATTGTTTTCTAACAGCCACCAACAGAAGCTCGCAGAAGCTCGACAACAAACGTCAAACAGTCGCTCTACTTACCTCCATCTCCCTAACTATGATGGCTGTGGGATATTTTAATATCCAAGCCACCATTACACTTAAAATGTCCTCTATTTGAATCTTCCATGCCGCAAAAAAAGTCCCACTGCGAATGGGTCTTTTTTTCTGCAGCCTACTTTTGTACACTTATATACAGGTTGGTTATGTGGTCCGCCATTGTGGCTGATCCTTTTCCATTGGCCACAGACAAATTCTCTGCTCCGTTATTATTTCTCAAGATATTAAAAATTGCAGCAGCCCAGTGGAAGAAAGGTGGCTCTTGAACACTGCAATACTTTGGTGGTATTCCATTTTCCAGGTTAAAGAGTGATCTGCCTCTCAGCGTCTAGAATGAATTGAGTTAGGATCGCTCATCGCACTGCTACACAATGATGGCTGCCTCCGAGAATTTACACATCGAGTACTGCCAGAGGGCCAATGAAATGTAGGAATGGAGGAACAAGGAAATGACTTGTATATTATTATGTCATTTTCTACACTTCAGTATGTGTCATTGAAATGCATCTCTTTAAAAATAAGGCAATGTACAGAAAATAATTTTTTAGCGAGTTAAATATAAATATTGTATGACTATTTAAAAGTGATTCTTAAAAAGGAGAAATCTCATTCGCTGTAAGTGAAAAATTCGGAGAAAATCATGAAACATAGACCAACGACCAACGAAACCATTTGCTCGTTAATTCTCGGAAAGTCTCCCCTTGGGGGTTATGGGTGGGGGACGATGGAAGACGAGGTCAGACTGGAATGAGTGAACAGGCGATGCACCGCGACATATTTCATTACTGCTACTCTTTTTATAAAATGAAAATGAGTATGAATTATGATATGAATAATACTGCTAAGCAGTACTTAGTTCGATACAGGATATTTGGCTAAAATTCAATGACTCGAGTCTCAACAATGAAAATCTCATGCATAGCAACCACCAATTAAAGAGTCAAAATTTTCACAAAAATATTGTTTTAAAATTAAATTTGAATGATCACTAGTCGAATATGATAATCGATTATAAGAATATTAAACCTTGTTTACTTAACTTCGAAATAATTACAGTCCGATGGTCGTAGGACAATTTTTTCTAACTTGCAAGAGAATAATAGCCTGCACGCCGAAAAATGTGTCTTGACATGTTATCTTATGGGAAATATAAAAGTGCTCGCGTCAAACCCAGGACTTAATATTTTTTCTCTTCATTACCTTTTAAGGCATAAGTCAAGCGTCCCTACCAAGTTTGATTTAACCTTAATTTTAGGTAATTTTAAAGGAGAAAATTATATAGCGCTTATGTTGGTACCTCTAACTATCCCTTCAGTTTCATTCCTCCCCCCTGGAGATGTAGTCGAGCATTTGTGTTCCCTCATTTCCGGCACGGGATGAAATGTGACAACCGATAATTGGTTCACCAGTTTTCTGTTGACAGAAAAATTACTGAAAACTCAAAAACTAAGTATTTTCGCCATGATCTGTAAAAATAAAAAGTAACTGCCCCCAACACTGGTCAATGGAAAAGGATGAGAAGCAAATACAAGCTTGTTTGCCTTTCACGAATAAAATTGTGGCTGTATAGTGACTATTGCCTCACCCTGTTTATATAAGTAGACGCAGGTATCTTCTTCTACTCTAATTCTTATTCCTTAATGCTCCTGCGCGATTTATTCAGCGTGAGATTGACATATGTTCCGTAAAATGCCTTGTTTAAATAATTATTCATATACATCGTTAATTGTTGAAATATGTATTATTTAAATAATCATTCCTTTACATTCATATTTAATCCATTGTTACAACAATTGTTCAAAATGGCCACCTTCAGCTTGGATGCACAATCTCACCCGTTTGAGAAGGGATCATGAAACAGCACGAAGAACTGTAGCGTTATTAACACACCTCGCAGCATCAAAAATTCGCTGAATAAGTTCTTCCCTTGTGCTCAGTTTGGCCTTATACAAAGTGTTTTTCATTTGCCCCCACACATGGAAATCCAACGAAGTGAGAACCAGAGACCTCAGTGGCCAATCCTGCGCACCACCACGACCAATCCATCGGTTAGGGAACTTCTTGTTAAGATACAGTATAGCATTCCTACTAAAATGGGGGGGGGGGGGTGTCCCATCATGCTGGTAGTACATCTGAAGTCATGTTTGCAGAGGAATGTCTTCTAAGAGACTTGGGATTTCATTTTCCAAAATATCAGCATAAATGGCACCTGTCAGACATGGCGGGAAGAAGTAAGGTCCAACCATCTGATTCCCAATGACACCACACGTTCACAGAAAAACGGAGTTGGAAGTTGCTTTCATCTGTTCCGTGAGGATTTTCGTGAGCCCATAAATGGTAGTTTCTCGTGTTGTTTATTCCATCACGAGTAAACTGTGCCTCGTCCGTGAACAAGATGTTACGGTTCAGGCGGGGGTGTGCATTTAACCAACAGCAGAATTCCAACTGCCTAGCCATATCCCCAGGGTCAAGATACTGAACTTGCTGGATATGGTATGGATTAAGTCCCTCATCATGTAATGTTTGCCAGACTCGCATTCGCTGAACATTGAGGCGGGCGGACATTCTTCGTGTATTAAGACGTGGACTTCGCTGAACCATTTGAATAATGTTTTCCTCCTCATCCACATTAACTTGTACTGGACGTTCTGCTCTCAAAGACACACATGGAAATGAGTCATTTTCTCGTAAATGTCGGTAAACTTGAATAAAAGTACATCGATCTGATGTTCTTCTTTGTGGAAATCATCGTCGATATTCATAAATGGCAACAACGGAGTTTCCATTGCAAAACCCATACACGAAGTACATAACCGCATACTCTTCATTTGAAAATGTAAATGGCATTATTGAAAGTTAATGATACCACATGTGTCACAGTGCACTATGCTGAACGCTAGCTTACGTTCTACTGACATGCTGCCTGCAAGCTTGCAAATTACCTCCACGTCTGTTGTGCAAGCATCATGCTTCTTATTGTTGTTGGATTAAATAGCAATGTAAATGAATGATTATTTAAATAATACATTTTTCAACAATTAACAATGTATACGAATAATTATTTAAACAATGCATTTTTTCAGTCATTAAGTTGTACAAATCAAAGTACGAGATAATTTCAATTGCCCATAGCTCTGTAACAAATGAGAATCGGTCCCATGTTCATATGGCATTTTTTACTCAAAATCACTTAAGGAATAAGATCCCGAAGTTATGACATAAGTCGCCGGACACCCTGTATAAGCACAGGGTGCTTTTGGCAATGGCATAAGGCCATCTGACAAACAGTACTCATTTCTCAGTCTGGGGAAACCTTTCATTTTGCACCTTGGAGGAAGTCAGCAGATATTGTCATGCAGAAGACACAATAGACATTCCCTGACTTTTCGATAAATTGAATCCAAAGTGCGCAGGGATTATCGGATATGGTGGCAGGTAAAGAAAGAGCACAATAAATATTTCATAATATTTTGTCCCTTACCTTTGGATCACGCAGCAGCTCAGTATGTGCCCTTATGACAGTGACATAAACGACATTAGAAAGTAAATAACGAACTTTGTGTGGCCATTTGGTATAACAAATACAGACTGCCTCTTCCATTTTGGAAGTTTGGTGGTAAAATATGTCGTTTGTGAGCGGAAAACCAAATTTGAAAATCATGACGCATAGATTTTCTGTAAAATGAAGTGGAGAAAATCGACTTATCGACAATTCATTTTCGTTGAATTTAAAATTTATAAAACTCGATGTTTATCAACATTTATTGGTTTAAATCAAACCCTACCAAGCCTAGTAATTGGTTTGTCAACAAGATCAAGAGCCTTGAAAAATATAAGCTCTTCAGGTTTATTCGTACATTAAAGCAGCTTGAATGGATTCTATAATATTTAGAGAGTGGATTCATGAATTTGTACCTGCAGTAAGTCTGGCATTTGAGATCCAAAAATAATCTTGAAAAAGCATTCTGTCACATCCTGATGGGAAGGAAATGCTACAAAGAGGAGATATAAGAGCCATATGTCTATCACCAAATGAGTAACTATTAGGGGGAGCCAGTGATGTAGTGGTCAAGGTGTTGGCCCCACCAGCTAAAATGACACCCAGTTCAAATTCTTAAGGATTTTTTCCAAGGATGCCCAGCCCCCTATTTGTGCATGTTGGAACTAAGGAGATGAGGACGAGCTAATGAGAAAGAGAAATGAGGAGTGCACACAAATCAACACTCCATCCTTAGGAAGAGACATTAAGCTGTTGGCCCTGTTGGTGCTCTTTGTTAAGAGCAAGCTAAAAGCCGGCACCAGGTTTTTCTCCTCCCTGGCTATCCAGCTATTCATTGCACTACCTCTTAGATACATATTGAGCTTAGGCAAGAGGTGAATCAGCTGGGCATAAAACATAAAAAATGTGTAACCATTGGCACAACAAATAGACCAAAGAGATTTGAAAATTTAAAAAAAATATATAGGTGGAAACAGTTGTTCCCTTTGGAGAAAATAGACTGAGAATGCAAGTCTCACTGAGTCACTAAGAGCCATTAACAACAAAGTTGCTATTTATATGGTGGTTAGAGCATGGAAAGACATTGCCAAGTCCACCCTTATAAAATCTTGGAGAAAAATTTGGGCTGGTGTAGAAAAATATTTGGAAGACTAAGGCAGAAGTCCTACCATCAATGAAAGTAGCGAAATCAGACTTAAAATGGCTCCATGATTTTAGAAAGGTTGTGGGTTTAACTTTCTCATATATGTAGTAATAGAGAAAGTACTGTATATTACATTTTTGAACTTAATTTTATGGCCATTACTTGTTTAGCACCGATTATATGCATTTCACATTGCGTTTGCAATGCCAACTAGCATGAACTCCCTCTACTTTTTGGTTTTGATGTTCAGTTTAAAATTTGATGCCCAAGAAGAGGACTTATATTTATAATGCTCATTATTAGCAGTTTTCAAAGTAAACAAATGTGATCATTCTCAACTTATTTATTTTTGTTGCTCAGGTTGAATTTCACTAGCAACGATTATGAACGTTTAGTTTAAAATTCAAAGAAATGCCATCATTTTGGAGTGTAAGGTTTTCATTTGCTATTATCGTTGTATTTTGAACATAATTTAAGGAAATGTTATTTTGTTTTGTTACGTTTTAATTTTTTATTACAACCTTTTAATATAAATCTGAGAATATCTACCATCTTGTGACAATATTTTATGCCGCATATTTTGAACGTGATTACTAAAAGACATGTTACCACTTTAATGTTTCATTTTTATTTTGTGTGACGTATTTATAACAATTAAAAGAAATATCATCACTTTCTTATGCTAGGTTTTGATTTTCTGTTATGCATTTCAAATGTAATTAATAAAAGAAATGTTACCACTTTATAATGCTAGTGTTTTTTTTGCAGCTTGGAAATGTTTGTGGCAGAACCTAAGAATATACACGTGCACCACCTATTCAACTTTCCATTTCAGCAGTTCATCAGTTAAAATTTAAGAATTTCCTTGGAATGAACAAAAGAAGATCAAAATTGCATGTGAAAATGCTCTGCAGGTAAACTGCAATTATTGCTTTGTCATGAGGAGTTTTCATCTGCTATTAGGTGGTTTGAAGGTAATTAAAAGAATTTATCACTTTATGATGGTAGATTTTTATCTGTTGTTATGTTTTCTTTTATTTTCTGTTAACGTGCATTATTTATGATAGATAGAGTGTCCAAAGTGTGTCAGTACACTGCACGTACCTCCTAGTTGGTAGGACACGGGCAACGGAATGCTGGCTCACAAGGTAGTCTCTAGAGTAGAGATCCTAGCTTGTGTAGAATAACGTAAGCATACCTGGGGTAATACTGGGTGTTGGTTACGCTTGTAGCATGATGGCTAAATTGTGCCAAAACTGACCGGTAATGTGCCCTTACCGTTAGTAGGGAATGCTGCATGTGGCACGGGTACAGTATAGGCTGGTAACCTTGCTTACCCTATTTTTAACGTTACTACAATGTGCTATAAGAATGCCTCGGACGACCAAAACCATGATGGGCAGCGTAGGTCGAAGCAGGTTGGCCCATTTGATGATGACCCGGTATGGAAGAGTGCAACATGGAATGTAAGAGGTGTGTATGGGAAAGAGAGTGAATTGATGGATGAAATGGATAAAAGGAGGATAGATGTTTTGTGTGTGACTGAAACTAAGCGTAAAGGGAGGGATGTGATAGAAATGAATAACGGTAGTTTGCCTTTTGGTCTGGAGTAGATGCATGCGTGCATGGTAGTCAAGGTGTGGGATTGATACTGAATGAAAGGGCTAAGATGCATGTGAGAAAGCATGAATTAATGTCACCAAGGCTGTTGTGGGTGCGGATGAAAGTGGGTGTGCACAGGATTATGCTTGTTGCATGTTATGCTCCGGTTGACGGTGAGAATGAATATGATAAGAATAAATTTTGGGAAGAATTGAGAGATATTTTTAGTGAGTGTGAACCAGGAGAATGAGTAATTATGCTCGGAGATATGAATTGATGGGTGAGAGTAAAACGAGAAGGCACGGAAAGGGTCCTTGGACCATTTGGTGGCCCAAGAGTGAATGATAATGGTGAAAGCTTGGTGAATGTATGTATGGAAATGGGATTGTTTGTCTGGAACACATGGTTCAAGCACAAGTCAATCCATTTGTGTACATGGACAAGAGGGGAAGCGAAGAGTGTAATAGATTTTGTTGTGTATGATGAACTGTTGAGGGAGCTTGTGAATGATACGAGAGTTGTGAGAGGTGCGGAATGTGGATCAGACCACTATTTAGTGATCTCTAGAGTAGATCTTGGGAGAAAATGGATTGTGAGAAAGAGGAAAATGGAGAAGGTAACTAGAGTAAAAGTGGAAAGACTGCAAGAGCAAATGAATAGGTGGGAATATGAAAGTGTGCTAAAAGAAAGGCTAATGGCCGAAGAGAGTGAATGGAGGGAGGAAATGAGAGAAGAGAATGTGGAGAAGGCTTAGAACAGATTGAAAGGTATCATCTTGCAGTGTGCTACTAAGGTGTGTGGAACTGCAGTTGTTGAAAGAATGAGAGGTGATGCATGGTGGAATGAGAGAGTTAAAATGGCTGTGAATGAGAAAAAGGAGGCATATGTGAGAATGATTGCTGCTAAGAATGAAAATGAGTGAAAGGAACTGTATGAAATGTGTAAAGAGAAAAGGAGAGCTGCAAAAGATATTGTGAAAGAGAGTAAAGAACAATTGCGGATGAATGCAGCTGAGAAAATGCAGAATGATTTTGAGGGGAACAAGAAGTTGTTCTGGAAATGGGTGAAGAGAGCAAGGCAAGGAGTGAGTAAGGGTGTGAGCGGAATTCAAGGAAAGAATGGTGATATGGTGTGGAATGAGAGTGATGTAAGTGAGTGTTGGAAAAAGTATTTTGAAGAGTTGTATGGAAATGTTGTGAATGGGTCTAGAAATCCGAGTGAATCTGTTGGAGTGAATATTAATGAATATGAGGGGATTAGTAAGAACGAGGTAGTCAAAGCAGTGAATATGTTGACAAATGGAAAAGCTGCAGGTGTGGATGGCATAACGGGAGAGATGTTGAAGTATGGATGTGATTTGCTTATGTGTTGGATGTGTGATCTGTGCAATCTGTGTGCAAGGAGTTCGATAGTGCCTGCTGAATGGAAGGATGGTGTATTTGTACCGTTCTACAAGGGTAAGGGAGATAGGACTGAATGTAAGAATTATAGAGCGATTAGTTTGCTGAGTATACCTGGAAAGGTGTATGGGAAAGTTTTGATTGAAAGAGTACAAAAGGTAACTATGGATAAAATGCGGGGAGTGCAATGTGGCTTCATGCCTGGAAGGGGTTGCACCGACCAAATATTTGCCCTACAGCAAGTGGTTGAGAAGTGCATGGATGTAAGAAAGAAAGTGTACTGTGCATTTGTTGATCTAGAGAAAGCATATGACAGAGTGAATCGTAATGAATTGTGGAATGTTCTGAGCGAGTATGGAGTGAATGGTTGGTTGCTGAATGCTATAAAGGTAGTGTATACTGGAAGTAGGGCATGTGTAAGGGTGAATGGCATGATGAGTGATTGGTTTAGAGTTGAGCAAGGTGTACGACAAGGATGCGTCATGTCCCCCTGGTTATTTAATGTGTTCATGGATAAATGTGTGAGACAGGCATGTATGGATATGGTGGGTGTTAAGGTTGGTGGAGAGAATGTTCGTGTACTTTTGTATGCTGATGATGCTGTGTTAATGGCTGAGAGCCCAGGAGAATTGCAGAGAATGTTAGATAGCCTGCATGATATGACTGTGAGAATGGACTTAAGGATAAATGTGGCCAAAACCAAAGCAGTTGTGTTCGATCGGGAGAATGAGGTGAACGACTGTCAATTTAGCATAAATGGTGGAACGATTGAGGTAGTGGATAAATTTGTATACCTTGGTAGAATGTTCAGTAAAAATGGTAGAGTAGATGGGGAAATCAAAAGGAGAGTGAATGCTGGTAGAAAGGTGGCAGGGAGTGTGTGGTCGATTGCAAAGAATAAATGGTTGTCAAAAGAAGCGAAAACGTCTGTATACAAGAGTGTTTTAATTCCTACCTTGCTGTATCGCAGTGAAACATGGGTGTGTCAGGAGAAGCATAAAAGTAGTTTGAATGCGGTTGAGATGGGATACATGAGAAGAGTTTGTGGGAAATCTAGGAGGGACAAAGTAAGGAATAATTGGGTGATGAACGAATGTGGTATGAAAGCTAGTGAGACAGATCTGTATGAGAGAGGTCTGTTGAGGTGGTTCGGACATGTAGAAAGAATGGAGGAGAGTAGAATCACCAAACGAATAAATGAAGGAAGAGTGAATGGCAAGAGAGGGAGAGGCAGACCGCGCAAGACTTGGATGTGGTTGGTGAGACTCAGAGAAAAAGGGACGTGAAAAGTATGAGGAATAAAAGGAAATGTGTGACTCAGTGTATGAGTGTAAGTGAAGCAAAAGAAGTGTTCAAGGATAGAAGTGTGTGGGGGAAGGTGGTGGGTTGGTAATTGGCAGACATACCCCACAAGGGAAAGTGTCAAGGTTAAATTTGGTTAAAATTGATGTGGACAGTTCAACACAAATACATGTAAAAAATTTTTATTATTCATTGTATTGTGGCAGCCCTGCTATCTATATTTACTCCAAACATCTTGATTTTGTTTTTATATGTTACACATCTCCTTCATAAAAAATTTAGTTGAAATCGGTTTGACCAATTCTTTCCAAATTCATAATTACCGAAAAGTTTAAATTAGCAATTGTGACAGCCCTGCTGAATTGATCCGGTCCAGATATGTCATTTAGGTCATGCATTTATATGAAGATTCTATGCACCAAATTTGGTTTGAATCGATTAAGCCAATTTTCCCCTGATATATGCGTAGGGACGGGCGAGCAGACATCACAAAGATAATAGTGATTTTCAACAATGACAAAAAGTACTAAAAATTGATGACACTTTAAAGGCATTAGAAGATAATGACTCAAATGTTGAAAGAAGTTCTACAGTTTATAGAGGCGTTCATAGAGAGCTAGCCAGATACAAACTCCTTTATGAGGAGAAGAAGGAAGTCTTCTGTCCAACAAAAGCTGAACAGTTTCTTCGAGAAATTAGAGAACAGAACATCTTCTTGTGCATCAACTTCTCAAGCTTCAGTAAAACATCCTGCTAACTCACCTACAAATAGTTCTGCTGAACCAAATAATTCTTCCCCAAAATCTTCAGAATAGAAATCCATCAAAAGTAGTCTCAAAAAGCACTAAATGTGTTGTACACAACTAACTTTGTATAATGAAAATAAACTTCTCATTGAAAAAATATACGAATTTATTCTAATTGTGCAATTTTTACCCCCTTTATATGAAGAAAATTGATTTTTGATAATGATAACGAATTTAACATTACATATATGGTTCTTATCGAAAAAAATCAATTCAACTTAAGCACATTCAGCTTACAAACACATTTAAAGGTAAGTATTAATGTTTGTAAGTTGAGATCTGCCTGTATTATAAAAATTTCGGTTGTTTTTGTTACAATGCTTTCTATTTCAATTTTTTATCACTAAGAGCAAGAAAGAAAATTACATATATCTGAAAGTCTGCATATTTTATTTAAATGCGCTGAATTAAATTCATATGCTAGCCCCTGCAGATTGAATTTAAATGGCATCCAATAAAGGTTAAATAAAATTCATTACTCTAAACTTAACATATTCAAGGACTCACAAGCATTCTTTCAAACATTTCATTCACAGTGTCGTCATCCATGTTGTCACATGAAAATTCAGCCTCATCTTGATCATTGAAATCCGACTCCGAGTGAGGGCGAGCCATAGTCCCCGAGCCTTCCCCGCCATTCCGGGGGCCTCCCCCTACTCCAACCTTCTTTGGACGCCCAAACCATGACTCCAACTATAAGAGGGAAACAAAAGCACATTTTAGTGGTTAATATCCAACATAACATAACATATCTGCTGAAAGATCAGATTTTGGCTGGTATTTTGCCAAATTATTTACATCTACATCTAAACATCAACCACAACTGCCTGGCAATAAGATGCACTTGTCAAAGAATCACCAAAATTCTAAAACAAAACATTTAGAAAATCATATCAAACAAGTATTGTCATCATATAATGCGTTATTTCCCATAACTGGAGATTGTATCTCAACAGTTTCTTTGCTGAATCTGATCTAGGGTCCTGGGAATCTCAAATTATGGAACAAATCGAATCTCAAATCGAATCATCATTAAGTATTCGAATCTCAAATAAAATCTAGAATTGGGCAGTTTTTTTTTAATTTAAGTCTATCTAGGCTGAAGTATTTTATTTCTAATCACTCTTTATTTAGCTATCCAGTTTATGTTTTTTTCTGTTTTGTGTCAAGAATCTTAAAAAAAACACCAAAAACAGTCACCCACTGAATTTACCCGTTCTGATGAAGCGTTTGTAGCCTGAATTGCCAACAAATCTCTCGCAACTTTTGCCAAAAGTGGGTAGGATCAAATGTTTTCTTTCCAGTAAAATAAAGGGTCACTATCGCAGTCCATCACAGATTGCTTTATGTATTGGTGTATTTCCTCCTGAAGTGTGAACATTTCGTCCATTTTTGACAATGCTTCTTTTTGCAAGTCATTAATTTTTAAAAATAAAGTATCCAAAAGGTTGCCCTTTTCCGTTTAGCTTTTTATACATCCAGTATTCGAGCCATTATCTATTACAATTAGCTATTTGTCTTTTCCTTCTTGCCGGAAGGTATCTCCTAAATCTGAAGCGAATTCTTACCAAAAAATGCTTTATAGTATTTGCTTGGTTTTCTGTAAATAAGATGAGTTTAAATCTTGGATCAAGAAATGTTGCAGCCATAAGGTGGTCTTTGGAAATGTCAAATCTATTATTAAAATGCTTCATGAGTACATTACTGGATTGCTGTTACAACTCAAGAGGTTCACGAAGATAATAGGTTAATCCAAGGGGTTTGTGACGAGAAATAGGTTAGCTCAAGGGGTTCACGAAGTGAAAAAGTTGGGAACAGCTGCACTGGTCTAATAGATGAGCTCCACACGGCTCAAATTCTGTTGCCTTGGAGATTGCGTTGCTTTATATACGAGTTTAGATCTTGATATATGGTGCTTTTATTAATAACTTTTATATTAACTTCACATTTATTTCTCTCCCTCTCCCCCTCCTTTCCCTCTCTTTTTCTTCTCTCTCTCCTTCCTTATCTTGTTCATGCTTTCTTTTCCCCACACTCCTGTCATCCTCCGTTTTTCCAATAGGGTCCTATATAATTTTATGAATACGGCAACAATGCTGGTTGTTCTTGGCAACAAAATATTTTATTCACGAAGAACTTCAAATTGTCGTCTTCAAAACAATTTTCTGAGTCAATTCAAATCGTATTTGAAAATCTATGGTAGGAAAATAAATTTGTGTTCTTTTGCACATACTATGGTTCAAGTTTCTAATTTCTAGGACAATTATAAATAATTTTCAAAAGCAAACGAAAGATGTCTTACACCCATTTACATCTCATGTTTTCAAAGCAGACATTATGGCAACAATCCAACAGGATTTTCTCGAATAAAAAAATTTTTTTTTGGGCTCTTGAACTTAAAAACTTCCCGATTTTGCAAAATTCTCTCTGTTTGTAAGTCATGAATAATCCGTCTGAATTTTTAAAGCATTCTAGTTCATACGAAAGAAAGAAAGTTTCTGTAACACACATTAGTGTGGTTATAATATAGAGAGATATAAATGTTTATATATTTTTATTCAAGCCCTTCGATATCAGAAAAATTTCTTACCTTTAGCAAGATTCGAACCACCTCAGGCTAGTACTGATCTTCATGAGCCATGGATTAAAACAACTACGCCACAGTGAGCATGATGAGCAATTAAGAAATCTATCTATTTATTTGTTGGTTAAGCTCTATAAAATCCATAAATAATCAAAATAGAAAATCTAAATTTGGCAAGACTGCTTTATTCACATATTAAATGTGATTGACGAAGAAATATTTGGAAAAACGGCCCGGGTTCAACTCTAAGGAAGACATTTCCATTTTCCATAAAATATCAAGTAAACAGACTTTTCAACGCACAAGCTTTTATTATTTTTGAGATCTAAATTAGAAAGAATAAATCTACAATCTTCAGATCTGAATCATTTTAAAGAAAAATTATAAAGTTTCTTATTCTGTTCATTTTTTTCCGCCTACAGTTCGAAACCACTCATGTTAAATGTTTAATTCATATATTTTGAGGAAATCTTGCCATTTTAATGCCATGTTGCTTTGCCAATGAGTTACATTGTTAAACCTCGAAATCCTATTATTGTTTCAGTTCTTATGGGTGAAAGCGTGCTTTGAATACTTTTAATACAAGAGAGAGAGAGAAGGAAGGAGAGGGAAATATTTCGTTGTGTTATATGCAAGAAGGAATACATGAGAATGAATAACATTATTCATTCTCATATTAAAATTACTTTGAATCATCCTAGGATGTCGAGATTTGAAACAACGAACGCCTAAAAGAACGAAAGTTTGTTTTCCTGCCATCAATTTTTTAATACGCATCGAATTGATCAACAGATCAGTTTTAACACGAGAATTTGACGCATTCTTAGTAATTTGCATTGTTGCAGGTTTTGTGTAATTGGGTACAATTGTCTTGGATAATCTACTAATGAAATTTTAATTTAAAACTTTCCCGTAGAATATCAATGGACATCACCCTAGTTAGTAAAGTTAATTTCTGAAGAATATACAAACATATTCAAATATTTCACATTAAGACTAAAAAGAAAAAAAATAAATAAAAGTAAATTTTTTAAGTTAATAACTTTTATGAAGTGCACAAAATGTGTAAAAATAAAAATATAATAATTTTGTTATTAACAACTTATATAAAATGCACTGAATTTAAAAAAAAATTTAAATTATTGAATTAATAGAGATATTGAATATATAAAAGTTATGTTGCATTCTTTACGACATCTGAACTATTTATTAGAATTGCAACACAACTTTTATATATTCAATATCTCTATTAATTCTATAATTTAAATTATTATTTTTAATTCAGTGCATTTTATATAAGTTATTAATAACAAAATTATTGTTTATATTTATCTTTTATTAAACGCTTTCAGTACATAAGCACCGACAACTCCTAGAATAAATTTTTGGAATTACACACACACATAATAATAAAAAAATAGTGTTCTGCATATCTGCAGGTTCAGGTGCTCCTCCACCTTTTTCTATCCTGTGCCCTTCTCTTCATCTCCCCATACCCTCCTCCCTCCCTTAGAATATCCAACATTTTAATTCTTCTTCTTCCTCTTTTCTTTCTTCCCTCCACCGTTCCTTCGATAACATCCTTCAGTAATCCCTCTCTTCTCAAAACATGTCCTATCCATTTCTTTTTCCTAGTCACTATCGTGTCCATCAAACTCATTTCCTCTTCTACTCCTCTTATCACTTCCACATTTGTAATCCTGGCAGTCCATTTAACCTTCAGCATCCTCCTCCACACCCACATTTCATACGCCTCCACCCTCTCCCTGTCTCACTTCTTCAATGTCCATGTCTCCGACCCATATAGCATCACACTCCAAACATAGCACTTTACCAATCTCTTCCTCAATCCCAAATCCATCTTGCTGTTAAATAGCTTCCTTTTTCTATTGAACGCTTCCTTTGCCAAACCTATTCTCATCTTAATTTCCTTCTCAAATTTCCAGTCCTCTGTCAACAACATACCAAGATACCTGTACTGTTCCACCTGCTCTATCCTCTCCCCCCTCACCTGCACTTCCATCCTTTCCTCGCCCCCTACTCTCATTTCTTTCGTTTTCTTTCCGTTTATTCTCAACCCATATCTGTCTTCCACGCTCACCAGATTCTGTAACATCTGCCTAAAGTCTTCCGTCCTCTCAGCAAACAGTATCATGTCATCAGCAAACCTAATTGACGATGTAATTCTTCCTCCAACGCTTACTCCTGTGCTCGTCTCCCAACACTCCTTTATCATTTCTTCAGTAATGATGTTAAGCAGGGTTGGTGACAAACAGCAGCCCTGTCTAACTCCTCTCCCAATATATATATATATATATATATATATATATATATATATATATATATATATACACACACACACTACCCTCCCTAAGGACTGCATAACCTTACAGAGGTGGGAGGGTTTGTGTACTCTTACGAACCAAAGAGCTATGCCGGCAGGAGATAATTCTCCTGGTAGGAACATCCAAGCCGGAAAGGTCTGAGGGTGTAGCATTAATACCCCATAATGAAGACAGTGTAAAATTTTTAAAATTGCAAAATTTGGGGATTGTTTTAAACTATTATTTTTACATGTGGGAAAAACGAAAATTGCTGCGGAGGTGAAATCTTTAGAATTAAAAGACTATTTGTAATGATGAAATGTCTGTCTGAAAAATGTTTTTTCAAGGTGAGATGAAATGCTTGCAGTATGCAAGCACCAACTACTAGTATGTTATATCCTTTTCCTCCTCAGTAAGAGTCGTCGATATATAATGATAACAGGAGGATACTAATGTTTAGGCACTTCCAGATGAACTGGAGTTTCGAAATTTTTTTCATAGGTGGGATTTTGTTCAAAACCGACTAAAAAAAACGAAAATCTTGAAAAAGTGAAACAATGCGGCCGCTAAAAATTCGCAATTGTTTAAACAAATTTTCAAGGTTTATGTATTTCCGCATGTGCTACGGAGTTGAAATTTTTTTTAAAAGTAGAATTCCTAAAAAAAACGAAATAGGGATTATACAAATTTTGATATTTTTATTTGTTCGGCAGTTAAAAATTCTTAAAGTTTAAATAAACAGATAACTGTTTAGGTACTACGGAATGAGCTAGGAAGCTGAAATTTTCAAATTATTTACAAAGTAGTGAATTTGCACAAATAAACATTTCAGTTTTACCATATATGAATTGCGGCGGCCGTTAAAAATTATTTAAATTTAAACAATTAGAAAAATATTATTTTATTTCTAGAAGTGCTACAACTTTAAAAATTGGCTAAAATGTGCAACATTAGTACCCCTAAATGAAGATATTGTTAAAAATTTTAAAATTGCAACATTTGGGTATTGTTTTAAACTATTATTTTTACATGTGGGAAAAACGGAAATCGCTGCGGAGGTGAAATCTTTAGAATTGAAAGAATATTTGTAATGATGAAATGTCTGTCTGAAAAATGAATGTTTTTTGAAGGTGAGATGAAATGCTTGCAGTATGCAAGCACCAACTACTAGTATGTTATATCCTCCTCCTCTGTAAGGAACGTCTATATATAATGATAGGAGGATACTAATGTTTAGGCACTTCCAGATGAGCTAGAGATTCGAAATTTTTTTCTTATGTAGGATTTTGTGAAAAACCGACTAGAAATAACGAAAATCTTGAAAAAGTTCAACAATGCGGCCGATAAAAATTTGCAATTGTTTAAACAAATTTTCAAGGTTTATGTATTTTCGAATGTGCAACGGAGCTGAAATTTTTTTTAGAGGTAGGATTTGTAAAAAAACGAAATAGGGATTATAGAAATTTTGATATTTTAATTTGTTTGGCAGTAAAAAATTCTTAAAGATTAAACAAATAGGTAGATGCTTAGATATTACGCCGCAAGTCAGGGATCTGAAATTTTTAAATTATTTAGAGGTTAATCTATGTAAACGAATAAACATTTCAATTATCCCTATAATTGTTATTTTGGCCGTTATAAATTATTTAAATTTAAAAAATTAGATGAATGTTATTTCACTTTCAATTGTACTATAAATTTAAATTTTGGCGGAAATGTGTGGCAAAATTAACTCAATGTGGGAAAAGTATAATATTTGGAAAATTGCAAAAATTAGTGATTGTTTCACTCCATTATTGTTCCATAATGAAATAACAAAAACACTTCCAGAGGAGAAATCTTTAGAATTAAGGAAATATTCCTCATGATCAAATTTCTCTCTGAAAATTAATGTTTTTTTCAAGGTGCGATTAAATGCTTGCAATATGCAAGCACCTTCTACTAGTATCATTATATATCGACGACTCTTACAGAGTAGGAAGATATAACATACTAGTAGAAGGTACTTGCATACTGCAAGCATTTAATCGCACCTTGAAAAAAACATTAATTTTCAGAGAGAAATTTAATCATGAGGAATATTTCCTTAATTCTAAAGATTTCACCTCCGCAGCGATTTTCGTTTTTCCCACAAGTAAAAATAATAGTTTTAAATAATCCCCAAATGTTGCAATTTTAAACATTTTACACTTTCTACATTATGGGGTACTAATGCTACACATTTGAGACAAATTTTAAAGTTGTAGCACTTTTAGAAGTAAAATAATATTTTTCTAATTGTTTAAAATTTAAACATTTTTAACGGTTGCCGCAATATATATATGGAGAGATTAAAATGTTTATTTGTCCTAATATAAAACGCTTGATATATTTGTCTGCGCGATGGGGATGCATCGCCGGGGATGTCTGCAGGCGGAGTTGGTTGGTCCATGCCAAGCTCTTAAAACGCGAATAACTAAATCATATATGCAGATATATACTTGAAGTTGGGCAGAGATGATCTACTCGGATATGAAAATCTTTGACTAAGAAAAATTTACGAAAAACTTCCAGGGTTGTTCTCCATAAGATAACAGGTAAAAATGGACATTTTGACGTGCAGGCTTATCATCTTTTTGACATTAAACCTAGAAAACATTGACTCACGAACTTGAGATCGAAACCATTTTAACGAAAAGATAACAAGGTTTCTTATTCTGTTAATCGTTTTTGTCTACAATTTGAAATTTCTCATGTTAAACGTTTAATTTGCGTATTTTGGGGAAATCTTGCCATTTTAATGGGATTTTGCCATGCCTACCAATTACATTGTTAAACCTCGAAATCCTATTGTTATTTCAATCCTTAAGCGTGCCTTGAAGGATTTTAATATGAGAAGGAGAGAAAAACGAAAGGAGGGGAAAAATCTTTTCATAGCAATCAATGTAAACCAGATTCGTTGCGTTATTTACGAGAGGGTATACCTAAAAACCTGAAATACTATTTAAAATTAGATTAAAATCGTTATGATGAGCTAAATTCAATATTATTGAAATAGAAACGGTATGAAAATCGGAGGTATTTGCTGGACGATTTAATAAACAAACCGATAATGTAAAATGTTTATAGCGTGAAGGATTGTGCGATAGGATACGGGAGTTAATTAGAAGAATGGAGTACTTGAAGACGGTTTTGGAAATATGGAGAAAAAGAGAGGTTTAAAAGAATCAAAGAATCACAAAATAATAATAAAAGGCTAAGTTTTTAGTTCGTTTGTCTGAGTGACAAGCTATTAAAACGCGAATAACTCGATCAATGATGTAGATAGAATATTGAAATGAAGAACAAGAGGGAGAGAGGAATGGAGAATGAGAAGAGAGGGAAAATACGAGGGGGAGAGAGAATAGGAGGGAGAGAGAATAGGAGAGGAAGGGAGAGAGAATAAGAGAGGAAGGGAGAGAGAATAGGGGGAGAGGGAGGGAGGCAGAGAGAAAGGGCGGAAGAATGGGAAGTACCTTAATTTTAATACATAATCTGCACATACCCGACATATTTGATGGGAAATTACGCTAATATAATATAAGATTAAAGACAAATTTGTTGTTATTTATACGTTTACATATTCGCTTTATTTCTGTCAATTTCACCTGTTCACTTTTACTATGTTTTTACATTAGTTTCCCGCGATTCTACGGTCTTTTGCAGTGACGCTAACATTAAAAATATTCCACTTGTTAACGTTGCAGTTGGGATAGATTCGCTTTGGGTGGGTTTTTGCTTTGAGGTGGGTTGGTTTGGACTCATGACTGAATTTCAACTTTCTTAATCGATATTCATCTGTTATTCTTATGCTATTTTCCTTTGGTACCTATGTTAAATTTACGTAATAAAAGACCTGTTCCGTTTTCGTTTGCGCTTAAAAAAATCGGCAGTTTTCACTTTGTCCATCTGTGGGAAAATTTTTGAAGTAACGAGAAAAGCTGGGAAACTAAGATTTTCAGTGTAGTTTTAGATAGTGACAGACATGAGTCCTATTGGTTTTGGAGTGCACCGGTCCTTCCGTTTGCCTTTTCGCAAAATTTCAAGAAAACCCTAATGAACTATCTATACGGGGCCGAACTATGATAAAGTTTCGTTTTGTTTACGTTGCTACAACAAAAAAAGCGAAGAGCAAACAAGTTCAGTTTACTATAGAAAATGGATGAAGATCATATTAAAACTGCTTAACGGCGGTGAGGTACGTTTTAAATAACTTTTAATTGATGATTTTACGTTTTGTTATATATGCTTAGCTCTAATGAAAATAAAACGTTACATTATAATTACGCAGTTTCATAGATAAATCTGGAGTTGGTTCAAAAATGTACAAACGTAAGTATTCCGAAATTGTAGGAGTGAATTTTAAAAAAGCGCTTTTGGAATCTGCTTTTACAATTTTAAAACTTGTTTTCGTTTGTGCTGGCCGCTCACCATTCAAGGTCTTCAGTTTCGACGTCGTTAAGTCAATTATGATACATCGTAGTTATTTTGCTTCATTTCTAGCGCCAATAATTTAACAGAAAATAGCAGAAAGGTAATTTAAATTAATCGTTAGTAATACAGTAGAATATCGTTTATCCGAAATAGACGGAACCTGAACCATTTACGATAATAGATATTTTCGGATAATGAATATGTCAAGCCGCACACAGGACGTCGAACAAAAAAATGTTTTTATGAAGAAATAAAAAAAAATTAACGATAATATCAACGAATTAAACGCAGTGAATTTTTAGGCGTTTCGCTTCCAGAATGAGAGTATGAGAGAGCGCGCCTATTGTGGCTTCTTTCCGTCCGTCCGTCCGTACGCATGTTCGGTCTCGGCTTCTACCAAACGGATTTCCATTGCAAAAGAATATAAATGGTTCACATAACCCAATCGGGAGGCGCCACTTTACCGGAGACAAAAACAAACAAACAAACTTTCCGTTTATCATTAAAATCAAACGAAGTCGTAATTCACTTTGAACTTCGGCAATGTCTTGCATGGTTATTTAATTGATGTCAACGAAAACAAATTAGGTAGTAACTGAAGTAAATAAGATCTATTATAATTACGAAAATACGTTTAATTTAATGAAACTGGATTGTCAAGGAAAGAACGAACGTAAAATACGTTTATTTTCCATGCACACAGGGCGTTTTGTAAGTGAAAAGAAATCGACAATTTAGGACGAAGGAATAAACGTAAACACTACAACTATTTAGAGTGAGATATGTTTTAAATAAATATTGATTGATTAATTACAACTGATTAGAATATAAATCGATATATTATCGAAAGTTTACCACGTTTCCTTGGTATCATATTTTTCCGTGTTTGAATGTTTTCGTTATTTCAATCTTCAGGAAAACGATCTTCTATTGTATTAATAAATATTAAGTAAATATTAATAAACTAACATTACTTTCAATAATATTAATGTATTGCACATCTTTTGTTTGCTTTGCACAAGGATGGTAAAATGACTGACTAGTAAAAATAAATTAGTTTAAGTACCACGGCATAAACTGTTCGTTTAGCGCATAGATCTTCCGGAACACATAACTTGCGCTAAGCGAGGCATACCTGTACAATTCTTATACGCACAAAATTATTCTTAATTTAATTTAATAATTTATTTTGTCTCTCACTCCCTATCTCTATCTATCTCTTTCCTTTCTTTCTTCCTCACTCGTATTAAAAAGCATACAAAGAACGCATTCCTTACGCATCTATAATAATACTAGCGGAATTACCCGTTGAACAACAACGGGACTTTATAATGTGACTAAAATATAACTTCTGAGGTGTGTGTAAAAACTTATATATATATACATATATATATACATACATACATATATATTCTATATATATATACATATATATTCAAAACTAACCTAATTTTACCAAAATTATTTTTTTTCATAATGGAACAGATTCAAAACGTGCCCCCTCCAGTTTTCCAGGACTTAAAAATAAGGACCACCCTTATATATATATATATATATATATATATATATATATATATATATATATATATATATATATATATATATATATATATATATAGAATAGAATAGAATTTTTATTGACACATTACATTTACATGGTTTCAGTACAAGTCTGTCAGTAAATAGGTGTCTCGTCAAATACATACTTACATTAGCTGTTACATGTTACACATACATACATTAACTGTTACACGTTACACATACATTACAATATAAATGTTACATTGAATTATAATTCACAATATACTTAACATTACATCAATCAATCAATGACACATCATTGTCTTCCATATATTCCCTTACTGAATAATAACACTTTTTTAACAAAAACTCTTTCACTTTCTCTTGGAAATATTTTACATTATTACATTTTTCTCTAAATTTTATGGACAATTTATTATAAACTTTGATACCATTATAATATGGACTATTTTCCATTAGTTTTAATTTATGCTGTGGTAGATTCAAGTTAGCTTTGCCTCTTGTATCATATTGATGCTCAGACTGAAGATTTTTAAAGTAATCTTGATTCTTATTGACATAGCTTATTAGCTCATAAAGATAGAGTGATGGAAGATTTAATATATTATATTTTTTAAATATTGGTTTATAGGAATCTCTGAAGCCTGAGCCGGTCATTATACGTAACACTTTTTTTTGAATTTTAAAAATAGTTTCCCAGTCAGAAGCATTTCCCCACAAAATTATGCCGTATTTAAGTACTGAAAAGAAATACCCATAGTACACTGCTAATCTGATTGGCATGCTAGTTATTGATGCAAGTATTGACATATTGAAGCATGCTCTATTTAATCTTACTGCTAAATTATTAATTTGGTCTTTCCATTTCATATTCTCATCAATATATACTCCCAATAACTTGGTTGAGTGCTTGATATTTACATTAAAATTTTCACTAATCGATTCCAAGACAATTTTTTTATTTTTGGCAGTTCTAAAATTAATAACATTAGTTTTAGTTACATTTAACTTAAGTCCATTTGCAGAAAACCATTCCTCCATATTTTCTATTGTTTGAAGCAAATTTTTACCTAGATCTGCTATTGTTTTTTCCTTTAAGATTGCTGATGTATCATCCGCATATAAGATAATGTCTGCTTTCACATCATAGGGCAGATCATTCATATAAACAATAAAAAGTAATGGAACAAGGACAGATCCCTGTGGCACTCATATTTTCACATCACTCCACTCTGAACAAAAAGATTGATTCTTATTACTAATTATTGTTTTTTGTTTGCGTTTAGAAAGATAAGATTCAAACCATTTGAGAGAATTGCTATGGACACCATAGTGCTTTAATTTCCTGATTAATATTTCATGTCTAACACAATCAAATGCTTTGGATAAGTCACAGATCAATCCTGCTGTAGACTATGATTGATCAATGGATTCAGAAACATTATTTACAAAGTCTATTAATGCTGTAGTAGTTGAGTATTTCTTTCTAAAGCCATGCTGACTATTTGATAACAGGTGATTATATTCTAAGTGATTAGAAAAACGGGTTTGTGCAGCCATTTCAAATATTTTAGAAAAATTTGACAAAAGAGATATTGGACGGTAATTGTTTAACAATTCAGGAGGTCCTTCTTTATGTAGCGGCCTAACTATTGTATACTTCAGCCTTTCCGGAAAAGTTCCTGTATGAAATGACTGATTTATTATTTTGCAGAGTGGGTCAGTAATGTACTCCATCACTTCTTTAATTATAAATGCTAGCACTTCATCCCAACCACTAGATTTTTTATTTTTTAAACAAGATATGAATTTCTTTACTTCAGCTTTAGTTACTGGACTTAGAATGGTGGCACTTGTTATTGCAGGATTTATTACTATGGAGTTAACTTTAGCCATGGCTTTGGTGATTGAGGGACTAACCTGTAATTCTTTTGCAACATTTAGGAATAAGCTGTTGCAAGACTCAGCAATAATTTCTGGATCAGAAGTACTGTTATCATTCAGAACAATGTTTGAGATGTCGTTATTCTTATTTTCTTTCAAACCTAGCTCTTTTTTTACTATTGTCCAAGTTGCTTTACTTGTGTTATTTGAACAAAGAATATATTTATCATTTGCCATTATTTTTGCCTTGTTGATGACTGACTTAAGTATTTTTCTGTATTTTTTATAATGATTAATAATTGATGCATTTTTAGTTTCTCGTGCTTCATAATGCAATATTCTTTTTTGTTTGATGGATGTCATGATTCCTGTGGTTATCCACTTTGAGGTAAAAATTTTTCCTCTTTGTTTGCTGGACACCAAAGCAATTGCATGATTAAAACAGTTAAGGAAATTTGAGATAAATATATTATAGTTTTCATCGACACTTTTATCTAAGTCTACTGACCATTGAATCTGCCTTATGCTATCCTTAAATTTCTCAACATTTTCAAAGCTGAAAACACGACTTAATTTATTTTGAATAACCCTCTCATTAGATTTAATTTTTTTTTGGGAGTGATATGAAAAGTGCTCTGTGGTCTGATAATCCTGGCTCCAGGAGGAAGAGTTCTTTATCATTATATGCCATATTAGTAACAATGTTATCTATGCATGATTTTGTTGTAGGTGTTACCCTAGTAGGTTCATCAAAATTATACATGTACCCTTGTGATTCAATTAAATTAACAAATTTATTTACAATACTATTTTGTGAACTATAAGTAGAATTATTTTTGTTTAACAGATCTATATTACAGTCTGTGGCAATCACTATTTTCTTTTTCTTATCCCCCCTTTTTAGGTTACTCAATAATGATTCTAATTTTAATAAAAAGGCCTCAGCAGTTTGATAATATGGTGTTCTGTAGATAGAGATAATTATAGTTTCTAGATTAACAAGTTCTATAAATGACCCCTCAAATACACAATCTTCATTAAATATTTTCAAGTCTTCCCTTATTTTAAAATCTAAACCCTCATTTTCCTTAATTAAAATACATGAACCACCATGAATGGAATTTTTTCTAGTATAATAGTCAGCCAATTTATATTTCCTAATCTTATTAAGCAGTTGAATTTGATCAGGCTTTAACCAGTGTTCATTAAGGCAAACAACTGAGATATTTAATTTATGTACTTCATTCAAAAATATTTCTAAATTATCAATTTTTGATCGATAACCTTGTATATTAATATGCATCAGCCACCTGCTGTTCTTTTTTACGTCTATTTTAACCCTTTCAGCATGAGTTACACAACCATTTACAATTTCTTTAGTACATTCACCAGTAATATTACTATTCAATTCAATTAATTTTTTAGGGTATTCCACACTTTTCATACCTACTGTAGCATCAATCAGTTTCCCTGTTTCTACAACTAAAAACATATTATGATTTAATGAGGGGTTACAAGTAGTAGTATTAATACCTTCATTTACATGCAGATTATGATTCATAGTAGGGTCACACCAATCTTGTTTATTTAGATTGGTGGACTTTACAAGTTTCCCTGAGTTTCAGGTTGAGATTCAAATACCCGAGATAATTCAGAGCAAACAAGTTTTTCACCAATTCTATTAAGATGTAAGCCATGTTTTGTATGATACATTCTATCGAGCTTACCAATTTTAAGAAGAGAGACATAATCATGATATTTACAAATTTCAGAAACCTTATCATTAAGTCTGCTAATTTCATTATTTACACAAGAATTACTAGGAAGATCATAACGGTAGGGAATATGGCTGATTATCACATTGGTGTGAGTCAATTTAGACAGAACAGATTTCAATTCATTAATAACAACATCACCATTATTAAAGTAAACATCATTTGTTCCCCCCATAATGATTATACAGTCATTTTTAGTAAAATTCTTACAGCTGTCTGCACAGCTTTCCACAACATCACAAAAACCTGCACCAGGCTTAATAATACCAGTAATTTTCACTCCCTTACCGAGTTCACTCATGCTTAACATACGGGAGATTTCCCTTCCATGACTATCACCATATAATGCCACGTTCCTTATCTTGGTAGTTGTTTGCAGTTTGTGACCAGAACAAATATGAGGCAACCAGACTGGGTGAATATGGCTTTCACGATGTGAAGGTTTCCTGTAAGAAACGGGGGATGGGGTGGGGTTCGTGTTTCCACTGTTGGACGAAGTGTCGGGAGCCAGGGATGAAAACCTATTGCTGAGACTAATTTGGGTCTTCTTTGGCACAATATTACGATAAGATCGTTTACTACTTTTTGCATTGGACCACTGTTCACCTGGTTGATGTGTTACACAGATTTGAGGAGTTAAACAGTTATCGCTTTTTGAATTAGAACAAGTCGCATCAATAACTGATTCAAGCTCACACAGCTTACGCGTAAGCGACGTATTATCTTTCACTAATCTATCATTGACTTTCTTTAGCTCAAGGAAATCATTTCTCAGCACATGTAATTCACTCATTGGATCGTTACATTCACTCACCGAAGCAGTTTGATTACAAACAACACTGCAAAACCAAGATTCTGATAATTCAGATGTTGGGTCTACCCTACAGCATTTGAAATGATACCATCGATCACACGAATCACAGAGAATTCCATTCAATACGTTTCTTTGGCACTTTCCGCACTTAATATTGCTTAGAATACTATTTTTTGAGGAGCTATTTCGCAAGTTGTATACTCTGGGCGCCATCTTGAATCTATCTAGAAAAAGATTATATAGTAAATGTAATTGTTTTATTAATTAATAAATTCCTGACAATCATTTGAATTCTCCCAGAAAATGAAGCGCTTGAAATTTATTACATTCTGGCATCAATATACGACTTCATTTGCCACTCTTTGGCTCCGTTATTCTTCCTCTTCGTATGTTTACTGAATAATAATATTCTTCAATTATTAACATTGCAATCTATTAAGTTTGACATTGCGCGAAGCGAATAACACAATTCTTTCGTCTATTTGAAAGCTTAATAGACGCTAAATCAATCGGAGGCAACAATGCGGGTCACCTTGGCAACACCCGGAAAGAGTACGAAAAAGCCATAAAATTTCGAAAAGAAACGCGTGTTTCTGACAAGTTCTTCCGTGTAACATCTAAATATCGTAAGATTAAGATATTTTATAGTTTTAGCCGTCGAATAAAACAAAAATGGAGAAATTCGGTCCATATTTACATATTTTAATGAATGAAGGAAATAAACCTTGCACCTTGAAAAATCGAAAATCCCGTGTAAACTTATGGGAAAATAAAATTGTCTCCCGGAGTCGAATCCGGGACTTTTTCCGGGATGTTTGATTTTTCTAGAGACCACCTCATGGGGGTTTCTCGATTGAGAAAGATTCAGCTCTAATTCCATTGGGAAATGTCCAAAAATACTGGGACAGATAGACAGACAGACGGACACTTGATAATTATTATATAAGGATAGCTACTTGTGCCTCATTCACTCACTCCCTCACTGACACAAAACTCTTAGGTACATACATACTTCTAGAAGGGCTAGAAATTTGAAATTTGGCATGTACGTAGGTCGAGGGGCCCAACCGACGAGAGAAATCGAAAATCACAAAAAATCATATTTAAGGGGTCTTTTTAACTCCAATGTTCCATTTAAATACCCATAAGAAAGGCATGGGATTCAGTACAAGGCTTTCTAAAAATGCATTTTTAAATTACTTAAAATTGAGATACGAATTCGGGAAAAAGAACAGTTGTCTATCTGAAAGAACGGAGTTCCTTATTTTTGAAGGTAGAATTCAAATGCGCACCGAATTATCGTAAACATCTACCTTTAATCGGAAAAAATGATTTTTTTCCTCTCTTCAACAATGGAAATTTTTAGATACTATGGCAACAACCTCAATGATTTTAAAGGGATCTGATATTATACGTTACGATTGCAGTGATTTAATGCTTTTTAATGGAAATTAATGCCTTCATAACGAATTACAGTTGAACTTCCATAACTCGAATCTCAAGGAAAAGTAATAATTATTCGAGTTATTCAAGTTATGGAAATATATTTTTAAATATTTTTGTATATAGAGGAGAACTTCTATTACTCGAATCTCAAATGAAAGCAAAAAATTTTCGAGTTATAGAAAATTCGAGTTACTGTAAC
This sequence comes from Tanypteryx hageni, assembly GCA_028673005.1. Taxonomy (NCBI): domain Eukaryota; kingdom Metazoa; phylum Arthropoda; class Insecta; order Odonata; family Petaluridae; genus Tanypteryx; species Tanypteryx hageni. Next base: position 241,454,498 of record CM054113.1, on the reverse strand, counting down.
ATATTTTTTCATTTTTCTTTAATCGAATTAACATCAAGTTTATTCCCATAAGCATATAATTATAATTTTCAATATCATGCATTTTATGAAAACATCACCAATATTTTCTTCCGTTAATATTTAAGATTTTACTCTATCAAAAACACTAATTGCATTACGCACTGTTATTGAGGATATCAGAGATAATTGCAATTCTCACGTACTACTGAAAGCACAAACATGAAGATTAAATTAGAGTTTTCGACTGTAGGAAGGAGCGAATAGGTTTGTTTTTCTCCAGGGCTATAAGGGACCACAATAGGAGAAGCGACTCTGATAGCAGTGACGGTAAAACGTGAAAAGTATTTTAATGTTGTTTTTTGTAGTTTTTCGAGAATTTTTAACTCTTTTCAATTGTTAAATATAATGGCGTCATACGTATTTGTCCATATTTTTAATCCAAAGACGCGCTAATGGCATGGATGATGATGCCATAATCTTAACAGAAAATATCCGAATTTTCCCATAAATTTAATGTATAGGGGTATAGTCATAATGATGATTATTCTTATTGCTCCTGCAGTTAGATCTGAGTCACGAAACTTGAAATACGAAAACTTGGACAAGAACCGATTGCCAGAGAATTTGGAAATTACGGATAGTTCCTTAATTTCACGGAAAATTATAAATATATTGCTATTAGTCATGGAATTTATTATTTAATACATAGAGGCTCCACGTGACTGAAGTGCTGTTGCCCTGGAGATCGCGTTGGTTTATTTACAAGTTTAGATCTTGGTGTATGGTGATTTTTTGAAGCGCTTGCAGTATGCAAACACCGACTACTCGTATAGTAAAAGGATTAAGGCGACATTACAATCTCGATGTTTAACAAGGCAACATATCGTTAAATAGCTTAAATTTTTAAAATAACGTGATTTAAACGTAGAACCTGGGCGATTTTGTATCGTAGGTAAAATTTGACAATAATAATAACACGCGCTATTTACTTTTCTTTACAGCGGTCTAGGTCCGAAGATCGCAATTCAATTACTTCTAGTTTTAATTTGCAAAAGAGTAAAACCCTGCAAGTCGAACAATCGATTTTTACGTGTTATTTTACGGGAAATGGGACCCCCCTCCACTTCCCCTCTCCCACCAAAAATCAAAATTCTGGCTTTGAGTTGCACATCCTCATGGTCCCATCAGTAAGTGTACCAAGTTTTAAACCTCTTCTTGGTTTTCGAGATATGCTGTCCACACACACAAACATAATTAATCTATTATATATTTTGAAGAGTTTGGATGTTTGGTTGTTTGTCTGTTTGTTTGTTCATGGAACTTCTCCTAAACGATAAAAGCTGGAACAACCAAATTTGGCACTTCCTTATATCCTAACTTAGTGAATGGTCAATCTTTGATCAACATAACGTTTTTTATGAGGTTATTTTTTACCCCATTATTCAATTTCAATAGGCCATAAGAGTAGGATGGGTTTCTGTGCAAGCCAATGCAAAAATGCTTTTTTAAATTAGATAAAATTAAAATACGAACTCGGGACAAAAACTGATATACATAAAAAAAAAGAATGGAGTTGATTAATTTTGAAATCAGAATTAAAATCCGTGCCGAATAAGTTTAAATAACTGATTTTAAACACATAAAAAGGCTTTTTATACCTCTTCTCAACAATTCCAAATGTTAAAAAAACTTGAGTGGGAATCGCTAGAACATAGAAGCATAGCAAGGCTAGGGGGACTTTTTAATGCATATACGGAAAAGCCAGCTTGGGCAGATATTTGTGATAGGATCAAAAAACCTTCTTATCATGGACGCTGGGATCATGAGCACAAGATGGAGCCTCCTCCACAAAAAACAAACTGGGGAAAATTCTCGTTTCTTAATAGAGGGATTGAGCATTGGAACGCATTACCTGCAGAGGTCTTCAAGCCATTCCCTTCCCGCGTAGGTCTCTTTAAAGCGAAGTTAAATACCATTTAAAATGTATAATAATTATGGGTAATTCTAAAGACGAGCTTTTGAGTGATATGTGATGTTTCCATTTGTGTACCCTTCCCTAGAAATGTTAAAACCTTTAAATCAAGAGAAAAAAATATCACTGGGAACGATTTTCATTACTTTTAGTTAATTTATTGTTAAATAATATTGTAAGATGAATTAATTAACGAAGGAGCTCGAACTCGAAGCTCCTAACAGGAAAAATATATGAATAGAATATTGTATGTGGTATGTGAAAAATTGTAAACTGAATCTTCTGAATATGTTTTTATATGTTTTAAATATGTTTTTTTTATATGTTAATTTTGTAACCTTGCCATCGGGCCAGGCGCCCACTTGCATTGTATATTGAAATAATAATATCCATATATATGTTACGATAGCATTGATTTAATGCTTTTAATGGGAATTTATGGCGTCATATTTGAATCGTTATTTTCAAATTGTATTTTTAAGTAGGGGAAGGGGGGGGGGGGGCAAGATGGGGACGTGAGGCAAGACGGGGTAGAGGCTTATTTCTCTACACAGTCCTCCGATCTATCCGGAAACCACCTAAACACAATGATCAGGTCATTGAGACATAACAGGAAAGGAATCTCTCATGTCGCAGAGTTTTCATGCACGTGGTCATCATTTGGTGATTTCTCGTTTCTTTTATCTAATTTTTTGCCATATTTGGACTGTCAGCAGGTAATCCATAGGTTACAATATGTTAGTTCTTGAATATCATCATTTAGTTGCTTCTATAAGGTGCTCATTTTTGTGTTTTTCTTGGTAGCTGACAAACATCTAGGCTGTTACCATCAATTTCGTATTATAGGAGTCCTTTGGGGCAAGACGGGGAATTGTGGGTCGGGGTATGATGGGGTACGTCCCCATCTTGCCCCCTTATGTTTCCATGCACTTATCAATGCTCAATGCACACCAGACAGAATGTACAACTGTGATGAAACTGGCGTGTCTCCTGTATCCAAGTCTAAGTAAGTAAAAAATTATATCATCCAAGGGTAGGAAATAAGCTGGGGCGTTAGCATCGGCAGAGAGGGTAACCTTAGAGCTTTGTTTCAATGCAGCTGGCACGTATATGCCCCCAATGATGATATTCCCTCGGCAGAGAATGAAAAACGAATTGATGAACGGTGCTCTACCTGGAGCGTTGGCGGATTGTCATCCTACTGGCTGAATACAGTCAGATATATTCGTCAAATGGTTTACACGCTTCATTGAGTTTTCATGTGCCTCAAAGGACAATCCCGTTCTGTTGCTTTTGGATGAGCATTCAGCACACATAAAAAACATTCAGCTTATAGATCTAGCTCGAGCACATGGCATTATCTTACTTTGTTTCCCACCACACTGTAGTCACCGCCTCCAGCCGCTGGAAGTGGCATTTATGAAGCCTTTGAGTACATATTATGACGTCGAGGTGACTAACTGGTTGCGGTCAAACGCAGGGCGCGTCGTTACTATGTTTAAAATTGCCCAACTATTTGTAAATGCATTTATTCGGGCAGCCACAATGGAAAATGCGGTAAATGCATTTAGAAAGACGGGAATATGGCCAATAGACCCGGAAACATTTCCTGAGAGTGACTTTTTGCCTTCACAAACTACCGCCACACCGGCTTCTGACTTCAATGAAGGATCTAATAATCAGACGGTTTCATATCCCTCCCCAACTACAGCTGAATCAAGTCTGCCATTGCCACCATCTGAGGAATTTATGGGTGCACGAGACGAACACTAGAAGTTCTATAGTGGTACAGTCCGCTGCAAGCAATGATGACGCGGTTCCTGGTTGCTCGTTTTGGAGCCCCGAGCAAAGAACAAGCGCCCTCAGAAATGTATCCCCAAAGGACGCTTTACCCATTCCCCTCGTCGATCAAAAGAAAAAGAAGCCGAGAGGCAGGCGTCGTGGAAAAACAGCAATCTTGCCTGAATCACCATACAAAAATGACTTACTAGCTAAAACAGAAAAGCTCTCAGGTTCTTGCAAAAGAAAATTAGGCTACAAAAAGAGGAATACTAACCACCCCAAAAAAATCAAACGTGGCCAGAAGAAGGATTCTGTAGAGGAAGAAGATGATGACACTCAGTGTTTGTTCTGTGGTCACTTGTATTCTGAATCATTAAACATTTCATTTGGGTGATTTTTGTACTTAAAATTCTGTACCCCATCTTACCCCACCAGCCTCAAATGGTTGTATCCCATCTTACCCCATCCTTGGGGCAAGATGGGGCATAATCACCTTCTACAAAAATGAATTTTTGTAATTTTTTGTGTTAAAATTAAGAAAGTAGTTTATCTGAATCAAGCTTGGCAAATGTCAACAAGATTTGTGACACCATTTATGTATGCATTTTTTATAAATAGGTTTTTAAATAGTTTTTGTTAGCGTCCCCATCTTGCCCCCCCCCCTATAGTTTACACTCGAATAATTAACTCGGAGCAAAAGTCTCAATTAGTGTTACCAATATATCTTATCAATTAAAAACTATCTCGGCTAAAATCCAACGGATTACAGAGGAGTAACATAACATCATTATATATAGAAGTTTCTTACAGAGGAGGAGGATATAACATACATATAGGAGGATACTAATGTTTAGGCACTTCCAGATGAGCTGGAGATTTAAAATATTTTTCCTAGATAGGATTTTGTACAAAACCGTCTAGAAAAACGAAAAACTTGAAAAAGTGCAACAATGCGGCGGCTAAAAATTCGCAATTGTTTAAACAAATTTTCGAGGTTTATGTATTTCCGAATGCGCTACGGAGCGGAAATTTTTTTTAGAGGTAGGATTTGTAAAAAAACGAAATAGGGATAATAGAAATTTTGATATTTTAATTTGTGTGGCAGTTAAAAATTCTTAAAGTTTAAACAAATAGATAACTGTAAGTACTACGGGATGAGCTAGGATGCTTAAATTTGGAAGCAATTTACAGATTAGAGCATTTGCACAAATAAACATTTGAATCTCTCCATAAATATATTGTGGCGCCATTAAAAATGTTTAAGAATTAAACAATTAGAAAAATTATATTTCACTACTAGAAGCGCTACAACTTTGAAATTTGGAAAAATGTGTAGCAATAGTACCCCATAATGAAGAAAGTATAAAATTCTTAAAATTGCAAAGTTTGGGGATTATTTTAATACATTATTTTTACATAAGGGAAAAACGAAAATCGCTTCTGAGGTGAAATTTTTAGAATTAAAAAAATATTTCTAATGATGAAATATCCCTCTGAAAATTTAATATGTTCTTCAGGGTGAGATGAGATGCTTGCAGAATGCAAGCACCAACTACTAGTCATTATATATAGACGTTTCTTACAGAGGAGGAGGATATAACATACTAGAAGAAGGTGCTTGCATACTGCATGCATTTCATCTCACATTGAAAAAATATTATTTTTAGAGAGATATTTCATCATGGGAAATATTTCTTTAATTCAAATTATTTCACCTAGAAACCTAATTTCTTTTCTCCTTATGGAACAATAATGGAATAAAACAATTGCTAACTTTTGGAATTTTATGAATATTACACGTTTTCCACATAGGGTTAATAATGCCACACATTTATGCCAAATTTTAAATTTGTAGCACATTTAGAAGTGAAATAACATTTATCTAATTGTTTAAATTTAAATAATTTTTAAGGACCGCAATAAGACTTTCATAGATACAATGAAATGTTTGTTCGTTCAAATAGACCAAACTCTAAATAACTTGAAAATTTCAGCTCTTTAACTCGCTCCGCAGTATCTAAACATTTACCTATTTGTTTAAACTTTAAGAATTTTTAACTGCCAAACAAATTAAAATATCAAAATTTGTATAATCCATATTTCGTTTTTTTACAAACACTACCTCTAAAAAAAATTTCAGCTCCGTAGCACATTCGGTAATACATAAACCTCAAAAATATGTTTAAACAATTGCGAATTATTAGTGGTCGAATGTTTTAACTTTTTCAAATTTTTCTTTTTTCTATGTATAATTTTCTACAAAATGATTTTAAAAACTCGAACCTACAGCATATAGTTTCCAAGATAAAAATTATTAAACTTTAAAGTACAAATGGGGTTAAAACAACCCTTAAAAAATAATAATTTTGAAATTTTCGATTTTTATAGTTGGTTAGGAAAAAAATTCTATAAACCTGCAAAATTTCAGCATCCTAAACCTATTAGATTGGTCTACACACTGGGATAACTTTTTCCTATGCTAACTTATGGAGAAATTCCGGAGTATCTGGAGTCGAACCCAGCACACTGTAAGCAAAAGTAACAATAATTCTCAATAGATATTGCGGCCGTCTAGCAACACTTAAAATTTCATTTTTCTAGCTTACGGGCAAGTGCCAAAAATTAATTTACAAAAATGGCGCAATGCTTTTCTTATAGGAAAAAACGCAACTTGCGGAATTTCTGGAGTCGAACTCATGTCACTTAGGTGAGAAATCTCATTTTATCTGTAGGTTTCTCTATCATATCTACAAAAACTAAAACTTTCAGCTCTCTAGCTCTTGTAGTTTGGGCTGGACATTAGTATCCTCCTATATGTTATCATTATATATAGACGTTCCTTACAGAGGAGGATATAACATACTAGTAGAAGGTGCTTGCATACTGCAAGCATTTCATGTCACATTGAAAAACATTAATTTTTCAGACAGATATTTCATCATTACAAATATTCTATTAATTATTAAGATTTCACCTCCGCAGCGATTTTCGTTTTTCCCACATGTAAAAATAATAGTTTGAAACAATCCCCAAATGTTGCAATTTTAAACATTTTAAACTTTCTCCATTATGGGGTACTAATGCTACACATTTCAGCCAAATTTTAAAGTTGTAGCACTTCTAGAAGTAAAATAATATTTTTCTAATTGTTTAAAATTTAAACATTTTAAGCGGCCGCCGCAAAATTTATATGGAGAGATTGAAATGTTTATTTGTGCAAATGCACTGTTCTGTAAATAATTTGAAAATTGCAGCTTCCTAGCTCATCCCATAGTACCTAAAAAAATATTAAACTTTAATGTTCAAATGGGGTTAAAACAACCCCTAAAATTTACAATTTTAAAATTTTCGATTTTTATAGTTGGTTATGAGAAAAGTTCTATAATCTTGCAAAATTTCAGCTTCCTAAACTTATTAGATTGGTCTACACACTGGATTGCGTTTTCCCATGCTAACTTATGGGAGATATTCCGGGGTCTCTGGAGTCGAACCCAAGACACTGTAAGCAAAAGTGACAATAATTCCTAATAGATATTGCGGTCATTTGGCAACACTGAAAATTTCATTTTTCTAGCTTACCGGCAAGTACCCATAATTAATTTACAAAAATGGCGCAATGCTTTTCTTATGGGAAAAAACGCAACTTGCGGAATTTCTGGAGTCGAACTCATGTCACTTAGGTAAGAAGTCTCATTTTATCTGAAGGTTTCTCCATCATATCTACAAAAACTAAAACTATATATATATATATATACATATATATAGGAGGATACTAATGTTTAGGCAGTTCCATGAAAGCGGCAGTATCGAAATATTTTTTGTCGGTAGGATTATATGCAAAACCGAATAGAAAAACGAAAATCTTGAAAAAGTTCAACAATGCGGACGCTAAAAATTCGAAATTGTTTAAACAAATTTTCAAGGTTTATGTATTTCCGGATGTGCTACGGAGCTAAAATTTTTTTTAGAGGTAGGATTTGTAAAAATACGAAATAGGGATTATAGAAATTTTCATATTTTAATTCGTTTGGCAGTTAAAAATTCTTAAATTTTAAACAAATAGGTAAATGTTTAGATACTACGGGGCGAGATAGGGAGCTGGAATTTTTAAGTTATTCAGAGTTTAGTCTATACAAACGAATAGACATTTCAATGTATCCATGAAATTGTTATTGCGGTCGTTCAAAATTAATTATATTTAAAAAATTAGATAAATGTTATTTCACTTCTAAATGTGCTTCAAACTTAAAATTTGGCAGAAAGGTTTGGCATTATTAACCGGATGTGGTCAAAGGTATAATATTCTTAAAATTGCAAAAATTAGTGATAGTTTTCCTCCATTATTGTTGCATAAGGAGAAAACGAAAATCGGTGCAGAGGAGAAATCTTATGAATTAAAGAAATATTTCCCATTATGAAATATCTCTCTAAAAAATGAATATTTTTTCAAGGTGAGATAAAATGCTTGCATTTTACTAGTGTTATATGTTACTCCTCTATAAGGAACGTCTATATATAATGGTATAACATATATATATCGGAGGATAGAAACGTTTAGGCTCTTCCAGAAGTGCGGCAGGCTCGAAATTTTTTTTATTGTTAGAGCTATGAGCAATACAGACTAGAAAAAAACGAAAATCTTGCAAAAGTTCAACAATGCCGCCGCTAAAATTTAAAAATTGTTTAAACAAATTTTCATGGTTAATGTATTTTAAAATGTGCTACGGAGCTGAAATTTTGTTATTAGGTAGAATTTAAAGAAAAACGAAATAGGGATTATGCCAATTTCGATATTTTAATTTGTTTGCCATTTGAAAATTCTTCAAGTTTAAACAAATAGGTGAATGTCTAGATACTACCAGGCGAGATAGGAAGCTGAAATTTTTAAGTAATTTAGATCTTGGTCTATATAAACGAATAAACATTTCAATGTCTGCATGATATTGTTATTGTGATCGTTAATTTTTTTTTAATTTAAACATTTAGATGTTATTTCACTTCTAAATGTGGTACAACTCTAAAATTTGGCAGAGATGTGGGGCTTTATTAACAAAATGTGGAAAAGGTATAATATTCTTAAAATTGCAAATATTAGTGATTGTTTTCCTCCAGTATTGTTACATGAGGACAAAAAGAAAATCGGTGCATATGAGAAATCTTTTGAATTAAAGAAATATTTCCAATGATGAAATATCTCTCTGAAAAATGAATGTTTTATCAAGGTGAAATGAAATGCTTGAAGTATGCAAGCACCTTCTACTAATATGTTGTATGTTATATGTACGTTACTCCTCCCCTGTAAGGAATGTCTATATATAATGATATAGGAGGATACTAATGTCCAGCCCAAACTACAGGAGATAAAGAGCTGAAAGTTTCAGTTTTTGTAGATATGGTGGAGAAACCACCATATCTACCATGTCACCTAAGTGACATGGGTTCGACTCCAGAAATTTCGGTTGTTGCGTATTTTCCCTTAAGAAAAGCATTGCGCCGTATTTGTAAATTAATGTCGGGCACTTGCCCATCAGCTATAAAAATGAAATTTTGAGCTTTGCTAGATGGCCACTATATCTATTAGGAATTAGTATCCTTTCTGCATACAGTGTTCTGGGTTCGACTACAGATGCACCGGAAAATCTCCAATAAGGTAGCATGGGAAAAAGTTATTCCAGTGTGTAGACCAATCTAAGAGGTTTAGGAAACTGCAAGTTTGCACGATTATAGTATTTGGTCAAAACCAACCAGAAAAATAGAAAATTTCAAAATTGTTAATTTTTAGGGGTTGTTTTAGCCCCATTTGTACATTAAAGTTCAGCAATTTTTATCTCGGAAACTACAAGTCATAGATATGACCTATTGCAATCATTTTGTAGCAAATCTTTTTCTCCGTATGGATAATGTTTTTAATCAATATCTTACAGATCATATAAGGGCAAGGGAATAGAATATCCGATTGGTGAACGTATTTTTAACGATTATTACGTATTAACAATGTTTATCTAAAAACTATTAATCGTAGGTCCGTGCGATTTGTGACTATTGTAGCAAATGTAGTCCTCGATCCGAATAAAATGTTTAATCTATACCTTAAAGATCATATAAGGGCGATTTAGCCAGTTTAATCACGCCAAGGTCACTAAATGCGGTGGTGGGGAGTGTCGTCCAATCGTAATCGCGCGCTCCTCTCCTCCTCTACCCTCCCCTTTGCCAGTTCTTCCACCAGGTCTCCACGACAGTTTTTCGCATTGCATTTTTCGGCGCGAATTTTGAGAGTGCTTCCTTTATTCTATAACTGTGTTATAAAGGTGATTATAAAAAGTGTGTTATTTGTCGTTGCGTTGCTATTTGTTGTTGTGTTATTAGGTGTTCTTGGTTCAGAGGTGAAAACTTCTGTATGAAAAATACATCTAATAATGAAATGTCTGAAAAATTCATGTTTTCAAGGTGAGATGAAATGCTTGCACCAATTACTATTAGAAGATATGGATACGAGGGCTAAGTTTATCAGAAGCAGTGAAACAATTTTAAATCGCATTTAAAAATTACTTAGAACCATCGTAAGAATATAAGATTTGAACCAAACAACGCCTAAAAGAATAAAAATTCAGTTTCCTACCGTTGATTTTCAACTACGTGTCCAATCGGACCATTGTATATTCGTTTTGAACATGAACATTTTGCGTTTCATTACGGCTTGTGGTTAGGGCATTGATGTTTCAGGTTAAAAATAAAATCACAACCGGTGGGTAGTCAACGGATGTTTTAAATTTTTAAACAAATCGGGTGAATCCGGGTTTATATAAAAGCAAAGCAATTACTTTTAATCATGTTAAAACAGGTTTAAATAAAAATAAAACTTTTTATAAGTAGATTCTATATTCCCTGTACTCAACAGTAAAAAATCAGGTTCTACTTCAATTTATCTGCATACGTAGGGTATCCTCCTTTGCATCGTTCCTCTCTGGAGTTTAAAAAAGACGCGAATGACTAAACGATCGTTCCACATCACAATAATGTTAAGGCAGTCTATCTTAGTGATGGGTGTCGAGCTCCAGTGCCCATTTAAAAGTTTAAAATATTCAAGTCTCAGCTTTCAGGCGAGCGCGCTCGTAAATAGGCGGCAAGTTCGGTTTTAAATCGGTCATCTGTTTCCCAGGGGCCCAATAGTTGAACATACTCTTTGCTGTATGGCGTTATTATTTACTGTCAATCTGCCTTCTTCTTAACGTTTTGATTGAAAATGAATTGATTTGAGATTGGCTAATTTATTGAAATAAAAGTAAGCGATATCACATAGCGTTAAAGATTTAATCTATGAAATAGTTGACTAATTTTTTAAGTACAATTTGGAAACAATGGTTGCTGAATAACTGTTTAATACAGAAACTCAATGAGAAAGTATGTTTACGCATGGCGATGAATTTGTTGATTTTTAGTAAAGGTTTTGCAATTTTTTGCTGGAGGGCTCATCTCCTCACTCCTCTCAGACTACATATTGCAGTAGACTGATGGTTAGAGTAACTGCCAACGAATACTAAGTAATAAAGACGTGCAAACCTAAAGTGACATGACTAAAGATGCTTTTGGGTAAATCACCAGGTTTTAATACAAAAATAAACCAAAGACTACAAGTAAAAAATAGTATACATTTAAAAACTTTAATTGCTTTTAATTCCTCTGCACTAAAAGGTAAAAAATAAATATAAGAAAGGAGATCTGTTTAAAAATCAAATGCAATAAATTTATTACAAAATCACACATTCTTAAAATAAAAGCAATTTAAATTTAATAATTCCAAATGCATTTTTTAATTTAAAATTGTTGCTTTCGTCGAAGTTTGAAAACTCTATCCCGGGCACATTTGTCAAAAACATTTCTATCTGGTAAGTTTGGTGGGTGGAGAGCCAGGCGCCTCTTAATGAAAGACGTTCTGCAAATCGACAGGATGTGGAGCACTTGCAATGGACCGGTTAACCGAAGCGGAAAAAGAATTCTGGGCGTCGAAAATTCAGCTACGACCGTAGTAATAACCTCACGCGTGGGGAGATCTTTCCTTGCCGCCCCAACGAAGTCAGAGCCTCTTATATACCATATCCTCTATAACTGGGATGTCGTCACTTTGTACGGCGATTACTCGCACGCCTATATCGGTGCAGCGGAAATTACGGCAGAAGAGGAAAAGGTGACTAGTGACTCACTAGCGGTTCCACTTAAGTGAGTGCGGGTGGACATCGGATAGGAAGCCGTTGAGGGGATCGGGGAGGGAGGGGGGCGTCGGAGAGGGAGGAGGCGTCTGAGAGGGAGGGGGGCGGCGGAGAGGGAGGGGGCGGCGGAGAGGGAGGGGGCGGCGGAGAGGGAGGGGGGCGTCGGAGAGGGAGGGGGCGTCGGAGAGGGAGGGGGGCGTCGGAGAGGGAGGGGGCGGCGGAGAGGGAGGGGGCGGCGGAGAGGGAGGGGGCGGCGGAGAGGGAGGGGGGCGGCGGAGAGGGAGGGGGGCGTCGGAGAGGGAGGGGGCGTCGGAGATGGAGGGGGGCGTCGGAGAGGGAGGGGGGCGTCGGAGATGGAGGGGGGCGTAGGAGAGGGAGGGGGGGCGTCGGAGAGGGAGGGAGCGTCGGAGAGGGAGGGGGGGCGTCGGAGAGGGAGGGGGCGGCGGAGAGGGAGGGGGCGGCGGAGAGGGAGGGGGGCGGCGGAGAGGGAGGGGGGCGTCGGAGAGGGAGGGGGGCGTCGGAGATGGAGGGGGGCGTCGGAGAGGGAGGGGGGCGTCGGAGATGGAGGGGGGCGTAGGAGAGGGAGGGGGGCGTCGGAGATGGAGGGGGGCGTAGGAGAGGGAGGGGGGCGTCGGAGAGGGAGGGGGGCGTCGGAGATGGAGGGGGGCGTAGGAGAGGGAGGGGGGCGTCGGAGAGGGAGGGAGCGTCGGAGAGGGAGGGGGGCGTCGGAGAGGGAGGGGGCGGCGGAGAGGGAGGGGGCGGCGGAGAGGGAGGGGGGCGGCGGAGAGGGAGGGGGGCGTCGGAGAGGGAGGGGGGCGTCGGAGATGGAGGGGGGCGTCGGAGAGGGAGGGGGGGCGTCGGAGATGGAGGGGGGCGTAGGAGAGGGAGGGGGGCGTCGGAGATGGAGGGGGGCGTAGGAGAGGGAGGGGGCGTAGGAGAGGGAGGGGGCGGCGGAAACGGAGGGGGGCGGCGGAGAGGGAGGGGGCGTCGGAGAGGGAGGGGGGCGTCGGAGAGGGAGGGGGCGGCGGAGAGGGAGGGGGCGGCGGAGAGGGAGGGGGGCGGCGGAGAGGGAGGGGGGCGTCGGAAAGGGAGGGGGGCGTCGGAGATGGAGGGGGGCGTCGGAGAGGGAGGGGGCATCGAAGAGGGAGAGGAGCGTAGGAGAGGGAGGGGGGCGTCGGAGATGGAGGGGGGGCGTAGGAGAGGGAGGGGGCGTAGGAGAGGGAGGGGGCGGCGGAGAGGGAGGGGGGCGGCGGAGAGGGAGGGGGGGCGTAGGAGAGGGAGGGGGCGGTGGAAAGGGAGGGGGGCGGTGGAGAGGGAGTGAAGGGAATGACATCATCGCTAAATAAGAGATATAATCGCGTTCATTGCCTTTTGGCGGCAGGTGAGAGAGAGGTCTTCCCCACACTACTGCAGCATTAGCGCCCAAACAGGTGACGTCACTTGAGAGAAATTCCATGATGAAGACCCTCGGAGATTCTTTATTCGACTCGTTAAGTTAAAATTCCGCCACAACTATCTTTCCAATTCATAGACAATTATTGCCTCATCAACTACTAATTTTGTGAACTTTTCACAATATGAGATGAAACGTTGCAAATGCAATCCCGTATGTAACGATTATCGACCACCAAGATGCTCGGCACTTTAACCATAAATAGAAGTTAGAAAGACAACACATTTATAGTATGTCCTAGAGACGCGCGACTTTGGGATAGATTGCTGAGGTGGTGGAGGGGATGGAGTGTTTCGCGGACAATTTGCTCCTGGTAGACATGCTACTGATGTCGATGGGTGTGGAAGAGACCATAAAACGAAATGGTTAACGGTTTCGCTTATTAATTGTCAAAGTAGAAAAATGATGGGCGGAAATGCTGTGATATCTCCGGTTTCGAATATTAAAAGACAATTTAAATCAGAATTACAGTTATAGTTGATATTTATATCGCTGTCGTAAACGAAAATTGGAGTGTAAAATGGATATGCAAAAGAACAGTGTTTTTATATCACGTATTCCTATTATTCCTAATGACTATTTTTTTATTCAAACCATCTGCCATTATTCACCCCGTCTCCAGCCATCCCTACTCTCCAGCCCTCCATCCTTTCCACTCCTCTCCCTCCTCTGCCCTCTGTATTCAAATCGTATTTGAAAATCGACAGTGAGAAAATGAATCAGCGTTCTTTTGCAAGTACTTTGGTTCTAATCTCTAATTTCCATGACAATCATAAGTAATTTTACCAAGAGAGGAAAGAGGCACGCATCGTGCGTGCACACATGCGAGGCACAGGCGTATTTGTACTACCTATTTATGTTATCATTTCATAAAAGACTAGTGTTAATGGCTTAGTATAATGTTGAAAATAATAAGTCTCGTGGAACTATGTATCTAATTGTTAGTCCTGAGTTTCTATCTCAATTTTAAGTCATTTAAAAGTGAAATTTTATAAAGCCCTAAACCAATTCCCATGCTCTTCTTATGGGGATAGAAATGAAACAGTTGGGCTGACCCCTCAAAAATGAAATTTTTGAGATAACGGAACCTCCACAATTATGTCACTCACAACAGCCACCAGTTGTGCTCGTCTGCTTCCTTTTAATGGCGAGTATAATTTACAGTGTTAACTGTTTTAATTTAGTAATTAGCACATAAGAAGTAATAATGGAGCAAAAGAAAAGCGCCTTGGAGGGGAGTTAGGATTGCTTGTGGAACGTATCCCTATCTTTTACATGAAAATACGGGTTCTGTTTATGCGAATTCGCTTTATGCGTAACTTTCCTGGAACACAATCCCCTCATAAAGAGGGAAACCTGTATTAAACGGAGGAGTAATGAATATTGGACAAGTTAAGATTCGCGGTTTCTAGCATAAAGCTGAATTGGCTCGGGAACAAGTTGGACGAAGGAAGGACGAAAAGACGAGCAAAGACAGAAATGAGGCGAGAGAAAGGCTCGGATGCGGCGGCTGTCTCTAGTATAGGGGACAGCCGCAAGAACAAAACAATCGGAATGCTGAAACGCAAGGCAAAAAATCTCCATGAACAGAAACGCCCAAGACATAATACGCGTTACGAAAGGAGATAATGGCCGGACAAAGGTCGCCTGATGAAACAGGAAACACTAATAATAAATGACGGATGCCACTGCAAAAGAGCCGAGGAAACCAAATGCGCATCTCCTTTGGGCGGCGTGTAGCTACAGCCGGAGGAGTTCTAGGAGAAATAATTTATGTCGGGTCCGAAATATAAATAGAGTAAATGCAAAAATATCAATCAGCGCATGAAAAACCTAGTTGTTTTATTTTAACAAAAAAAGTAAACAGAAAATAATCTTTTAATATTTATATAATTTCGGTGTTTGATAGGGAGTTCCCTCCGCCGTTATGCAGCCAAAGCACCACGTAGACAGAGCACGAGTACCTAAGACAACGAATCCATGGAAACCATGAAAATGACGGATCGAGGATCGCCCATTTCAATAAAGAATCGCACCACTGACTCAGCAACTCAAGCGAAGCGACAGAGAGCGTCCGCCATTTGCCATTTGATAACACTAATCGCCACGGAAAACTGAAGGAGCCCTGAATGCAGTCGAAGAGTAACGTGAAGTTGGAATATTCAGATTCTGGGAAAAGAATGGACGGCGGAGGTGATGGCGATTACGGTAGAGCTGTACTGTGCGTTATTACATTTTTTTTTTAACTAAAAGAAAATATTAACTTCACGTACCACAGTTGTATTACAATGAAATGTAGCTATAACGAACACCGTTACAACGAATAATTCAGTACAACGAAAGTATTGTATCTTTACGCAGAAACATTTCAATATCACGAACTTCATTATAGCGAAAATATCAGCATAACGAATTCGAAATAATATGCAAGAATAGGATTACTATAAGAAAATTCCTCTTTAAAAACGTGCATAAATAAGGTCGAAGAACACATCTATCCCATTGTTCTTTGCCGCTGTAGAGTTGGCTCCTGCATTCCCGCTGTAATTGTACCCGTCTTGCAACGCCGTTCATATTTAGTGAACGATATATAATACATTGAAAACAACTACTGATAAATTGGACCGGGTGGCGGGCTCGATGCAACCGTCGAAATTGATGAATTGAAAGAAATGCGAAACAAAGTAGAAATGTGGTGGGCCACATATTTGTCTGAGTCACAAAGAAAATTCCATGCATTAGAAAAGTTAAAACAAGGAAAATGAGTAACTATTTTTAAGACTTGGAAAAATTCTGGATAGGTCACATTCATTTATATTTTGTAAATCAGCGCCTAATTTGTGACACAAAAGGAAATGGAACTCGGTATAAATATTGACGGATGGGGTTGAAAACAATAGTTTGAGTGCGTTTCCTGAGAAAGTGGTCCTGATGAAAAGTGCCGAGGGGAAGTGGGGGTGCAAATTTAGCAACTGCATCTCAGATTCGCGCTCCGTAGGAAAAAAGATAAGACCGGAAGAACCCTAACGCAGTACAAAAGTGCGCTGTAAAAAAACTGTCGGAAGGCCGCTCCTGATAATTGATTACAAAGTTTTTCAAGTTTTGAAATTTAATTTCATATATGATTATGAGCAGAGAAGTTACAATACAGTAGCATATGTTTACCTCATCGTTTTCAGTATCTAATAAATTCTATTTCAATACCGCTTGAGAAGACACATTGAAGCGCAAATCCACGTTATTTCAAAATAATCCAGTTGACCATTATAGGTGAGTAAATTGGTGGTTTTGGTAATTTGCTATATCGTGTCAATAAACATCTCAAAATGCCACTTGCACGATAAATAATGCGTAGCAGCCTTAGAATCCCAAATCTCTCTCAACGATAATTTTTCTGTCGCCAATACAATGGAAAAATTCTCCCTACGGTCAGTAATGCGGCTATGGCAACCACACCCCGTTTTCCCCATTACCTTATATACTTTCCTTTTGCATTTCGCGGCCTTTTAATGGAACTTAAACCTTACAAATGGCGAGAAACCTCTGTATGGCTGTGTACTCGGGTTCTCTAAAACTGATAAAACGATTGTACGTTTTTTATCGTCTTTCGCTATTTAAAAAATTCATTGCAACAAATAAAGGTACTTTGGTGGCCCGCAAAAGTTCGTTGTACCGACATTTCTATCGTTAACAGGTGTACGACCCGTATTTCGATGCGTAGTGTCATCGTCCGACTAATGAAACTGTGCAACGTAAAAGTTATTCCTTTCTTTGAGTTTCTTTAAGGAAAGATGATTAAAAAATGCTTCGAGTTTTCCGTGAAATTCGGCAAACACGTTTCGAAAGCGTGGAACGCGGCGGCCAGCTAACACTATCTGGAGGATGCAAGAACTTCCGGAGGGCGACTCTAAAGGGGAGAGGGAAGGAAGGAAGGGGAGGGAAGGAAGGGGAGGGGAGGAAGGAAGGGGAGGAAGGAAGGGGATGAAGGAAGAAGGGAGGGAGAGGGGAGAAAGTGGGAGAGGGGGAGGGAGAGGGGGAGGGGGGGGAGGGATGATGCCTCCACGACGGCCAGAGAGCCTCGCTGATACGCGCTGACTTCCGCCTCTGAAGAAGCACCGCGAACCACGACGGCAAATCGCAAAACGTATGGAACTCCTCGCCATCGGGGAATTCTTAAAAAATAAACAAAACAAAGCTCGGCGCAATATACGTTGAACGAATTATAACTGATTTTCGAAAAAGGCGCATTTCCAGAATAAAACATTTCGGCTGCGCTATAAATGCGTTCCTGGCAGTGATGCGAAGTCGCTCGGCGATCTTGTCCCAGCCAGGACTTGAAAAATTCCCAAATTCCTCAAAAATTCCCAGATTGGCCACAATTAAAAAAATTAAATAAAAATTGTATTTGTAACTATTGAGTGCCAACAAATATGGAGATTCTTTTTTTTTAAGGGATATAAAATATTTGACTTTGAAATTGCATTTTTGTTTTATGTAAACGATAAGTGTTAGTTAAATGTATAGTATGTTTAATTTAAAAATTATACTATTTATGTCATATAATTATCGGATCAAGTTAGAAATTAGTTAGATTATATGTTAATCATTCATAAAAGATTTTTTAGAAATAAAATTTAAGAAACTGCACCAAATAATTTATTTCGTTTGTCCCAGAATTTGCCATTCTTGCGTTAGAACTCTCAAAAGCCCAATTCCTCAAATTTTGCCGCAAAAATCCCATAATTTGGGAATTTTTCCGAGACTTCGCATCACTGGTTCCTGGTGAGGAGTTATAAAGGCGCTAACGGGGGTTACTTTCCCTCTTCGCGGGACAAGGGCTTCTGTTGTGCGATCGAGTGTATGCGATGAAGTTCCAGGACAAAGGAATTGAAATCCATTGGGAGTAGGCCAAAAATTATTTTTTGCGATGAAAAAATTGGAAAATCATACATTGCACCGATATTATCGTATCCGTATGCTTCTATAATATACAATATCGTCACTTCTTCTATTAATACGTCTTTATACGCGAAAACTATTTTCTCGAAGCAACATTGCCTTTAGAATGGCTTTGCGGTAGCTGGGTGTAAACTCGGCATGCTGTAATGTCGACAGACGCTATAGTCTTACATTTGAGAAATATAGCTTATATTATAGGTTTGGTAGGATTCGATTTAAATATATTAACACCGAATTTGTAAATATTTCAAATTCGACGAAATCGAATTGTCGTCGATAAGTGTCGATTCTCCCCCATTTATTTTTCCACCAAATTATGCGACATGATTTTTAAATTTGGTTGACCACATTCACACAATATATTTTAACTCCAAAGATCCAAAACGGATAAGAAAATAGGCATTAGTCATACCAGACGGCAACACTTCGTTCGGTATTCCTTACACTTGGCTTTCTAAGGTCCTTTATGTCACCGTTTTAAGGACCCATACTTGGTTACCGCAAGATCCAAAGGCACAGGTACGGTACGAAAAAAATAATCCGTTTATTGCACTCTGTCATTAACCTCGATCAAATTCGATAATTCCTCCGAACCTTGGATCATTTTCACGATATGATCAGCCGCCATATTCCATTTACGCAAAATTCGAGGAACGCCTCTTGGGTCTTCTGATCTCCTTCAAGGTGAAAAAGGATTTCCCAAACTGAGGAATGAGTGCCGATCGCCAGGTGTCGCTATAGTATTTTCACAAACATACTGACATAAACTTTATATTTCTGGAATTCAATTGTGTGTTTTCAATTTTTTCTTATGCTTCAAAAATTATATTTGAATTTTACAGGGTTACTAACAAGAAACTGATGACAATATCAGAGATTCTGATTTTTTGTAAACGTTTACATATTATGTGCTATATAAACATTTTATTTTTAATGAATTAAAGGCGTTCAAAAAGATTTGTTTTTGCAAAATTTACTCGCCATTATAAGAGGATCGTCGCAAAAACTTACAATTCCAAGGGTTCGCGAAGAGAAAAGGTTAACCCAAGGTGTTCGCGACAAGAAATAGGTTAGGTCAAGAGGATCGCGAAGTGAAAACGGTTGGGACCTGCTGGAGTAGCAACTTCTTCCCATCCGACGACGCCTATAGGTGGAACACGAATGCAGCACAAGCGATCCACCGAGGTCGTAACGGTACCGAAAGAAGAGGGGACTCGGATGGGGAGGGGGATTCGGAGGGGGAGGGGGATTCGGAGGGGGAGGGGGGTTCGGAGGGGGATGGGGATTCGGACGGAGAGGGGGATTCGGAGCGGGAGGGGGATTCGGAGGGGGAGTGGATTCGGAGGGGAGGGGATGAAAGGGAAAACTTAGCTTCGAGATGACTTCGCGGGTTCGACGAATACGCGATTGATCGTCGAATACACCGAACAATGACCTCATTGGACAACGGATTCCTTGGAAAATGTTTACGCGAAATAACAATATTTCTTTTTTAATTTTCGTCGCTTATTATGAAATATTCATATTAATATATTTTGTTAGTAACTTTGATAATGTTCCAAATGGGATGAAAATTGTTAGATAAAATGTATATATTAAATAATATAGTAAAATTGCCGATAAATTTTAAAAATTTATTGGATAACTCCTAGAACAACCGCATCGGAGGGTTTTTGGGTGTGGTCCCCAAAAGAGCGTCAAAAATGTCCGAAAACACGCGATTGTTTCGGCGGCCGAACGGATTAATGTAGAGGTTCCCAACTGGGTGCTCGCGAGCTCTTTGGCAGCCTGGTCGTGCTCTTCTGCGATGCTTAAATCGCGTTTCCTAACATCATTATTTTGTTTTTTAATGTATATAAGAACATTATTAATAACATTTTGTTTTGTTTGATTTTATTATTTAAGATCATTATTTTTTCGCATAAGTATAGTGGTAGCAGAATATAGAATTGATGCTCGCCAAATGGAAAAGGTTGGGAACTCCTAGTTTATCGGAATCCTATCGAGTCGCCGGATCGGAACACAGAAACGCAGGACTCCTCCGACGTTATTCATCCTGTGGCTAATTTCGCAGTTGGTACACAAAGTCCAGCATGTTCGCCGTTCCCTAAAATCGGCATTCGTATCACCTCTAGATCGTGAACAATCCATAATGAAATCTGGAGGAAATAATAATGCATCAAGATTCCTGGTAGGTGTATCCGAAAATAAAAGTCGGCGTTTGTTGAAGATGTATTTTCAAGTAAAATTTTTCCATAACGTCTCATACCCTTCTTCAATCGACTATCCGGCTCTGTCGCCGTGACCAGGCCACACTTTCCTCCTGTACCTCGAGTTGACCTCGTTATTCAGTTATTTCGTTTGAGTCTCCGACTGTACCTGAAGGACCTGCTATGGTCATCCTTCACGGTGGCCGTTCGGCGAACCTCCGCTGCGATGGACAATATTTTATACTTTGCAGTCCGCCAAGGCGTGTGGTAGGGGGTGACAAGCACTCACCTACTTCTACATTGCGTTGCATTATACTTGTCGCTTCTTCTGTTTACGTCGAGGGACAAGCGCGAAATGTACCTCTCGCTCCTCGCTGTAATCTCCATGAACCTTCTCCTATGCTGGGGCCGTATTGAGCTACGGGAATCTTTAGTCGGTATAGATTTTCCGAAGAAATTCATCTTTTAGCGCTCTTTCGCCTATACTTGAAAGTTTCCCACCCATTCACATTTCTTTGGGACGAAGCGAAGCACTTCAACAGAACTCGCGGCTCATTCAGGACCCATCTCTAATTCTTTTGAGATATCTTCCTTACATGGGTCGTAAAGTGCAAACTACTATTGGACGAATGAGACGGAAGTACGGCGTTTCCTTTGCGTGATGGGGACATCTATTAAAAACTCGATTAATAAATCACTGAATCTTATTCGTAATGCAACATTCATTTTACTGTAATGTAAACTCGAAAATACCTTCTAATTGCCGCACTGAAAACACTCGTTTTTCAAACGACCTTTTGCGGCTGGTATTAAGAAAGATAGCAACCAAACCAAAACCAACCACCCGACCATTCTAAACTACGATTATCCACCATAATATGTCATTCTAAACGCGAGAATTATTGCGGGGAAGTAACAAGTAAGAGTAGGGAGAAGAGCTGTTTCTGGCGATAACTACTTTGTGTTCACTGTTCGAGAGAAAAATTCCAAACCCAACTCAACTTTTATATTAACGCCAATATTTACGATCTTTAGGATTAAGTTGCTATGAGATACCTTATCCAAGGCTTTCTTGAAATCTATAAATATGGTGTTGACCTGGGCGTTTTCTCCCCAAAGCTCAATAAATCCTCTATGAAAATAACGAATCATATTCCTCCTTTCATTTAAATGCGATATAAGACATTTCACTCGAAAAAGAAATTAAAATTCGAATCCGACACGCGTTCAATCCCGCTTCTCCTTTCTACCAATTGGCAAGATGGAAATGTTTGTGATAATTGAATCTGGAGAGCGAGAGATTGCGTCACGAAGGAATCCGTGCTTATGACGCGAGTTCCAAGGTCGGCGGGCGAGAGTGAGTAGGGGCCGAAGGCCTTAGGAGCGGTGGCATCACCCTCGCGGGGATATTCGCGCCCATTCCGAGAAAAGGAGGTTACGTCACGGTTTATTTGTAGGGCAAGAGGCGAACGAATCGCTCTTTCGGATGAATCACATGTGCGCGATCGAAAAAAGGCACTCCAGATGCAAGGATACCGGTTCGCGAAAAGAGGACAAAATGGCTTGGGCTCGGCTAAAAACGTCCCGATGCGAAACTTGATATCGAAACAATTCATCGTGGAGAAGATCGAAAGCGATGAATTTGAAATGCTACCGAGAGTCGCGATAAAAATACGAATGGCGTTTATGAGAGGGGCGAGCGAACAAGAAGGCGTGAAGAGAGGCGTGAAAAGAGGCGTGAAGAGGGGGGTGAAGAGGGGGGTGAAGAGGGGGGTGAAGAGGGGGGTGAAGAGGGGGGTGAAGAGGGGGGTGAAGAGGGGGGTGAAGAGGGGGGTGAAGAGGGGGGTGAAGAGGGGGGTGAAGAGGGGGGTGAAGAGGGGGGTGAAGAGGCGGGTGAAGAGGGGGTGAAGAGGGGGGTGAAGAGGGGAGTGAAGAGGGGCGTGGAGAGGGGAGGGCGTGAAGAGGGGAGGGCGTGAAGAGGGGAGGGCGTGAAGAGGGGCGGGCGTGAAGAGGGGCGGGCGTGAAGAGGGGCGAGCGAGGAAAACGGACCGCAACAGGTGTCGGTCGAAGTGCGAGCGTCCTCCGCGAGGAGGCAGCGTGCGCGAAAGAGACGATGAGGCAGTCCTCGTCGTCGTGTTCCTCAGATCGACAAACATTTCAAGCCGCGCCCACTTTTCATCGCTGAAAACGATGGCGCCCCCGCAATTTTTGTCTTGTTTGTAATAAATTCTTATAAATATGACAATATTAAAAGCGTAAAATTCGATTTTTTCCGAAAAAGAAAAACCAAATAGCAGACGGGTCGCTCTCGGTCGAGTAAACTTGCCAAGAATCGCGTTCCACTCAAACGGAAGAACCGATCGCTCCCAACGTCAAATCTTTCGCGCCCACCCCGAGGGGGCGCGCCCCTGCCTTCGGATGAGCAGATGACGGCGAATCGGGGATAAGCGTCGAGTCCGAGTAAAGGCACTTCCCGGGTTACGTAAGGAAAGCGTTCCGGCACCAGTGACGCAACTCGAAATTTGCGTAAGTCGAAAATTCTGCGGATAGTATATAAGTACAACAGAGATGGGGAAATTACACTTATAACGGAAAACTAATAGTTGTATTTTCTCTTGAAGAATAACAGAAAGGCCGATATATATATCATGTTTTAGCTAGAGGAATTATTGCTGCTACTTGTAGACGTGCTCTTGTATAGCAGTGATGGCGAACCTTTTTGAGCTCGCGTGCTAAAATTAATTAAATAAGAGATCATTTTCTAGCTAGCGTGCCAGCCATAAGCATGACCACCGGAGAAGACTGGGAGCACCATCAGTATTTACCTAGCTATATAGGTAAATATGCATTTCTTTTGGGTTATTTGTTATACAATAAAAGGATTTATAATAGCGTTTCATGTGGTTTAAAATGTTTTAAGTTCTGTGGCATTCCCATATCATATCCATGTCCCGATCATAACCCCCCCCCCCCATTTTTCAACGTATGGCCACACCTATGGTGCAAACATTACAAAACTACTTTAAATTTTCTTTTATGTCAGCTAAGATTACTTAACTGTTCATTATACAATACAAATTAAATACAATGATACAAAAACCAATAAAAAATATAAATTAATTTTACCTGTTATTTAGTGGGATTTCTGTTGCTGTACTGTGGAAGATAGTTCTTCTATAGCAGATTTGTAGTTTGCACATTTCAATACTACACAAGCAGCACTAACATCATTACTCAATCTGTTTCTTCTGTCTGTCTTTGTGGTTTCAAAGCAGAAAACAAAGATTCACAAGAGTAAATTGATGAAAAAATTGTCAAAATAGCTTTAGCAACTCTTTTAAGTGTGTCAAACGTTTTAGGATTACTACTCCACACTTTCAGAACCTCATTGTCAGCACTCTTATTCATTACTCCAATTAACCGATCTCGCTCAACTGTTTCTAATTATGATCTTAAATCAATAAACTTCTGTTTCCAAATTGAGCTGGGCTGAAACTCAACTAGCTGCATTTCAAAGTCATTTAACTGTATCAGGATATTTTATGAATTTTGGACTGCCTTCAAACTCTCTCAACTGTATAAATCTGGACGAAAACTGTTCGATCATTGAACTTAAGATCTTACTAAACTGTTTCCGAACCTTTTCAGAGTCAAGTTTGTCGTGAAATTCCGTTTCGTTAAAAGGCTTCTTCAAGCGGGGAAAGTACTTAAAACTACTATTTTCCACATCACGTTTGAAGATTTGAAGCTTTATTTCGAAGCCTTTTATTATGTCTAACATAACATCAATAAATTGATGGATTAAACCGATCCGAAGATCCTATGCAGACAGGCATAAGCTGTAAAGTTGGGAATAATTTTGAAACGAGAGCAGACTTTTTTTCTCGTTTCAAAATTATTCCCAATATAACATCAATAGTTTTCCCAAAACCTTGAAATTTAATATTCAGTTCGTTCAGATGCAATGACAACACAGTGAAAAACAAAAGTCTGCTGAGCAAAGCTGCATCGGTTAGTTGAGAAAAAGATTCTATTTTTTCTCTTCCAAAAAGAATTTCATTTAAATACTCCACAAAGCGTTCAAGTATATTACCTCGACAAAGCCATCGCACATTGTCATACATGAGCAATCCATTGTAAACTGAATCTACTTCATTTAAATCAATGAAATTCTCTGTTATTTGAGCCCGTAAAACAATGAAATTAACGATTTTTGTCACAACCGTCATTACGTCTTCAAGTTCTTTTGATCTGAGTTTTGCACACAATGCCTCCTGGAAACCTAGCAGCGGCTGACCAACATATTTAGTAAATAATTGTACAAATCCTGCATTTTGACAATAAGGCAAGATGGCAGACACTCCCAGGCGCAGTACGAATCAGCTCTTCGTGTTTTTCCTTTTCTTGGCGTTTTTTTGCCATTTATCTGTAAATGTTTTTGCCTCAGTACATCGTGAGTGTGTTTGCTTTCAAAGAAAATACTCTGACTTTTCCTCCAGGCCTTTTTCGTGCAGTTATCGCTATTTTAGTTTTTCGTGCTGTGAACTAATTTGCCTCGACGATCTTGGTTCACCGGTGCCGTCTGGAGATGCGGTCGTAGCCGACATCGCTCGAGTTTACGGATCGCACCATCTGTCCCTCTTTGGTGGACCTCATCTCGTTCAACGCATCTGATTCCCCAACTTATCATTTACATTAGTTTTATGCTACTTTTGTGTGGGGATATTGAACTTAATCCCGGTCCTAGTTCCCATAAATTTCTTAACGTTTATTAACAAAATGTGAGAAGCTTAAAGAACAAACTAGACGAAATAAACCTTTCTCTGTCTGAGCTAAAGGAATACGACATCATTGCCTTCTCTGAAACTTGGCTTAACGACAGTGTATGCAATTGATGGAATAAAGCGATCTAAAGATCCTATGCAAACAGGCAGAAGCTGTAATGTTGGGAATAATTTTAAAACGAGAAAAAAGTCTGCTATGACCGGGAATCGAACCCGGGTCTTCCGCTTGCCGGGCGGATATTCTGCCACTAAACTATCTTAGCAGATCAATTTTCTCGTTTCTTAACGCTGATGTTTTCTTGGTTGGGACGGAACTAGCCAAGCTAGTATCAAACTGCCCCAACGGATGTCCTCAAAGAGATACACCGAAGAAATCTCCTCCCTCTCAAATGGTGAGATTGCCAAGCAAGAAATTTGATCTGCTAAGATAGTTCAGTGGCAGAATATCCGCCCGGCAAGTGGAAGACCCGGGTTCGATTCCCGGTCATAGCAGACTTTTTTCTCGTTTCAAAATTATTCCCGACAGTGTATGTGATAATGAACTAGCTTTTTGTGATTACTTCGCCATATTTCGCCATGATCGCCCTTCCCGTGGGGATGGTGTTTTATTAGCAGTGAACAATAAATTGTCTGCCAAGCGTAGAATTGGCTTTGAGACTGATTGTGAAATAGATTGGATCGAGATTGAACTGAATGGCTCTAGAACTTCTGTGGGATGTTATTACCGCCCGCCTAATGTGTGTGATTTAGACAATTGCCTCGACCCTGTTACGCGCGTCTTACCATGGGGTAATATTATTTTACTTGGCGATTTTAACCTCCCCGTTAGTTGGTTTTCGAGTTCCGCTGGGGTGACTTTTTCTAACCTCGACGAATGGTTCCTCGACCACTTTATTCACGGACGTTCTCTTTTTCGATGGGAAACTGTCAAATATCGGGAATTACCGAAAATTTTATGAAGTTGTATTGTATGGGTATTGTTATAGGCAAATATAAAGTTTTTGCGTTAAGTTTTTGACAGATACTTATAAAAAAGGCAATTTAAAACGGACGAGTTAATGCCGAACCCGATCACATCCAAGTGGTAGCCGAAGTTTGCCGAGTGTTTAGTGAAGTCAGCGAATGCCACAAGCATGTTAGCCGATGCTAGCCGTGCTAGAAGCCAATGCGCGGATATAGAAGTAGAAGGTTGAAAGACATCATTCTGTTGTTTTCCTCTATACTCCGTCTTAGAAGAAATATCGGTAAAAGTACTGCACCTTCCTGGATTTATTTCGCTTTGTGTTTTGTAAAATGGCATATGAAGGATTTTGTGTAGCCAGAATTGATAATTTGCCCAACGTTGATTCGTACGTTTTTGAAGTACATTGGAAGTCGTAGAGAGCAATATTCAGATGTTGAAATGCGTGGAGTGAAGGCGGACAGGTTTGTATTACATTTAATTGATAAAACAAGTTCGATGTAGCGCTTTTATTTTCAGTTATTGTAATAGTACTATTATTTCGACTGAAACGCAGAAGATATGTAAAAGATAGATTGACGTCTTAAAACAGCTTTCCCATATTAAATGAATAAAACAACTAGTTTTAACAAATATTATAGAATATTTATGTATTGTTTCCCATGCTGTCCTAGTATCTTGTAAGTGAAATATTGTTAGATAAGTATACAAAAGGTAATGGACGAGGCCGAGACATTGTGGAATAAAATAACATGAACAATGCTTGATAGTATTTTTTATTTATATTAAACTTTTGCTAATTTCCACAGAATATATGAAGTAAAACACGACCGGTTTCGGTGAATAATCAACATCATCTGCCTTTATAGAATTATCAGTTCAAATACTGACAAATATACAAAATTAATGTGTGTCTTGTCTATAGGAAATGTGGTGAAGTTTGTTGTTTTGTGTCTATCTGCCTTAGTTATTACCTATACTTGTGAAAAGAAAAACTGCAGAAGTGTTTGTAATAACTGCATGTCTCTTTTGTATATGTCGCGAATATCATCGTTGCTTTTATGGCTTTTTTCTCCCTTTGAGGTCAATGAGGAAAGACTATGTTAGTAATGCTGTTGGATTTGTTAAACTGAAGTGAGAAGGAAAAATATGTATTGTTAAAGGCAAGATTTGCCCTGAAGACAGAATAAGATAAAGAGGTTATGAAGTGAGTGTAGTTGTAGATGAAGAAGATTTAGTCACGTCTGTGGAGTGTCATGACTGCCCTTATTTAGCAAAACATGGTCCTTCAAAATACCATGCTGTCGTGGATATTATGTGAACAAATTTATTAAAATATTTAAATTACAGAACTAACTTAATATGTAACATTTGTAAAAGTATTTACTTCAAAACTTGGTACTTAAATATGTGCACTGCAACAGTTATTATTTGCTTAATAAACCCATAGCCCAACGATTTCCGTAAATTTGTTCTTTCGTATTTAGAATAGGTATATTACAATATGGAGGTTTTGTTAAAATATATATGCTAATCTTTGAAACAAAAATATAATTTACTCTTTCAACGTTCTCTAAAAATATATGCATCATGTCAATGTAATGCTGACATGAGTCATAAACTAAAATACGAAGCAATAAAATTACGTACATACATATAACTAGTACTTAGATATGACCTTCGCAGACAAATGCAGTTGTACGTTCCGATATATCAGATACGTATCTCCTCATGGCTTTCAACCACAATATTCTCCGCTTCTTATTTCTTCCCGTGGAGCTCGGTAGCGTGAAGAACAATTTACTCGGGGTTTTAATCGATGTATTTAATCACTGAGGTGCCAGACAATACTTATAACCCTTCTTAAGTTCCATATTCTCGATTTTAGCTACGATATCAGGAAAAGCAACAGGACGAAGTATCAAAATCGCGTGATATCAGTACCGTCGTAAGGCATGCGATGACGTCACGTACCCCTTACTACTCTCTCTCTCCAACCTGGATGCCGTTTTCGCGGGATATTTAAAAGTTATTTTAAATCTTTTTTTTTGTATAATGAAGACGATTTAACAAAAAAATCACAGGGAGTAATTAAGTCAATTATAAAGAATTTAAAAAAACAAATATTTTGACAGTCCCCCACTGAATACGCAGGCTACGAGGAACTCAGTTGTGTTAGACTTTGCCCTAACGAACGTTAGAGAGGTATTTCGTCCGTGGGAAGGAATATTTTGTCCTGTCCATGAATCCGTCGCTTTGGCCTTCCCTGCCTGCGGCCTTCGGGACGGTGGGAGGTATCCCGCGGCGCGGTTCTCCTCCCCTATTCCGAACTGGAAGAAAACTGACTGGGTGCATGTTAACAATCTTATTAATGATATTCCTTGGTGTCTCCTCGAGTGTGATAGTGTAGATGACTCTGTTTCCCTCTTCACTAATTTACTTGCTGCCACCATCATTATAGTATTCCAAGAAGCAAGAAATATCCGGCGTGGTTTAAATGGGAAACTATTTTTGCATTAGAAAATAATTACAGTGCCTGGATGTTGTACAGGAAATTTCCGAAACCCCACACCCTTGTTTCTTTTAAAAACCCGAGGCGGCATGCAAAATATTTGCAAAAAATGGACTACAATACTTATATATCTGACGTTTCCTCGAAAGCTGCCTCAACCCCCAAGCGCCTCTGGACTCTTGAACGCACGGAGGAAAGCTGGGTCCATCCCCGAGGAAGTAGCTCTAGATGGCAAGATTGCCTCTGGGAGCGCCAAGTGCAGCTTATTCAATGAATATTTCTTCAGTAATTTTAAGAATAATAAGGATGCAAGAAGCGTTAGAAGGCACAGGCGATTTCAAAATTGGAGGAAGGATTATAAGAACAGAAAAATACGCGGATGATCAAGTACTCCTAGCAAGAAAGGAAGAGGAACACCAGATATTGATAAATAGACTAGTTCATTCGAATGTAGGGCAAAGAAGAGAACCTGAACATAAGTATTAGAGGAAAGCCTTTAGAACAAGTTTCCGACTATAAATACCTTGGAAGCACCATGACAAGAGAAGCAAAATGTACGGATGTGATCCGGACTAGAATAGGAAAAGCAAAAGCGGCTTTCAGAAGATAAGGGAAGATATCCGCAAGAATTTGAATAAATGCTATATATGGAATATAGCTTTGTACGGGGCAGAAACATGGACGCTAAGGAAAAATGACATAAAAAACTAGGAAAGCTTTGAAATGTGGACTTGGAGGAGAATGCTGAAGATAAAATGGGCAGATAGGGTGAAAAACGATGAAGTGCTACGAAGAGTAGGAGAGAAGCAATGATTATACGGAGTATTAGAGAGAGGAAGGCAAACTGGGTCGGACATTACCTGAGGAGAGAGAGTATGATTAAATACGTGTTAGAAGTAAAACTAGATGTAAAAGGGGAAAGAGGTAGGAAAAGGTTTCATCTGATAGACGATTTGAAATGGAAAGAGAGTTATGAAAATATGAAGAGGACAGCGGAAAATAGGAGTATATGGAAAACCAGGTATAACCATGAATTATCACGTACCTTTCTACGGACAGACTACCCATGATGATGATGATGTTGGCTTTGAGTCATCCCATGGAGAGTTTATGTTCTCAGTCTCCCATATCTCTTTCTACCTGCCCTGATGAGTGCCACCAACTCCTTAAATCCCTTTCTGTCGCCCATGCCACTGGGCCTGATCTTATTCGTTATTGAAAAATACTGTATCCTCCTTAGCAAATCCTTTATCCAGTCTCTTTAATAAGCTCTTTAAATCGGGTTATTTTCTTTCCCAATGGAAAATGGTTAACGTCATTCCTCTCTATAAATCTGGCAATAGGAAATCTGTTGAGTCATGTAGGCCTATCTCTCTTCTTCCTTTACTTTCGACTCTTTGTGAACGGATAATTTATCGAAGATTGTCTGCACTTACTCTGTCATATTTGTCTCCTCAACAACATGGTTTCCTCCCTGGAAGATCATGCCTCAGTAATCTGGCCGAACTTCAGTATTCTGCAGTTGAAGCTCTCACAAATAAATCTCAACTTGATATTGTATACATTGACTTAGCGAAGGCCTTTGATACCGTCCCTCACAAACTTCTACTGCATAAAATATCTAATAGATTTAACATTCATGGCAATTTCCTTTCATTTCTTTCTAGTTTTCTCTCTGATCGCAGGCAACGGGTAACTATTTCTGGTCTCTCTGTTCTTACTGGTGTACCTCAGGGCAGTGTAATCGGGCCTTTGTTATTTTGTTTATATGTTGACGACGTTGTGCAATATTATAAATGGCTCCGATAATTCCATTTTATTGTATGGGGATGATTGCAAAATATTTAGAAATATTAACTGTTTGGATGACACTCTTTCTCTTCAAAGGTGTCTTAATAAATTTTCCGAGTGGTTTTTTGTGAGGCCTCAAGCCAAATCCTTCAAAATGTTCCCATCTCTCTATTACATTGCGCAAACAAGTCATTATCTGCATCTATTCTATGTTGAATGTAAATATAGAAAAGGTTACTCATTTGAAAGACCTTGGCATCATTATTGATGATAAACTATCATTTTGTGATCATATTGAGTATACAGTGCAAAAGTGTATGTCCTTATTGGGCATTATAGACAGGCATACCAGCCTTAATCATGCCATTTTCTTTCGCTCTTTCTTTCTCGGGTGCATCCTACCTATTGTTCACCTATTTGGAGTATGGCCTCCAAATCTCACCTTGATAAATAGGAGCGCATATTATCTTTCTTTTTGGCTATAGTACGCTACCGCTTCCCTCATTTGTGACATTTACCAAGGGCTGATAATGTAAGTTTCCTCAAAATTCCAACCTTTTCTTGCAGAATAAAATCCGATCTCTCTCTTCTTTTTAATATCATGAATGGTAATCTACACTCCTCTCTTCTCCCGTCTTTTTTTTCTTTAAGAATTCCATCTAGATCCACTAGACTATCGGCTGTCTTTAATTTGCGTACACTTCGTCTCTCTATAGTTCAACGCTCTTTTCTTCCGTCTTCCCAATTCATACAATCTCTTCAGCAGTAAATCTGATCTCGACATTTTTCAAAATTGAACTACTTTTATGACATATATTTTCTCTCTTCTTAAATAAGTCTTTCTTTGCCTCCATTTATAAATTTTGTACCTCTTTTTTAAATTTATGTCATGTTTGTTTTATGTTACTTAGTTTATTTATATGTTGCTATTTGTTATATACTTGATTTTTTATATTCAGTGCAATTGGCCTTGTGCTGTTTCTGAGTTCTTGCTAATAAATAAATAAATTTTGTCCAACCATATTTGGTGAACCATCTATAGTTACAGACACTATTTTCGAATTTTCAACCTGTGCATTACAAAGTTCTTTAACAAAAGCTTCACGTATATGTATCTTCTCCTGTCGTATTTAAAGGTAAACTTGCTAACTCAATCAATTCTTCATGCACTTCATTACCTTTTGGATATCTTGCGATAATAGCTAAACGAGCTGATGATGTGACGTCAGTGCTTTCATCGATACATATAGAGAAGAACTGAAATGAATTTAAGTCCTTTCTTACTTTCTCCAAGTAAAAATGGTGCACATTTCAAAAAAGCTCCCTTAATGAACTCTCCATCACTAAATGGTTTACCATGCTGAGCAATAGTTTGTGAAATAACGAAACTTGCAGAAACTAAATGGGAAGGACAAGTAAGAAATCTCACTAGGTTCTCTGACTGGGCCCTGTTCACTTTTACCACACGTGATACATATTCTTTTTGTTCCTCTTAGCTTTTCTCTAGAAGCCATCGCTGATTAGTTTCATAGTGCCGTTTCACACACCAAGTTCTGCACACGACACTTTCACTACACAAAACACATAACGCTTTACCGTTCTTTTTACTCGCACCATATTTTTCAGTCCACCAACCTTGAAAACTCCTTCCACTTCCTTCGTTTGAAAGTTTTCCTTTTTTAATTTTAGATTCCGCCATTATACAAGGGAAGAATTAACGGAAATAAAATAGTAATTAATCATAACAAAAATCATTAGATAAGAACAGCCTTAAGTTCTCTTCTCCGATCACTATATACTTTGACTCGATGCACTAATCGCCATGCTGTACTGGCACATGACCGTTGAAAAACTCACTTGCCACTTAGAGAAGAAAAATGATACTGTTGATGTAACGAACTGTTCTCGATTCCACACGGGCACAAAATTGGAATTCTAATAAAAGCAACATAGTCGCCGTTTCGCCTCTAATCATTCATCCATATATATTTTGTATTGAATTGCTTGGGATATTGTTGCCATGTCTCTACACTCGCCACAGACATTTATTTCGTTTTCCATCTCAGCGGCGTGCCAACAAAAATCGTCTTGCGTGCCATAGGTTCACCGTCACTGTTGTTTAGCATCAGATGAAAATAAAATAACATCAATTACTATTACTATGTTAATATTATAATGTAATTTATTTTTGTAATCGTATGAGTGCAGATATACGCCGCACTTACAACCAACCGCTAGAATTAGGTAGATTGTTAATCAATTCGCTAGATTCGTAGGTAGACGATGTGGCCTTTGCCAGTTCGAACCCAAAGTCGCTAGATCTTGCTAAAAACTAGCTAGATCTAGCAAAATATTCGCTAGATTGACAACAGTGGTTGGGTAGCAAAATGCATTACAACCCACGCCTTGCGTTCTTCCTTCGAGCACATATTTAGTTCCCGCTCCGTTCCCGTTAACGTAAACAATGAATTTTGTAATCTATGGGACCGCTTACGTGCGGGTTTACGTAAGTCGAGGCTTACGTAACCCGGGGAGTACCGTATACACAAAGAAACGTCAAAAAAGTTAGAGAAGTTCGTTTATACAGGGGTCTCAAACTCGCGCGCCCGAGGGCAACATGGGGTCCCCGTAGCACATTTCTACGGCCCGCGAAGTAAGCTAGTATACACTAGCGGCCAAAACTCAAACGTATATCTTATAAAATATTTCACGTAAATCTAAGAATTCTACTAGCACTTTTAAAATGTAAGCAGTTTATTACTCATTCTGATTTATAAAGTTTCTGAACAGATGGGGTACTAAGTATGCTCATCCCGCAGCCAGCTTGTTTCTTGCGTGTCCGAGGAACCTATCCCTCGACGCCGAATCTAGTATTTTCGTAATGGATGGGTTTAAGACCGCATCATAGGGTTGGGGCGATTTCTTCCTAATGGAAGGGGAGAATGAGTCCAAAGAATATGAAACGGTGTGAGGACTTGGAAATATGCGGCCCACAGACTTGGTACGGTGCCTTAATGCGGCCCGCGGGTTTGGTGGAGGGTCTTCATGCGGCCCGCAGACCGACGTGAGTTTGGGACCCCTGGTTTAGAGCGACCATAGAATAATGCCGATGAAGGAAATCCTCAATTTTAAATTGATAAAAAAACTAGGGCAAAACTATGTCAGGTTTAACCTTTAACGGCCGATCAATGGTTAAAGGGAGTCTATTCGCTGTTGGCAGCAAGCGGTATGCCACGGAACGTTTGGAATTATGGGAAGAATATCACCGTGCTCTACTATTCGTAAGCTACTACCACAGAACTGCGCACTGATTATTACAGTCTAGTAATCGAAATATATTTCCGTTTTCTTTTCGTGCTCAATAAATGGGTGTGTGCACTTAGTGCGTCTCTGTAGCGGTCGGGGCAAACGTCACGGCACAACGTGTTCGAGAGAAAGAGAGTGATAGATACCAGGCCCCTGGCGCGGATTTCCCTTGGGCCTTTAGGCCGGCACCACACGTGCTGTTGGACCGTGCGGGTCCCTCGCAAATTTTACGAAAGAGCTCTTATCAGCAGATTTTTCTTCACGATGAATGACATCGAAGTCATACGCGTCACTTATGTAAAAGGAAAAAGAAAAACCAAACCTCCCGCATTTCCCGACTTCCGCTTTCCGTCGTTCTCCCCCTCTCTTTCCTCCTCTTTCACTCTCCCCTTTCGGGGATGCCGGTGGTGTAGTGATTAGAACGTTGGCTGCTACTCACCTGCTGCTCGAAAGAGCAGCGGGCACAAATCCTACGAAAGTACAGGCCTCGCAGAACTTGGTGGCACTTGCGCAGACCATTTTCAGTGGAAGGGTTCATTGTCTAAAAACTTCCTCGACGCGGGGGAGAAAGGCAGTCTCCGCGTGTGTCCAACAGGGTACCTGCGGTCGCATTCCTTCGTTGCCAACTTTAAAATGCTTTCTCTTATTCGCCTTAACTAAAGCGCCGCGAAATTCAAAGTTGGCGTTTATTATAAATGGCAAATATAACTGAATAAGTGTTCACTAAGAATAATTACTTCATAACAGAATAAAATATATCAGAAAAAATAAACAACAATAGAATGATACCAAAAATTATAATATGTCAGCAATAAGTTGAAGTATAATAAAATAAACTAATATAATGACACTAATTATAGTCATTGTTATCATGTGTTATGACTCCCGTATGTACTATGCGTCACTAATAACAGCCTTAGCAAAATGACTCAACTAAGGACCACTCAGTTACCATTTGTGTGTGTCTGCCTCGTGCGTCTGCCTTGTGCGTTTCGGTCTAGCTCCAATCCTCGTGATTATTTAACAGTTCTTTTCAGAACTCTTTCTACTTCTTTTTCATCTACCGTCAAATTCATTTTTATTTCTTTTATATCTACCGTCATTTTCATTTCATTTCCATCTACCGTCATATTCATTTTTCATTTCTTTTCCATCTTCCTTCATACTCATTTTTCAAAGTACTTTTCGAGTCCTCTACTGTGGATCCCGGATCATCTAAATTGGGAAACAAGAAGGTGATTCATAGGCTAAGGAGCTGATCTATAACGTTATAACGTTTATGAGGAAAGAAGCAGAGGAGGGAATAACCATTCCTATCACAAACGTCTTTGATAGGGTCGTAGTAGCAACAGGCATATCAAGGCGGACTGCATTGCGAATTTCGAAGACGAATTAAAAAAGGCACCCGGAAATGCCTTCCGAAGTAAATCAGGCCTCAAATAAGCCCGAAAACTTCAGTAGATGATTTTGACGTACAAGTGATACGGAGAATTATTCATGATTTTCATTTGAGGGAAAAAAGGCATCCTACTGTTGATTCTTTGCTAGATCGCCAACAATATCGTCGCCCTTGATGAAGACATTTTTTGTCTAAAATTTAGCCAAATATTCGTGTTAATAACGAATCAGTGGAATGATTCGATGCATATTCAAAAATCGATGGCTGGAAAATGAATATCCGTTCTTTTAGGCGTCATTTGATGCAAGTCCCGTGTTCATATCGCAATTCTAAGTGATTTAAAAATGCAAATGAAAAATGTGCTGCAACTGTGCAAACACACAGAAAGAAGGGCAGAATTCACTTTAATATATGTATTAGATTAGATATATATCGTTTCGGATTATTTGTTTAGATAGCAACCGAGTTTCTTTAGCTTTATGTAGCACCGGAAGCTTTGTTTGTACACGTTGAATTCTAGCAAAAAAATTTGATAACGTTATACTATTTTGTCTAAAGGTTAGTATACAAAAGTTTATTGTTAATAATTTATTTCATTAGCTTTGTTTATTTAAAAAGGGAAGCTTTGTTTATGTAATTTTTTAATTCTAGTAACAAAATTTGATAACGTTATAATATTTTCCAGTTTCTTTAATAAAGCTTTTAAATATCTACATCTGCGACTAAACATGAAAGCAGTTTAAGTCGTTAGGAAAGCTTTCCAAGCATACTTAACATTGTCAGTTATTTGAAGATAAGGTTGGTATATACATACAATTTGTTCTTCTAAATCATCCATAAAAAATTTACGGGGGCCTCTAGTAATAAATAATATGTTATCCCCATAACATCACTGGAAAAGGTTTTCCGGCCATAATTTTAAACTACAAATATGAAATTATCTGTATTTTATATTACGGTTTGCTTTCATAATGGCATCGTGGGCCACATGTGGCGCTCTGGGGCCTAGCACAGACAGGCGGAATGGCAAAACAACTTTTTTGGACTCTCGGGGAAAATTAAACGTGTAATTTCGTCAAAATCTCAAAGTCGAATTTTTTGCAATTGCTATACTTGATTCTGTACTACTACGTACATGAGAAAGTTGAAATTAAGAACTTGCCCAAGATATCTGGAACAGCCATAATAAAGTCATAAAAAACATGTGAAAATCCTCGACGAAAAAAATAGCATACAAAAAATAGATATTCCAAATGATGCGTTGTTTCCTAACTATGGGCGGATATGATGTTTTCACACAAAATCTGCAAAATATGTGCACACAAAAACTAAAACTTCTTCTGGTTTAAAAAAGAAAATAAGGACACGCAGATTAGATCGATGTTGCTTTCACGACAAGACAAAATGAACTGATTCGAAGAAAGTTCTGAACTATACCGTATTTAATCGATTGTAAGCCGACCTTTTTACCGTTTTACCATCTCAGAATTCGCCACTCGGCTTAGAATCGGCGTAAAAAAATTTAGTAAATGAATTGATGTCCGTAGTTACATTGAAACGTGAGATATAAGTGTATTAAAGTGGAAGTAAACTTTAAATGTAAGAAAAAAAGAATGCAAAATGACCTAACACTTGAAAAGAAATAAATTATGTAAATAGCACGAGGCGCGTAAAAGTCGTAAATACTCGGCGATAGCGCTTGTATGCCTGAGAAGCTAGATATGGACACAATGTTCCATTTTACTGGTGAATCAAACCGTTTGCCTTTCCTACTCTCCCTCTCCTCTACCTATCTTGTTTCATTGTGTCTAGCATGCGTGTACTGATTTCCCGGGAAATTTGTCCAATTCCCGGGATTGTAGAATCCTAAAAAACCAGCCGGGATCCCGGGATAGAAACCCTACTTTCCAACCTGACATTTTTTCGTTATAAACATTTTCAAATTGAAATTATGGGGACATATAGTAAGTATGATAATGAATTATAACTGTTTTTAATGCACATGTCACATTAATATTTCTTTTTATTTTGTTCCAAGTGTAAACAATACAGGTACATCTCGCGATAGGCTTTCTTCGGTTTTAGACTCATTACACTTTCTGACTCTACCTCTCGATACGCTCGCTTGATTCGGACATACGCTCTTACAAAACCCAGAGAACGCAGATCCATTCTCTGCCCATTCAAAAGGTCTCAACGCAAACAATGAAAAACAACTTTGTTTCATTACATACGAACTACTTTAAAATTGTTTTCATATTCATTTCATGTGTACACAATATTGCAGAGGAGAAATAATGTAATGGAAGTTTCTTTTTATGTACAAGGTAGTGTTTCGGCAGACACATTGAATTTGTGTTCGACTTTTTACCCTTATAAGTTTGAAATGTCGCAAGCGAAAAAAATTAAAGCCATCCTATCTTTGACACGGTTTTCCATGGGATTTTTGCATTTGTTTAGCACGATTTCGCGCAACAAGGCCCATTTTTATGAACATATCTGTCGTGCTTACCCGTGATTTTAATCCATTTGGGAACGTATCTCTTTTTTATAGCATAGCTCTCATGTGAAAATGTGTTTCGCAATACGCTGATTCGCGATACGCTCTTGTTTTTTGGAACTCAACCCGAGCGTATTGTGCGGTATACCTGTATATTTCCTTTTATTTTGTTTCCATACTGACATTTTTTCGTTATAAACATTTTCAAATTGAAATGATAGGGCAATAGTAAGTATGATAATGAATTACCGTATATACTCGTGTATAGTTCGACCTCCGATTTCTCGGCGAAAAATTAGATTTTTTCATATATCTCGTGTATAATTCGACCCTAGCTTTCTACTTACTCTTTTATCCTAGATTTCCGTCAGGATCGACATTTTTCGTTTCGATATCTCGAAGCTCACAATCGAGGTATATAGAACGATCTTGGTTTCCAACAGCATTTACTATCATAATAATACTACACTAATAATAAACTGTAAACATTGTAAACCTATTGCACGATCTTGAGAAGAAAAATATTTATTACTTTTTAACTACGAGATGTGACATACGAATGGTGGCAAAATTTCTAGCAAATAGACGAAAATAAAGCTTATATAACGAAAATTAATAGACGCATATTACTCATAAAACCTTTAATAAAATTTATGAATGATAGTTGAACAAGATGAAATCAACTCATTTTAATATAATTAATTCCAACTCATCTGTTGTTATAAAACGCAAGAAAGATATGCATATAAATCAAGAAAACAATCGGTGAATATGAGATAGGCTTTAGTATTCACGTAACAACATTACGACGACAAAAGTTCAGTATAATGGTTACATTACGAATTTTGGTTAAAATGCACTATAACCCACCAATAAAAAAATAATGAAAAATACTACTGGGTCGCAATCAAATCAGAATTTCGAGATAATACAGGACAGGTATATATGTCTTCGAAATAGAAAAAAATGAAAAACACAACATAGTTATAATGAAAATCGATAAAATTAAAGTTAAATAGTAAGTTTTGGAGCTATATCATAGAAGTTAAGTCAGCGAGGTCGTGACCAAAAAATATCTTGATTTTTATTATGATATTATTAAAAAGATAATTTTTTATATCCGAGATTTCAAACCATCAAAAGTATTACTCGTGTATAGTTCGACACTCAATTTTTTGCAGAAAAATTTTGTCTTAAAAACTCGAACTATACACGAGTATATATGGTATATCTATATATTAATAGAGTTAAAAAATAAAATTTTTAAAGCGAAAGTAACTGCCATCTTAACGTGCGATGCATCAAATTAAACATCTCGACCTGCAGAGTTGCAGGAAAATTATAAAATTGAAATCGCTCAAACCGTTGGCGGGATATTGAGTTATTTTTTGACTGGCTAAGCTATGCTCGATGTAATTGTAGTGGTTGATGTTAAGGTGGCACTGCTAGCGGACGTTAGAAGCTGTAGGAAATAATATGGCACTCCAAATGTACATTAGTAAAAGCAAATAAACCTTTCAGTCGCTGACCTTCATGATAATGTGACAGAAGGCGAACTACCAAGACAGTATTTAATCTAACCAACCAGTCGATTTATCGACTGGCAACTGCTACTATCTATAACAAGATTGGAAAGGTGTACTCCATGTCGGAGTACACAGTTTCCAAATGCGTTCTTCGAGATTTCACAATGTTCTCAATATTTTTCGCTCAGATGAGAATTTGACGAGAAGCAAGCGAGGTACGTTGTAAAATACATGTAGATCTTCATGTGAAGTAGTCGTAATTATTCTCCAATTTTAACCAAAATTGGAATCGGTCGACCGATTTTAGCAAAACTCCCCAATACCAAATTTCATCTAAATACATCGAGCAGTTACTGAGGTGAAACAAAGGAACATTGTAAACTACAGGTAGGTCTTAATGTAAAGTGGTCGTAATTGTTGTCCGATTTTAACAAAAATTAGAACCTGCTGACCAATTTTAGCAAAACTCCCTAATACCAAATTTCATCAAAATACATAAAGCGGTTCCCGTGTTGAAACAAAGGAACATTGTAGGTCTTCATGTAAATTGGTCATCATTTTTGTCCGATTTTGACCAAAATTGAAATCGGTCGATAAGTTTTAACAAAACTCCCCAATACCAAATTTCATACGTCCAGCGGTTTCCGAGTTTTAACATGCGGACGGACGGACGGAAACGACCTCCCCTATATGCGTTCACTTCGTGCATTTACAATTTGTGCAAAGAACGCATAATAATATAGCTGCTTGTCCCCCACTCACTGACACAAAACTCTTAGGTACTTCTAGAAGTGTTAGAAATCTTAAATTTGGCATGTTGATAGGTCGAGTGGCACAACCGACGAGAAAAATCGAAAATCACAAAGAAGTTTATACTTAAGGGGTCTTTTTGACCCCAATGTTCCATTTCGATATCCAATAAGAAAAGCATGGGATCCAGTGCAAGGCTTTCTAAAATTGGGATACGAATTCGGGAAAAGAACAGTTGTCTAACTGAAAAAACGGAGTTCTTAATTTTTGAAGGCAGAATTCAAATACGTACCGAATTAGCGTAAATATCTGCCTGTAATCGGAAAAAAGTGATTTTTTCCTCTTTTCAACAATGAAAATT
Organism: Tanypteryx hageni; assembly: GCA_028673005.1. NCBI lineage: Eukaryota > Metazoa > Arthropoda > Insecta > Odonata > Petaluridae > Tanypteryx > Tanypteryx hageni. The sequence goes on along the minus strand of CM054113.1, from coordinate 241,414,025 downwards.
TTTAAATACTATGGCAACGACCTCGATGCTTTTAAAGGGATCTATTATGCGTTGCGATTGCAGTGATTTAATGCTTTTTAATGGAAATTAATGCCTTCATAACGAATTACAGTTGAACTTCCATAACTCCAATATCAAGGAAAAGTAATAGTTATTGGAGTAATAGAAATTTGAAGTTATGGAAATATATTTTTAAATATTTGTATATATACAGTGGAACTTTTATAACACGAATCTCGAAATAAAGCAACAATTATTCGAGTTATAGAAAATTCGAGTTACGGAATTATATTTTTTTTCATTTTTCTTCGATTGAATTAACATCAAGTTTATTCCAATAAGCATATAAGTTTCCCGAGTTTCTCCACTTCGAATCAAAGGGCAACAGACTGGACGTTTTAGAGCAGTTGGAAATTGTAATCCATGGCGCTAAAGACAATGTTTCACTTACTAATGAATTTGTTTGTTCCAATTCCATTGTTCTTTTTACTGCTTTGCTAATTTATTTATTTTTTCCCTTTTTACTTTGTAATTTAACGCCCTTTTTTGTAACTTCTGTTAATTGCTTCCATTTTCTAATTACTAACTTTGCTCGCATTACTGTTATGCATAACCGTATGAGTTCTCTCATTCACTTCGTAATTTCTATTTTTTAATTTTTTCACATTATCTCATTACTGATTGTATGTTCTCCCTCCTGCCTATCATTGTTCATTTGACCCTCCTTCCCTACTTATATAGAACTATCGGCCAAGCTTTCGTCACCTGATGCCGTAACAGGCGAAACCGGTCGGATATTAAAATTGTTAGTGGAAGTTTACAAGTTTCTTTTTCATTTAAATAAATTTAACAAACTAGCTAATTCTAGCTATCGGCTAAAATTACGGCATCTACGTTCATACTAAACATAAAAAAGAAAACTGAATAAAGAAAATCTTTATATTAAGCGCGTTTTGTCAGTGTGCCAGAAAACACTTCACATCAATAAAATGCAAGCGTCTCGGGTCAACGCTCTGTGACATTTTATTTACGTTTCTGTGCCCAGCTGATTCGCCTCTTGCCTTATAATGGGTATCTCAGAGATAGTGCAATGAATAACCGGACGGGAAGGGAACCCGGTGCCGGCATTTGCCTGCTCTTACGAAGAACACCAGGGGGGCCAACTGCTTAACGTCCCTTCCAAAGGACAGAGAGTCGATTTTGAGCGCGCTCCTCGGGTTTTCTCATTGGCTCGTCCTCGTCACCTTAGTACCACCGCACACAAATAGGGGGCCGGGCGTCCTTCGGCAAAAATCCTCATAATGATTCGAACTGGGTGTCAATTTTAGCAGATCATGGCGAGGCCGACGCTCCAACTACTACACCACCGACTCCCGTGACAATTTGAATTAGAATGCCCAGCCGATTCGCCTCTGTCCTACGCACAGTGAGTATCTCAGAGGTAGTGCAATGAATAGCCGGGGAAGGGAGGAGGGAAACCCAACGGCTTAACGTCCCTTCCGAAGGACGGAACAGCTGAATTTGCGTGGTCTCCTCAAACCACACAAACAGGGGGCCGGGTGACCTTGAGAAAAATCCTACTCGCGCAGGATTCGTACCCGATGCCTCTTCAAGCAGCAGGCGAGTAGCAGCCAGCGTCCTAACCACTACACCACCGGCACCCCTCCGTGACAATTTATCAGTCTTTTGTCCGCGAATGGTTATTGGACAATACTGATTCATGTCCTGTAAACCAGTGATTCTCAACCGAAAGTTAACCGCGGACCTGCGGTTGAGAAACACTGCTGTAAACTACGTTATTGAAATTTAATTAAAAGTATTTATACTTCTTTTTTTGGCTGCAAATGTAGCCTAAAACGTTAAAAATAAAACATTACGAGTATCCAATAAAAGCAATTGTTGGAAACCCTAATTTGAAAAGAAAATTTTGATAGAAAATAATATTGTCCTGCGATTTTACCATACTGCCATCTCTTGGCAGTCAAACAAACGGATATAACCTAAAATTTGGGACCGTCGGAGATAGTTGAAGTGTTCTCCACCAGGTGGCACTGTAGTATTTTGACTTGCATTTTTTTTTATTATACCCATGCACATTCTTGATTTCCATTGCATTACCTTAATGTCGTAAAAAATATTAAAGTAAAAAGTACGAATATCTAATAGTAGCATTTGTCGCAAAACACAATTTGAACAGAAAATTTTGATAGAAAATATTTGTTGTGGATCTTTCTATTACTGCCATCTCAGGACCGAACTTAGAACTGATACAAATACAGGACCGTCGGAGTTAGTTGAAAAGCTCTGCAGTATTTTGGAATACATTTCTAAAAATAAACCCATGCATTGCATTTATTTACCATGCCTGGCGGAAGTATATCTTATTGATGCTGCAAGCAACGCTGCACTAAGCAGCTAGTGTATATAACGTAAATAAGCAGAATATTCTTTTCATTTGTCTCTTTTTAGATTATCGTTTTCATTTTGCAATTTTAGAAATTAACTACAATATTGGAAGAGTGGATGTAATTTACAGGAATTGTGGTATTGTTGGCCATAAGGATAAAAGAAGAGAGAGAATGTTTGTTCAAAATGAAGTGGGGATTAATCAATCAGGGAAGAAAGTTTTCGTTGGAAAGAACGAGTTGCTTATTCCATTATATATGCATGTAGACTACAATTCGATGGCTAAAATTTGCTGGAACAACATTGACCTAACATAATATTTGGAAAAGATTTTGTCGTAAGATAGAAGCCATATTTTCAAAAGTCCCAAAATTTTACTTTTGCTGCACGTTTCGCATTAAACAAGTTACGAAACAACAGGTTTCCCTATTCAGATCCAGAGAGCACTATTGTTTATTCTCTAGCAAATTTCTAGCGAGCAACTAGTAGTGATCTAGTGACTTATTGAAAAAATAATTGGCAACACTGTTTGTATCAGCTGTGGTTCTACTGAGTGGTTATGCTTTTTTAGACCTAATGAAACCCACTTACACTCAATAAAAACAACAAAATAAATGTTTTATTTGCTTCTATTTTGGTAGATTTTCATTAATTATACAGTAACTGGTGCAAGAAATAATTTGTTTGTTGCAATTATTTTCTAGCAATGTCAACTAATGAACAGGTGTTTACAGAAGTGTTGGTGACTCTATAAACTTTCTGGTAAAAACTCATCATTCTCTATAAATCGTATGACATTTCACTGGATTGGTATTACATAGTTCTTTTCTCTTGTCTCTAGGTGTACTATTGTGAAATATGGCCTTTCCGATTTTGGGCATGTTGAAATTAATCATGTGCTACTATATGTTGATTACTCTCTCCATATACCAAGTATAGAGAAAGTATTGTTTTCATGAAAAAATCAAAATTGATACTTCAATGGATATACATGTTTTAAGGTTCTCTGAACATGTTTTGATTATTTTCTCGGTGATGTCTGTTTGTCTGTATGTGATAGAATTTTCTTGGCGCACTAACTCAAAAACTTACCTGCATCAGTACCAAATTTTATATTTAGAAGGAATACTATATAATGAAGAGCAGATTAAGTTTTGGTAACAATCTCTCAACCAGAAGTGGATGTTTACTCTAGTAATGTTTTTGTTTTTGGCAAATAACTTTTTTAAATATTCATAAATGTAAATGATGTTTATTATAAACTTTATAGCTAATATTATTCTCTATAACTATTGTTTGAAACATTTTTTGTAGAATGCATTGTTAAGGAGATATTCCATTTATTAAATATTTGCTTTAATATTTGATGAATGTAAAAGTACTGGAAAAAATGTTGTAGGAAATTTAATTTTCTGCAACCTTTGTTTGAAACATTTTTTTGTAGAATGCATTGTTAAGGAGATATTCCATTTATTTAATATTTGCTTTAATATTTGATGAATGTAAAAGTACTGGAAAAAATGTTGTAGGAAATTTAATTTTCTGCAACCTTTGTTTGAAACATTTTCCCATATAATGCATTGTTGAAGAGATATTTTAAAAACTTCATTTTTTAGCTTACCAATGGTGGTACTCGGTGGCCACGAGTAATACTAAGTGTGTACCACTGGTGGTACACAATGTCGCGAATGTGTTAAATGTAAATTTAAGATGTGCTTACAGAGTAAACTTTATTACTCCATTAATAAATATGAAAATGATGTTTCATTTGTCATGCTAATTGCATGTTATGTATATAATCTTAATACTTGATTTAGTTGACTTGCCTATATCATTGTAATATTTTGATCTCTGGATCAATAAAATTATTATTATTAATTATAATACATGTTTTGTACAGGGGGTGGTGGTGGTGTACTAGTTAGGATGCCAGCTGCTACTCGCCTCCTGCTCAAAGGGAAACGGGCACAAATCCTGCGAAAGTAGGATTTTTTCCGAGGTCGCCTGGCCTCGTTTGTGCAGAAGAGATGTTAAGCAGTTGGCACCTTCGGTGCTCATCGTTAAGAGCAGGATTATGCCAGCACCATGTTTCCCTCCTCCCTTCTGTCCGTTTCCAGTTGATGACAGTGCAAAATGACCATAGCAGTTGGCACACTTAAAAATCAATTACTACTACATATTTTGCACAGCTGCAAGTATCAATATGATTTTGCTGACTAAAATTTCACTGGAAATTGCCTTAGTTTTTACACAAAATAATAAGACAGAAAGCTATTTTTAAATTCACAAAACATGATAATTTACGTAGATCAAATGACCATAAAAACATCAATTGGATGTGTGCTCAGCCATTTTTAATGTCAAATTCATACTATACCTTTCTTATAGCATTGAAAGAATCTAACACAGCATCAATTGAACAAGGTTGTCAATAATGAAATAGATACTCATCACTTGGCATACTATTTTCAATATCCACTTAAAACTTTTCGAATATAGTATTGTATCAATTCATAGCAAATTTCGCACAGATTGAACATCTATTATCAATTCTAACAATTAATTTCCATAAGTTTTATTAAAAGTAGATCCTTGTTTTCGGTAGTACAGTATGCTCAAACTTGTAGGTAGTTACCAGATTTATGCTAAACGTAGCCAGAAAGAATATATTCATACTACCCCTGCACTGATGTAATTTCATTAGTAGTTCACTATTGTTGAATAAACCTTTAATTTCAACTGAGCTTATTTTACATAAGTAAAACGCACCTCACTGACTTCGAATATCAGTCCTGACACTTGGGCATACATCACTAATGCATAAAAGATGAAAAAATAAAAAAGTATAATTTTCTGAATTACTTCTAGTCGGTGATATTAAAAATCTATTTAACGGAGTTTGACATTGGTGTCCCAATATAAGAGAACGATTTGCATAAGGGGGATGAATAAAAAAATTCCATGGTTTCATTTTTTTAGTTCGCATAGCTATATGCCTAATCACTTACTTTACTTTACTTAAGGGCAGTGTGATTTTGGTAGTTTAATGCGCAAAAAGATGCTTAGGACCAAACAAAGTACCTCATGGTATTACTGGGGAGAACGAAAACAGTTGCGACTAAAGCGCTAAAATCCATCATTATCACAGAAAAATATTTATAGAAAGAAAGTCACTCGGTTTTAAAAACAAGATCACAAAAATCATCCAACGAGATCAAGAAAAACAACCAACGTCAAAAGACAATAACACCTAAAAACATAAGTGAGACTTCATGAATTACAACCCAACAAAATTAAATATCAAATACTATAATCATTTTCATTCATGAAATTACTTAAGACGGAAATTTCTGAAGCTGATACTTGATATAACTTACTTTTATTACAAATGAGAACCTATAAGCACAATGGCATTAAAAACGAAGGCGACGCTTTGACGAGAACAACATTGGTGATAAGGAGACCTACAAACAACTACTTCGTTCTTACAAACAACACCTTAAATCGGGAATATCAATAAAATAATATCAAAACTAAAACTTGATTTTTAGGAAGCAATATAGTTTGTCACTGGCACACGTAACCTAATAATACTTAACAGAAGTTCCCAAAGAAACTGATCAAAGCAATGAAACCTATCAGCCTTACTATTTCTCCTGTAAACCTTTCTCAGATTTCCCGCCATCTTATTACACCTATCTTAAACTAACATTAATATTTTAGTACTCACAAATCCTGATTTGGCTTTCTCCTGCCTGGACATTGTGAAACTGTTATCCTCTTTTTTTCACAACTTGGAGCATTGTCATTCCTGAATCTTCAGGTTTGAATCCTAAATAAAAATAATTATTTTTACGTTAATAGTTTAAAATAGGTTAATAACCCAAAAAATACACCGAAAATTGAAATAAAATGTTGATCGGATATTTTGGATTTTCACAAAAAAAGTATAATATACGACTGAAGACGTATGGAGTTAATGTTCAATGTTTTCAGTTCATTATCAATATATACCAGCGACGGAGAGCTACACCTTCATCGTATCAAAGTTAAAAATGTTTGATGAATGATTAAGCCTGTTCTTACAGCGAATTACCGTGGTACCTAATTGATAGCTTTAGTAAATTCGAATTATGTATTACCAACCTTCGATTGGTGACTTCAGGTCGTGAGGTGAAGAAATATCCAAAAAAACACTTCAAATAATAATATTACCATGTAACATGATCAGTATCATGGACAAAACAATGAGAAAATGTTTTCAAACAAGAACCATCAACGAAACAACACCCACAGATGACACAAATTTCTCGAGCAACACCGCAACCCGTTGTTCAACTCTATTCGAGCGAGGCTCACTTCAGACTGGAATAGACTGGAACGGCTGGAACACATTTGCAAGTTGTCCGTTATAAGATATTTTGTAATCTGATGGTAACCTAATTACTAACTGAATCTGTGTTTTAAAATTAATTGTATTTTAATTCTTTTATATAAAGATAAGGTAATTGTTTATA